>CM053743.1:6579590-6601394 GCA_028658305.1 Pachyuromys duprasi | reverse complement strand
TTCAATATGGCTGAATTCCTTGTGAGCCCCACACTTGTACACTATGTGACATCTCCATCGAGTTTAAGAAGCTATGTTCCAGGATGTACAGACTAAATGGAAGTTAGTCCTAATCGTTTCTTCCCCCATGTTGCCTGTTCTTTGCATAGGAGAAGTGTTTGAAATCGAGGAGCACATCAGCGAGCGGCAGGCCGAAGTCTTGGCAGAGTTTGAAAGAAGAAAGCGAGCGCGGCAAATCAATGTGTCCACGGATGACTCGGAGGTGAAAGCTTCCCTCAGAGCCTTGGGAGAGCCTATTACACTTTTTGGAGAGGGCCCTGCTGAACGAAGAGAAAGGTATCCTTTATGAGTAGTTAATTACAAGGTTCTGGTTTTATGGATTGTGAAGAAGGTGCCAACTTCCTGTCAAACCTTTTCCTGCTCTGGTGTGAAGTTGTTTGTTTGATCTCTAAGTCGTGTTTTGTTTTGTTAACTCTGTAACCCCACGTGTGTCTCTGTGGGAGTGTGCACAGGTGAGTTCAGGTCCCCTGGGAACTGAGAAGAGGAAGTGAGTCAGAGCTGGAGCTGGACTTACAGGCCGTTGTGAGCTGCCTGACATGGGTGCTGGGAACTGAACCTGGATCCTCTCGAAGAGCAGGAAGCACTCTTTAACCTTTGAACCATCTTTTCTGGCTCTGGCACACAAGAATTTTTTTGTTTGTTTCTCTCTTACCTCTAAGAGTTGATTTATTTTGTTTGAGCATAGTGCTTCTTGTTCAGATAAGCCTCTCCATTATTTTCTGTCAACACCTTTTTAAAGGATACATTTTAAATTTTTATTTGTGTGTGACTGTGTATGTAGACATGTATGTGCCTCCATACAGTTATGGAGACCATAGAACAACTTTAATTTGTGAGAATTGGTTCTCTCTCGCCTTGTGTCCCAAGGATCTATAGATCTCAAGTCAGCAGGTTTGGCAGCAGACACCTTTCCCTCCTAAGCCATGTCACCAGCCTGACTCAGGGCTATATTTACTGTTTGTCTCTCTCACCTGCCGAGTCTATTGTACTTCATTATTATGTTCCTTAGGTGAATGCCTTGAGTCCCAACTCCCGCTGCCTTAGCTCAAGTCCACCATTGTGACTTAGGATTGCTGGAACAGTAAAGTCTGGCATTCTACATTTTTCCTCTCCTGCCTATTGTCACATCATTATCATGGCAAATCCTTCTTTGTGTAGAGTAAATAGCTCTGGTGACTGGTCCCCACTTGAGTCCAGCTTTGGTGGTCACCAGCCCTCCTTCTTTAGTCCATATTCCAGCTCTACTGAGCCATTTGGAGGGCCTGAGTTCAACCTGTTTTCCTGACTGTTGAACCCCCTGCCTCAACTGTTATTTTTCTGTTGTTGTCAACACCTTTTCTGTAAACCACACTCCTCGCAAGCCTTTGCTCCATACTTGTTTCGAAGTCCCGTCACGCCCTCTCACCACTGTCTGATTTGGGTGCAATATACTGCTTTCTGTATGGGTTCCCTACAGAATTAACCTTTAGTTTAGTTTTGTAGTTGTAGTGTTGAAACAGGGTCTCGCTATATAGCCTTGGCTGTCCTGAAGCTCACCACCACACCTAACTTGTAATTTTTATATTATTTTGTTGAAATGGGATTTCTGTGTATTACCCTGACAGGCCTGGAACTCACTTTGTAGACCAGACTGGCCTTGAACTCAGAGAGATCCACCTCCCTCTGCCTCCAGGTGTTGGGATTAAAGGAGTGTGCTGTCAAACGTAGTTCCTTTGGAACTATTCTTAGTCATTAAATATCCTTAGCCCTTAAATCAGTGCCCTGCACATCATGGCACGAAGTGGATTCCAGCTGTCTTTAGAGCCTAAGGGGCAGGAGTATATAGGGCAGCAATTACTCTATTCCATTTAGAGTAATTGCTGATAGCTGATTTTAGGGAGCCTTCAAATAAAGACTGAAGAAGTTCAGCATGCACACTTGAGTCTTAAGGATGACTGGAAGAGACTGCGAGGTGAAAGAGTAAAGGGTGCACAGTGCTTCCCTTCACTTGTTTTTCCTGGTTTCTCATCTATAGTCATCTGATGCCCAAAAATATTGGCTGGGAAAATGCCAGAAGTGATGTGCTGAAATCTCATTCTATCCAGCTCTGACCCTTTGTCTGCTATGTCCTTGCTGCCTTCCCATTAGTGTGAAGTAGAATAAGATATTTTGAGAGTGAGGAAAAAAACCAGACTTTGTTTGCATAATTATAAAAATTTGTTTTGTTGTTACTAACCTTACCTTGCCTAATTTATGAATTAAACTTTATCATAAGAATGTTATGAGTTGAGAAACAAACATGGTATGGGTGAGGTTCATTGCTCCCTGTTGTAAGCTTTCAGAGATCTTGATGTGTCTTTCCAAGTGGTAATGGGGCCCTGCTGGAGCTTTTGACAGTCTTATTTTGTCTATATTGGTTTGTTACAGGTTAAGAAATATCCTCTCAGTGGTCGGGACCGATGCCTTAAAAAAGACAAAAAAAGATGATGAGAAATCTAAGAAGTCAAAAGAAGAGGTAAAATGTGGAGAAATCCTAGATTAATTCCTTCCAGTGCTTTGCTTTGCTAGGGTAAGAAGAGTCTACAGGCTCTGGCATTCAGGAAGGAACTGTGGCGTTCTTGATGTGACTCATTAAGAACATTCTGGAGAGATGGCTCAGTGGATAAGAGCACTGTCTGCTCTTCCAGAGGTTCTGAGTTCAATTCCCAGCCACCACAGAGGGGCTCATAACCAGCCATCTATACTAGAATCTGATGCTCTCTTCTGGTATGTAGGTGTAGATGCAGATAGAGCATGCACATCTGAAATAAATAAAATTTTTAAAAAAAGGAAAGAAATCAGAAACTATAATATGTCATAGAAAATTATTAGGGGGCTGGAGACCTTGCTCCGCCCTTAAGAGTATACACTGCTCTTCAAGAAGAGCCAAGTTCAGCTCCCAGCAGCTGAGCAATCCAGTGCTGTCCTCAGGCCTCCATGGCACCTGCTTTCATGTGCACATCCCCCCCCCCACACACACAGTCATATAACACATAGTTAAATAACTCTTCTGAAAGAAAGCAAAAGGTAGTTAATGCAAAGCACATGTCCCTGCTTTGCTCCATTACTGAGCCAGTCCCTTCTTCGTGAGCAGTTACAGGAGAATAGCTGTTGGAAGAGCAGGCGTGCTCCAGACACCTAACATTTCTTCTGTTGCTTCCTTTTCAGTATCAGCAAACCTGGTACCATGAAGGGCCAAATAGCCTGAAGGTGGCCAGACTGTGGATTGCTAATTACTCGCTCCCCAGGTAAGCAGAGGTCCAGAAGAAAGAATTCTGCCATCTCAGGGACCAAGGGTAGGCTCTGTGATAGTGATGTTTGTTTCATAGGATTGAGAAGGTGAGAGTGCAGACTCTTGTAGATAGCTCCTTTAGTGATGATGTTTATGGGTCACAGGGCAATGAAACGCTTGGAGGAGGCCCGGCTCCATAAGGAGATTCCCGAGACAACCAGAACCTCCCAGATGCAGGAGCTGCACAAGTCTCTCCGGGTAAGATGCTCTTCACTGTTCAGTCTCTTACATTCTTAATGTCTGTTTTGGCCCACCTACAGGAAAGTAAAGGCCACATGCCAGCTGATGGGCCTGTGCTGTAGGAGGCATCTTCAGCTGTAGTGAGAAGAGCACTGTGCTCGCAGAGCCAGTGCTTCTGCCTTTGGCTGCTTCCCTTTGCTTTCTCTCTGGCTTTTGTTGGGGTTTGGCTGACATAAAAGCTAAGGAGACTGTGTTAAACAAGTGGTGTTCCAGACAAGCCTTGAGTCCATTCTTTCATCAACGTTAGTGTCTTCTCTCAAGAGCAGGCGTAAACAAGTCTTGGGGTGGGTTGAGCTGAAATGTTCCCACCTCCTTTCTCCCATCCTCCTACCGCCCTTTTTTCCCAAAAGTAGAAAAGCCAGAGAACTCTTAGACTGACTTTTTAATGATCCCCTTTCTCGTTGTGTCCGTTGTCCTTTTAGTCTTTGAATAACGTCTGCAGTCAGATTGGGGACGACCGGCCGATCTCCTACTGCCACTTCAGCCCCAACTCCAAAATGCTAGCTACTGCTTGCTGGTAAGCTCGGTTTCACAATAACAGCTTCCGAACTTCAGGGAGGAGAAATGCCTTTGTCTCAGATGTTTTTCCCTCTTCATTCGCTTCTCACAAGCAGGTGTCACAGCTCTGCCTGCTTATATCCTTCTTACTAGTCATGAAGGTCCCCAGAGATCCGTGACATGACATGTCTATTATGTTCTTCCACTGCTCTCTGGAGTAGTTCATATGGGAACTTTATAGACCAAGTAGTTTTCATGCCTTAGTCAGCTTTTTCTTAGTTCTATGGTCTCGGTGAGGTAGATAGTCCTTGGCAGCCTCGGTGCCCTTTACCTGTACCGTTGGTAAAGTAGCTAACATTTGTCAACTATTTGGTAAGAGCCTGGTAAATGTTAATTAGTCTTATCTTTGTCTTGCATATATTACCATATACACAAGAAACTCAAAATATGTGATCACCTTGGTTTTAGGTGCCTGGCGTGTGTGGCTTTGTATGTGTGGTGTGTATGTATATGTACATGTGAGGCGCGGTGGAATATGTGTGCGTGTGGAGGCCAGAGGCCAGTGTTGGATGCCATCTTCCTTCCCGATTGCTCCTGGCATTATTTGTGAAACAGGGTCTCTTACTGAACCTGAAGTTAATCGGTTCTCTTAGCTGGCTGGCCCATGAACCCCAGGGATCTGTCTGCTGTCCCTGTGCTGGGGTTTATAGACATGTATACCCAGCTTTTACATGGGTTCTGGGAATCTGGACTTAAATTTTCATGTTTGCATGGCAAGCACTTTATTGAGTATGAAAACCATTTCCTGGGCCCCATTTTATTTTACTTTTGCCTTTTTTTCTGGATCAAGGCTGTCTAATGAAAGAGAAAACAGCATTGACTGCAGAGAAATTGCTTCAGAAGGCAGAAAGTGAAGCTGTGCTTCATGAGCAAGCTAAAGGCAAAAGTGTTTGGTAGATGGCAGAACACTGCTCGATTTCATGATCCCGTTTAATTCGCTCTCCCTTCCCTTGCAAGTTGACCTGGACATTAGAATAGCAGCTTGCATCCGTGACAGTCTGGAAGAGGACTGAGAGCTGCACTAGCTCTTTCTTGAATGCCGTGACTTTTTCTCATGGCCGCTGTATAGGGGCAAGATGCCTTCCCTTCCCAGACCAGCCCTGGCTGAGATGCTTTTCTTTGTGTTTGATAGGAGTGGGCTCTGCAAGCTCTGGTCTGTCCCCGACTGCAGTCTCCTTCATACTCTCCGAGGTGAGTTACAGTTTTGGTGGGGAGTTCTTGTTCTTTTCCCAGCAAACTGTTGAACAGCAAAACTCTGGGTGACACTCGGGCAACACACAGCATTGCCTCTGCGTGTGTGTACATGCTCGAGTACTCCACGTACATACGTAAGTGCTATCACAGAACAGATGAAAGTGTCTGTTCCCCTGGAGCTGGACTTAAAGGCAGTTGTGAGCCACCTAATACGGGTTCTAAGAACCAAACTCAGGTTCTCTGCAAAAGCAGTAGACCCTTTAACTGATGAACCATCTTTCTAGTTCATGCATTGCATTTTTACTTAAGTGGATGTGTGTGGTCTTATCTCTCCACAACACCAGAATATCAAGACTTCACATTCATGCTGTCTGTCCTCCTATCCAGCCACACTCTGGCTTCTCCAGCATCTAAAGTAAAAGACACAAAGGTTTTGTGGTTTACACTTTTAATTTGGCTTAGTCTTTTGAGAATGAAGTCTTACTCTTTCCCAGGCTTGCCTTCAATTCAATGTCTTCCTGCCTCGACCTCCTGAGTGCTGGATATAGTCCACTATGCCAGTTTCTGCCCCTTTTTTCTCCTAAATTTTAAGAATTTAAAACAATTCTTTTGGAGGCTGGAGAGCCAGGTCAGTGGCTAAAAACATGTGCTGCTCTTAGAGACAACCTGAGTTGAGTTTAGCACCACATCAGGTAGCTCACAGCTGTCTGTAATTCCGGCTCTAGGGGGTCCAGTGACCTCCATAGGCACCTGACTCCTGTGCACATACACAAATACACGGAACTTAAAAAGAAATCTTAAAATACATAAGTAGCTGGCCATGGTGGCACACACCTTTAATTCCAACACTTGGGCAGTGATAGGTAAATCTTTATAAACTCCAGTCCAGCATGGTCTTCATAGCAAGTTCAGGTCAGCCAGGACTACACAGAGTCTCTTTTTCAGTAGTTGAATAGTCACTTCAATACTGTCTGTTCACATTCCCTAATACGGACTTTCCAGGTTGTTTACAGTAGTCTCTGCTCCTAGGTTACAAACAGGTAAGAGCCCTTTAACTTTGTTCTCCTGTATTTCTTTAGGTCATAACACAAATGTGGGAGCAATTGTCTTCCATCCCAAATCCACTGTCTCTTTGGACCAAAAAGATGTCAATTTGGCCTCTTGTGCAGCTGATGGTTCTGTGAAGCTTTGGAGTCTTGACAGGTGATTATTGCCATTTTGCAGTTAATACTGCCATCCCTAAAGCTGATAGGCGGTTGGCTGGCCCTTCAGGCTTAAAAATATGACAATTAACACCAGACATGCTCCAAGAGTCTAGGGACCTCAGTGAAAGTAGATGTCTTTCTTATAGTATTTTTCTCCAAAGAAGGTGTGCTGGGATTTTTTGTTCTTTTCCTTGCTGATTCAGAGCCTCTGTTCTTGTCTTTAGCATAATAGTAGCTGATTCACAACTGCCATTATTCTAAAACAATCCAGTTTAACTTACATGGTAGGTTAGCGTTGGAGAAATGCATTGTTTTGTAGATAGACTAAAGATGATCATCTTGGTGGCCCCTCAGGTCTTAGCACACAGCCACAGAAGAGCGGGAAGTGAGGTTCTGTCTGGCAGTACAGGCCACTGGTGTCATCCTCTGCCTAGGATGTATTTTCCAACTACAGCACATTTCACTTCTTTGGGCAAGTGTTATTACTAGTCCACTCAAAATTTGGGAAGTATATGGTGATCCAAAAGACATTTGAATGGTCATTTTTCTTTCCTAGAGAAAGCATAGGAAGGTTTTCATTCCAGCATTTTCTAAAAGCACTAATTAGAATCTGCAGTCTTTGCCAGATAGGGCCTCAGCTACTAGCACAGCAGGTTTTAATTGGCTTTTGTAACATTTCGCAGTGCTTGTCCCCATAGGACACTGGTTGGGGCTGTGTGTGCTTACTGACAGTGCTCCCTTCTAATTGCCCTCTTTAGGCTCATGTTTATTTCCTCTCTCTGGTGTTTCAATCTTTCTGTTGTTGCTAGGTAACAGAAATTAATAGCCATCCAGAGGACACTGAGTCACTCTAGCCTAGGATTCTTTTGTTCCATTTAGGTCTTTGAACAGGCTAAGAAAGATTATCTGGAATCCACTTGGACCAAAACTGATTTCTGTATCCACACATCTACCAAAGTATATTCTTTTTTGAATCCACTGCTTTGATACAGTGAAACTATTTAGCTCATCAGTCTTAACTTCTCTCTTGGGCCTGGAAAGATGGCTCAGAGGTTAAAAGCATTGGCTGCTCTTCCAGGGGTCCTGAGTTCAATTCCCAGCAACCACATGGTGGCTCACAACCATCTATAATGAGATCTGATGCCCTCTTCTGGCTCGTAGCCATGCATACAGACAGAACATTTATACATAATAAGTAAATGAATTTTTAAAAAAAGAACTTCTCTTAACCGTATATGGAGAATTTGTAGACACACCGAATTGAGGTAGTGACCACTTTGCCCAGTGGTCACAGAAATACACCTCCATTTTACAAGACCTTAGCAAGTAACTTAAATTATTGTTCTCCCTTTGCACATAAAGTTACTAGTTAGCACAGTTAGCACGGAGTGTTGTGCAGAGTGCTGTCAGCTCCCTGAGCTGCTCAGTGTAGTGAGTACATGGTCATACCTGAACAAACTACAGAGTGGATATGTCTACACAGCAGCAAGTAAACTCAGTGGGTGTCTGCATGGCTGTCAGGATGTTTTAATCCCTATATGTGTTTTGTTCCCTTCAGCGATGAACCAGTGGCAGATATTGAAGGCCACACAGTGCGTGTGGCTCGGGTAATGTGGCATCCTTCAGGCCGATTCCTGGGCACAACCTGGTAAGTAGTCATCTGCTACTGTCCAGTTTTTACAAGCCCGTTGGTCTGGTAATCCTTTTCAGTTATCTGCCAAGCAAATTTTTAGAGCAAGTATATTAAATTAAAACTTTCTCAAATTTCAGTAATAGAATCAGAAAACGAGTATGATGTAGTCAGGGCAGAATATATTTACATTTGTATCTTTCTACACGTGTGACACATTATACGGAAATCTCTCAGCTGGGAGTGGTGGTACATACCTGTAATCCTAGCACTCAGCAGGCTGAAGTAATAGGGTCACAAGTTCAAGGCTAGTTGGTCTATATAGCAAGACTATTGAAGATAAAATAGAGCTGAGTGGTGGCAGCACACACCTTTAATCCCAGCACTCGGGAGGCAGAGGCAGGAGGATCCTGTGAGTTCAAGGCCAGCCTGGTCTACAGAGCAAGTTCAGAGCAGCCAAGGCTACACAGAGAAACCCCATCTTGAAAAAACAAACAAAATCATTAAATAAAATTTCTCTGTGCCAAAATGTTGGCTTCATTTTCTTATTGTGTAAGTGTAGTGAGGCATAGTTCTACTAAAATCTTTTTCTGTCAGGTTTAAGCAACATAGAATGGAATGGGATTGTTTTATAGTACAATGAGATTGTTTTGTTGTACAATTCAACCTTGACAAGTACATACTGCTTGTGACCCACAACAAAATTCTCTCCCAGTACTTCTTAATCTCCCCTTCCGAGCAACCTCTGACCTGAGTTCTGTTCACTCTGCCTGTTTATGCCCATTCATGAGGTTATGCTCAGCTGGAGTCTGCTGTGTGTCTACACCACAGCTTATGCATTCTTCTGTTGATAGCACATGGGCATGTTTCTAGGTTGTGGCTAGTCAAGAGAAAAACACTCGAAGTATCCTTTTTTATGTATACGGGTGTTTTGCCAACATGTATGTCTTTGTTCCACATGTGCCTGGTGCCCACAGAGGCCAAAAACCTGCATCAGATCCCCTAGAATTAGAGTTACATAAGGTTGTGAGCTGCCATGTGGGTGCCGGGAATCAGACTTGATCCTCTGAAAGAAAATCCTGTGCTCCTAACCTCTGAGCCACCTCTCCAGCTATGAATTTTCATTGAAGCTTTTTGTAGATACGTGTTTTTCTTTTCCTTCCACTTGGGTAAATACCTAGGAGTACAGTTGCTAGTTCATAGAACAGGTGTATATTTAGCTTTTTAAAAACATTCAGGTAAGCTGGGTTCAGTGCCATGTTCTTACAATGCTAGCATTCAGCAGGAAGATCTCAAGTTTGAGGCCAGTCTGGGCTTCATAGTGGAACCCTGTTCCCTAGGGGAAAAGAAAAAAAAATGTTTTTAATAAAATCTTATAAACAGGTAAGTTCTGCCTACTTTGTTTGGTAGCTTTGTCAGTGTTGGCTGCTGTCAGGCTTTCTGTTCTGCCCACTGTGGCTAGAACATGGTAACACTCTACATTAGTGTTACTGCCCTGCTAACTGTTGCTGTTGAATGGTCTTGCCATGCTTACACATCTTGTGCATATCTTCTTTGGTTTAAGATGTCTGTTAAAATTGCTTTGACACCCTTAGTAAAAACATTCTGATTATATTTGGGTCTATTTCTGTATCTGCTCTATCTATTTGTTCATCTGGATTTTTTTTTTTAAATGCCCACATCCAGTTGAGACTCCAGTAAACATACAAATGCTTGATGAATGAAGGGGGAGATAAGGAGCATAAGCTGAGCTATAGGCACTTATATACCTTATCTTAGTAGCCACTGAATCAGTCTGCTGCTCGATTGTTGCCATAATTGTATTGTATTTATTTTTAAGTTATGACCGTTCGTGGCGCTTATGGGATTTAGAGGCTCAAGAGGAGATCCTACATCAGGAAGGCCACAGCATGGGTGTGTATGACATTGCCTTCCATCAAGATGGCTCTTTGGCTGGCACTGGGTAAGACTTCCTCTACAAAGTAAGGGGCGGGCAGCTCAGTAGTCACCTCTTAGGTGTCCCTGCTTCCATGTCAAATTGGATTTGGTATGCTCACATACTTGTTGTTTCGCCAGGGGACTGGATGCCTTTGGCCGAGTTTGGGATCTCCGCACAGGACGCTGCATCATGTTTCTGGAAGGCCACCTGAAGGAGATCTATGGGATAAATTTCTCCCCCAATGGGTAAAGCACACTCAGTGAATGGGGAGGGTCCCAGTCAGAGCACTCTGTGTCTCTAACTGTGACACTTCTGGCCCACAGCTACCACATTGCAACTGGCAGTGGCGACAACACCTGCAAAGTTTGGGACCTTCGACAGCGGCGCTGTGTCTACACCATCCCCGCCCATCAGAACTTAGTGACTGCTGTCAAGTTTGAGCGTAAGCTTTTCTCGTTTTCAGCCTTAAAACCTGACACCCTTTGCTTCAGGGAACACATGGTAGGTGTTAGACTAACTTACACATGGAACCTGTGTTCAAAACGCAAGGTTCCGTTTTCTTCCCTCTGCCATACCTGTAGACAAGGCTGTGGCACTGCTGCTTCACGGGGCAGAGAGTTGTGTGAAGGCGCCATTTCATTTTGTCCTTCATGCATGGTCAGGCACTAGATGCTTGGTGTTACTGAGCAGATTGTCCATCAGGGAAAGAAGCACACAGCCTTCATGCTATTACTTGGTTATCTTCGGTCTGCTCGTGACTGTCCCTTATCTTGGAGGCCCCCTAGAAATGTAGAATCCATGTGTTCTTTCAAAATAATGTGTTCCTGCAGATGTTTGTGATTTCTCTCTTAAGCTCTTTTTCGATACTTGAATTCTCTATATTTGCTTTGTACCCTGCAGCTATCCATGGAGACTTCCTGCTCACAGGTGCCTATGACAACACAGCCAAGATATGGACCCACCCAGGCTGGTCCCCACTGAAGACTTTGGCTGGTCATGAGGGCAAAGTGATGGGCCTAGACATTTCTTCAGATGGGCAACTCATAGCCACTTGCTCATATGACAGGACCTTCAAGCTCTGGATGGCGGAGTAGGCCAGACCATGGGAGGACTTGGACCTTGTGTTCTCACCGAGGAGCCATTTTTCTCAAAGGAAAAGAATTGTTTGTGTTCTATCATGTTTTCTGCCGAATACCATGTATAGGATTGGATTTCACATCAGCCCCACTTCTGAGTAACCCAGTCTCTAGGTGATGGCAAATCCTTCATGGTTAGAATGCAATTCTCGTCTCAGGTTCTGCCGAAAACTGTGTAGACATTATTTAGACTCAACACTTTTCAATGCCCTCCCACTTCCCTTAGCACTCAGGATTGTGACTGTTCTTTTCATTTTTAATTTTTTTCTTATTTGACATTTTGAGACAGGGTCTGCTTATGTAGCCCTGACTGTCCTGGAACTTGGTGTATATGTCAGGAAGTCTCACATCATCAGCGATCCTCCTGCCTCTGCCCTTCAAGTGACGGCATTACAGAAATGTGTTGCTGCACCTGGCAGTTGCATTTTTAATGTTTGAACTTGGGTCTCTATAACATGGTATGTGCTCTGGACTACATGTGATCCAGCAAGCAAGATAGCTGGACTGTATCTGAAATCTCCCCAGTTACGAGGCCATGTCACGTAGTGAGCAGTGCCTGACAGCAAGCTCCTCTCCTGCCCCTGAGAGACATGAGCGGTGGACTGTGGCTGTGTGGTGGCTCCACAGTGAAGATTTCCCTCTTGGCATGGCGCTCACAGAGGATGCTAACTTCATCTGGGAACTCAGAACTGAGCACTTGGCCTTCTTAGGGAGCACCTCTTTGAAGTTTGGCATCTTTCTTGGTAAAACAAAACATTGTATCCAGATTCAAAGGAGTTTTTAGAAAACAAACATGATGTCTGTGTTGTATAACCTCCTTCCTGTTGGTTATTTAAAGGGTATACTTTATGTATTAAAGGATACTTCATGTCAAAGTAACTGGAAAAAATCCTGATTTATGTTTGGGTGTTCCCAAACATAAACTTTATATATATATATATATATATACTTGCTGAGAGTAAAATCCTGCCATAAAAACTATCTTTTAAAGGATTGTTTCTAGTTCAGCATTTTATGAACCTAACAGTTACTCCAAAGAGCCTCCTCCCCTTAGTTTTGAGATCTAATGTCATTCTCAGCATGAATTGTTCTAATCTCTGTTACTCTATCCACAGATGTTTATAGTTTTTGTTGTTTTGTTTTGAGACGGGGTCTTGTTATGTAGCTCAGATTGGCCTCAGACTCTTAATCCTCCTGCCTCTGCATCTCAGGTTCTGTAGCTTGCAGGTGTAAGCCATCACATCCAGGCAGTAGCAGCTTTTTTAATGGATTTGTTGGGCTAAGAGACCAGGCTACCAGAGGTGTGTCTGGGCTCCACAATTCTTCCTCATCAGTCTTGTGAATATCTTCACCTACCCCCTGCAGGTATACATCCTCGAAACTCCAAAATTGTACAGTAAATCCACACAAAACAGTAATTTCAAACTCAGTTGTGTATAGAGTAAAATTAGCATGAACTGGAAGCATCTAGTATTCAGATTTTAAACTGCCGGCTTCCTGTTCTTCCCCTGTCTGTCTGCAGGTTATGGATAGGTGGTATATAGTAAAACATGACTTTTTTTGCTGGTTGGGTTGTTTTGGTTTGGGTTTTGGGTTTTTTGAGACAGTTTCTCTGTGTGTCTTGGCCATCCTGAAACTCACTCTGTAGACCAGCCTAGCCTCAAACTCACAGGGATCTACCTGACTCTGCCTCCCAAGTACTATGGTTAAAAATCTGTCCATAATACTTAGGTAAACATGTGTTTTACCAGATTCCAGTTATAGCCAAATGTATTACCTCTGTAGCAGTCAGGTTGCACATGTTCTAGTCCTGTAATAGTGTGCCATAGTAAGTACCCTGTCTTGACTTCTTGTGGTGTCTGTAAAATGATGAGACTGCTGTAGAACCCTGCAATCTGGATCTAGCACTCCAACAGGTTTTGGTTTCTAGAAGTTAAGTCCTTTACTAGGGACTTAACAATTTTTGTTGGATTCAAGAGAGCATTTGAGTTGGAAATGTTCCATGTAAGCCTTATTAGGCAAAGCAAGTGCCTGGGGAAATATCCATTTCTTCAGCCATTGAAAATGGTTGGTGGCTTCTGAATGGCAAAACCACTATCACTTAACCCCTCCCTATCTGGTGCTCACGCATGTTAAGGCAGCTCATTCTTCTTTAAGATTGCTGGGGTGGACTCCAGTAACTGGAAGTTACCCAGCTGTAAGCAGTGAGACCATGTAAGCCCGTGTGGGCCATGCTGACAAGACCAGGACAGTGCACGTGGCCTGGCTGATCTTTTCCATCTTTCTCCCTGTGGGTGCCATGGACAAATCATTCCTCTCTGAGGTCATGAAAAATGGAGTTTGCCCACTCCTGTCTGGACGTGGAGCCTGTTGCTGTTGTTTAGCAGAAGAGTATCTTAGCGTAGGTGATACTGTCTGTTGTAAAGGCTCTTAAGCACAGCAACAGGTTTCTGTCCCTGACCTCAGAACACCCAGGGAAGGTGCACCCATGTGTTCCTAGGTGTCCTGTAGGTGAGTGAAACTGCTTAGCTTTGCTTCAGAAATGTCCCTAGCACTGTTTTGTGCCATTAAACCTTCAGGACATAGGACTCAACTGGTAAAAATAGGTCACTTTAACTGGGGGTCGCTGAAAGTTACTAGCCCAGCTTCCATTCCCAGCGGCTCTCTGCCTCCTGATATGCTGTGATGTGGTAAGCGTCTGCCACACGCTCCTTCCCCATACTCTGTGCCCTCTGAAACCATGAGCCAAATCAACCTCCCCTGGACTTGTCTCTACAGATATTGTCAAAGTGACTGTCCCAAGATTAGAACTAACATACAAAATAGAAGCTAACATCCTAATCCCCTGTCTCAAAAACAAACTTGCTAGTTTTGGTATCCCCATCATCCTAAAAATATAAGTTGTATTCTTAGGGAAGGAGTCCCAACACTTGGTAGCTGGATAATGCCTGGACTGAGCTTTGGTTCCATCCTAATGAAGCTTCCCTGGACCAGGGGCTCTGGAGGAGGGGCTCTTCCTTGGGCTTTTGCCTGCACTCCTTCCCTCTTAGCTTGGAGAATATGGTTGCCTAACTTGCTTAACTTGCTTTCCACAAAGTTAAGAGGCAAAAATGTATAAAGAAATGAAGTCAGTGGGGAAAGCAAATCTCAACCGTCAGTACAGTTATCTGATGGGGTCAATGGCGCTAGTCTCAGGAGGCACATGTAGATGCCTTTCCAATTTTGTTACGGAGAACTTTCCTCCATGTTGGAGCTTAACACTATCTGGTTCTACTAAATAAAAATATAGTTTCTATCTTGACCATTTTATAATATTTTCTACCTTTAGACCCTTAAGGAAGTTATAAATGATACTTTTGTGAAAATATTATTTAGAGCAAATACACCTGACTCAAGTTCTGATCTCTGACAGCTTATTCTATAAATCAAATAAAAAAAAAAGGGGGGGGAGCATGTCTTTCTGATTGTGTTGAGGGCTCTAGAATGGCTTCAAAGTCTAGACCCAGGAGAACATGCTCAAACCAGAGAAGCAGTACTCACACGTGGTGCAGTGTCCAGCAGCAGCTGGCTCTGCTGGATTTTAGGTACTTGATTCCTGGGTTCTGTCATGTCACTCCCTGCTCCCCATGATACTCAAGCCTGAGATGCAGCTGAAGCATCACCTCTGCCCAGGTGTCCACCTTAGCACTCTGAGGCCAGAGTTAATGGTCCTGAGCTCAGCTCCATCTGCCCAGTGGGTGCTCACAGGGGTGTAAAGGCCTTTGCCTCAGACCCCAGGTTCTTCAGAGTTATCCTGGCTTCCTCCATCTTTAGATTCATTTCTTCACACTCCATGCTGAAGAAGTCCCCTTGCACACCCTCCCACTTAGAGCCACTTGCCACCCCTGGGTCATTCTATCTGGGAAGAAATCAATGAATTAAAGAATGCAGGCTAGTTTTACTGGAAATGATGGCAAGAATGAGAAAGCTGAAAGGGAAGACAAGCACATTAGCACAGAGAATTGAAATACTTTCCAGAATTGTCAGCTCACATGAACAGCTCAGTGAAAGATGCTACAAGTTGGCTGTCTGGACAGTGCTGTCCAGCCCTTTGGCACAATTTGCTGTGTGGCCATGTAGCCACACAACTGCTTCTATACCCCTGATTGTGACCCCACAGTTCATAAAATCAGTACTCTGGCCCTTCAGTTCGTTTCTTTCTATCAGGCCATCTCTGTTCTCCAAAGCAGACACATGACCTAACAGATCCCTGGGCTGCAAAATGGGCAACATTACAAAGAAGACAACAGGAAAGGCGGCTCTGTAGTCCCACTCCAGCAACCACTGAGAAAGGCTCTGTTCCTTGTCCCGGAACACACAGAGGTCATCCCATGCCCCAAAAGACCTGCTTAGTCCAAAAGATGGAGAAGATGAGCAGCAGGGTGACACTCAGGATGACAGCCATTAGGTAGGCAAAGATCCGGAAGTGAGGGTTTCGGACACACTCTCTGAGGGAGTAGTGGCTGGAGATGGGCACGGGCCTGGTGTCAGGGGCCGTGTCCTGAGGGGGGCCAGTCTGGCTCCCAGGCTCGGGGTCAAGATCCAAGGTGTAGACCCGAGGCTGACGCAGGAAGTAGCGACTCTTGGGCTGGTCCTTGAGACAGAGCTGGCGGCCCTCGAGGATGACATGGTGAGGCTCTAGGCGGAGCAGGGTCAGCATGGCAGTGTCTGTAGGCAAGTCAGTGACTGGTTGCCCTGAAGCCAGAACGGTGGGCTGACGACAGAGTGGGCAGAGCAAGCGGCGCCTGGCCGGAGTCACGAGGCTGAGGTGGGCCAGGCATTCCACACAGAAAGAGTGACAGCAGTCTAGCACTTTGGGGGTGTGGAACGTGTTGTTGAAGGGGCTCCAGCAGACAGGGCACTCAGCTATGAGCTCCTGGCCCCGTGGCTCGGTCATCCTCAGATCGCATGCAGGGAGCCTCTTGGGAAATGTCCTGATAAAGGAGAGAAAGCATAAAGCGGCCCATAGGGCTCTGTCGCTGGGCTTAGTCTGCAGCTCTCAGCGTTGAGAGCCTAAAAACTACCCATCCGCATCTCACAGGTGGAGGAATGTATGTCTGAAAGCATTTTGTCCAAGAACACCCAGTCCTGGGTCACAGACTTAAGTCTGAAGCTAACCCGGCTGCTCATTGCCCAGGTTAAAGGACTGAGCCACCCTATGGGCCACCCTCTCAGCAGCATCAGAATGAGCTGGCAGCAGAGGGGACAGCGCTGGGGCCCTGGGGCCCTGGAGATTGATAAAATGCGGACTTTGTTCCCTGCATTTGCTCTAGACTGCCTTGGCTCTATGAAGCAAGAGAAAACTACATATTTGGGTTTTGCTAAGGGCCAGATGCTTCCTTTCCTGCTGTCAAATACCTGACTAGAACAGAGATAGTCTGTCCCTCCTCTGGGAACAAACTCCAGCCCCCTTTCTGCTCCTTCCTTTGGGCCAGTGGCCAACTCTTCACAGCCAACTGACCAGTCTAGAGAAGACTCTGGTGCAGCCCCCAGAGCAGGTGTGTGTGTCTCTTTCCAGTTCTCGGCCTCCCAGGCTCCTCCTCCCGCTCTCTCCCAGCACCCACCTGGGCTTCTGTGCACTGTAGGAGGGGAATCCGGAAAGACCACTCTAAGTGGTCTGAGTTCTCCAGCTCTCCCTCTCCCGAATCCGCCTAGCTTTGGAAATCTGCTGCCTTGCCACCAACCCAGGGCCGTTTCCATGACAGCATGCTCACAGCACCTGGAGCTGCCAGGTGGCCCTGGCTGCAGCCTCAGCACCTGCCTGGAGTCAAGGCCAATCAGTGCCTGGGAGACCCAAATGAGACTCACAGGAGCATGGCGAACATCCAGCTAGACATACACACTCAAACTCGTTCTCTCTCTCTCTCTCTCTCTCTCTCTCTCTCTCTCTCTCTCTCTCTCTCTCACACACACACACACACACACACACACACACGGTGTGGAAGCAACTGAGTGTGAAGCAGATACAGGTCTGAGGGTGGCTCCTTTCATACCTGAAATCCCTGGACTGGAAAGGTAAGGGTAACAGTTTCCCCTTTCTAGATCACCATGAGGACAAGTCTTCTGGGTTTCTTCTCTCTTGGGCCCTCGTTCTTTTCTAAATTGCTGGAACCTCCTCTTTGCACAAAGGAGCTGCCTGCCATGTGCTCTGCTTGCTGCATATGCCTAAAGATGTGAATGTTGAACTTCCCAGAGCCCCCTCCACTCCTCCTTTTTAAACTAGGTAACTGCAGCTAAAATAGGCAAACCTTTAAGACAGGACAGAGACAGTCAACGGTCCCAAAGAGGGCCATTCTACCAACCTTGGAGAGGAGCATTCAAGCCCTGCCTCCTCATTCCAGCAAACACACTTTTCATCTCTTACTCATGTCGGTCATTTCGATTATTAGAGGAGTTGAGTTGCTGAGGGCAGAGGTTGTTTAAGAAAGCTACTTCTCCTTCAAAGCCATTCACATGGAAAGAGAAGTGATTCCAGCCAGCCACAAAGACACTGGGACACATTTCTTTGGATTCCTAGTCCACCACATGCTGTAGCCACAAACACAGAAGCTGCAGCCATTCACTCCCTCTGCAGGGTGTGTGGAAGGAGCTGAACAGGTGTTCTTGTTTCCTCCAGATTCCTCATGTCAATTAAGACTCTAGGTAGGATGCTAGGAGCTATGCAAGGGAAGACTTCCTTCAAGATCTGATATGTCTATATCCTGACCAATTTGATGCCTGAAGCAAAACCTGTGTCCACTTTTACCCAGGCTTCCTGGCTTTAGCTACACCTTAGTCACTGCTCCGAACATGGACTTAGGAAATGAAGACATCCAGGGATCGATGGCAGAGCCATGACCAAAGCTGGAAGAGCCCCTAGGATGTGGCTGCTGCCTCAGCCATTCTTCCCTTCTGGTCACTGACTGCTTACTGCATGCCAGGTGCAATACCAGGAGCTGAGAGACAAAAGTGAACAAAGTTGATCTTTGATTTCATGACAATCGTAGGCTGCTGAGGCAAAAAATGATGTCTCATGAGTAGTGATATACAAAGAAATATATACACACACACACACATATGTGTGTGTGATGTATGTATGTATTACTGTGTAGCTCTGACTGTCCTGGTACTCACCAGGCTGGCCTCAAACACATACAGATTCACATGCCTCCTCTACCTCCTGAATGCTGGGATTAAGAGAGGGCACCACCGCACCCAATGAAATACATGAATAAAGAGCAAAAAAGAAAGTGGGCTTGAAGTGGAAGGTTTCTCCAAAGAGGTGATGTGACTGCTAGATTGAGGTTGAAAATAATCCAGCTAGGCAGAGTGGAGGAAGAGCATGCCAGGCCCAGGGAATATAGCATATCTCAAGGCCCAGAGGTGGCTTTTGCCAGTGTGAGTAAGGGAAAGGATGGGTTGGCTGAGGGGCTGAGTCCAAAGTGCTCAGAGTGAAGGCAGAAGGCTAAATCTCTAAGTTCTAAAACTCATTTGAGTTTTATTGATGGAATATACCTAATCCTTGACTTGTTTTCATTTTTATTTGGAGGTTTCTTTAAAATTTGAGATAGGGTCTTAAGCTACAGCTAAGGCTGCCTTGAACTTGCTGTTTGTCCAACTGGCCTTGATCTCAATGGTCCTCTTGCCTCCTGAATCCCAAGTGCTGAGATAACAGGTGTGAGCCACCATGGGGTTCCATTTTATCTTTAGTTTAAATTTTTGGTATTGTATGTATGTCTGTACACCAAGTGTATGCCTAGTACCCATGAATGCCAGCAGAGGGCATTGGATTCCCCTGAGGTTGGAGTTGCAAATGGTTATGAGCTTTTGCATGGGTACTAGGGATTGAATCTGCGTCCTCTGGAAGAGCAGCAAGTGCTCTTATTGAGCGATCTTTCCAGGCTCCTATTGCCATTTTAAAAACGGCATTCCAGCTACAGTACAGAGAATAGACTGAAAGGGCCAAGAGTGGAAATGAAAGGTCAGCTCAGGTGTGCGATGGTGGTGTCAATGTAGGTCAGGTGAGAGTACAGCTGAAAGAACACAGCACACAATGAATATTCAGAAGTGTTCAGCATCCTTAGCCATCAATAAAAGCTAAATTAATACTATATCAAGACTGCATCTCACCTAGTCAGACTGGCTATCAAAAACACAACAGGACTGGAGAGATGGCTCAGAGGTTAAGAGCACTGGTTACTTTTCCAGAGGACCCTGGTTCGATTCCCAGCACCCATGTGACAGCTCAGAACTGTCTGTAAGTCCAGTTCCAGAGGATCTGACACCCTCACACAGACATACATGTAGGCAAAACATCAATGCACATAAAAAAATGTTTAAAAACAACAACAACATGGGGGCTGGAGAGATGGCTCAGAGGTTAAGAACACTGACTGTTCTTCCAAAGGTCCTGAGTTCAATTCCCAGCAGCCACATGATGGCTTATAGCCATCTATAGTGAGATCTGGTGCCCTCTTCTTGTGAGCAAGCACACATGCAGGCAGAATACCATATAAATTATAAATAAATAAATAAATACATAAATCTTTAAACATCAAATGGTGATAAGGTGTCCATCCAGGTGCCCAGTGAGGAGCTTGCCATGAAGCCCGATGACCTAATAAGCTTGTCTTGCTGTCTTTGAAGATCTGCTCTTGTTCACCCTAGTTCAGAAGTACATTCTCTGAAGTTCCATGGCCACAGCTCTAAATAGATGTTCAATAAAAAGATGGCAACAGTTTCCTGGGTCCTTATCTGAGGTGCTTCTCCCAGGCACCCACTGCACAGAGTTTGGTGTCTCTAGGAGACAGCCAGTGACCTCTGGGCTTGTCTGTAGCAACACACACAGGCCATGTTTTCAACATCCCAACAGCAGGCATGGAGAACTGGCACCCTGGTGGCACTTGATAGAGGCTGGGCATGGTAAAACTCCTAGAGAACACAGCGGCCTTCTACAAACTGTTGCCAGTTTTCTGAAGCCATTTGATTCTCTAGAAACAAGACAGCCTGGGGAGGGAAAAGTCTTCCCAATTTGTAAGCAAACCCTTGCTGATCGGAATCAATGGCTTCACTGCTCTGAACTCCACTTTGCTCTGTTGAAGAAGCCCCTGGCCCCTCTTTACTGTTGCTGTGAGGAGGGAACCATCCTTGCATGCCTCAGTGGGTGACCAGAACAGAAGTTAGCATGATCCTGTGAATGCCCATCTGATAGGCGGGGAAACTGGGGCTCTTGATGTAAGGTTGACTTGGTTGGGGCCTCAGAGACAGAGTGGCTGAGCTTGAAAACTGACCCAGGAGCCTGCCTTCCAGGTCAGAGTTCATACTAAGTAATGCCACCTGTTCCACCCTCTCCCGCTTCTTACCTGATAGACCCTTGTCCACTCCTTACCAGCTTTGGCCAGCCCCCTCCTCTCTCAGCACAACCTTCAAGCAGGTGCTTTGGTTTCTTGTTTCTGTGCTGGCTTCCAGGTCACTGGGGCCAGCCTCATTTGCATGGGACTCCCAGCTCTGATCCACTCTCTGGCTGGTTTCCTTTTTCCTTCCTCAGATGACTTTGGACCTCTGAACATATGAGAGACCTGGAAATTTGCATCTGTGACTCACTCTTGCTTTCTCTGAGCTGGCAGGAGGACATCCACTCATCCTTGCAAGCTTCTGTTCTGGAAAGGGAGGGGCTTGAGCCCTCCTTTCACCCTAGGCTGACCTGTCTGAACAGTCAGCCTGGCTTTGACAGGAAGGTAGGAGATTCCTGAAGTCAGATATATGGGCACTCTGAGCCCATATCAAACAAAGCACACTAACAGTTCTTGCAAAATACAGATAACACAGCAGGGGGAATGATAGTATAATGACAACTCAATAAGCATGAACAGGAAGTGCCTGAATTCTTCAACAAGCCAGACATCAGGAATACAGAGTCAGTGACTTCTGAACACATACCAGCAATGAAGGACTTCACTTCTGCAAGCCTTGGGTTTCCTCACCTGAAACTGGAGGAAAAAATACACCTACCTGGGTGGGAGGTAACAGGAAGACAGCTCAATGGGTGAGAATAGTTGCTACACAAACTCAATGACCTGATTCAAATCCCAAACAACCCTGGGCGTGCCTGCAGCCTTAGCATTGGAGCTGGTGAAGGGTGAGACTGGCCAGCCCAGCCCATGCAGCAAGCTTCTGGTTTGATGAAAGGCTCTGCCTCAAAGAAAGAAAGCAGAAACATCTGACATCTTCCTCTGGCTGCCACATGCAACATGTGCACACACACACACACACAGGTTCAAGTGCAGACTGGAAGCCAGCTCTGTAATCTGCCCTATGGCCTCACCATCTTCCAAAATGTATTTCACATGGCCCGGTTTTTTTTTTTTTGGTTTTTTGTTTTTTGGTTTTTTTTGCTCAGATCTTAAATTTTTAAGTTAAATTTATTATTTTTTTAATTAATTTATTTTTTTAATTAATTTATTTTTATCTCAATCACAGGTTAGGTACTTTGAATCCCAGGCGTAGCCCCCTCC
>CM053743.1:6562113-6579090 GCA_028658305.1 Pachyuromys duprasi | reverse complement strand
TTCAGCTTGAACTTCCTATCCTATAGGTTTATATAAGTGAGTATATACCATATGTTTCTTTCTGCTTTTGGGATACCTCACTCAGTATGATCGTTTCCAGGTCCCACCATTTGCCTGCGAATTTCATGATTTCCTCCTTTTTAATTGCTGAATAGTATTCCATTGTGTAAAAGTACCACAATTTCTGTATCCATTCCTCGACTGGGGGACAAGGTTAAGAGCACTGTCTGCCCTTCCAAAGGTCTTGAGTTCAATCCCCAGCAACCACATGTTGGCTCACAACCATCTATAATGAGGTCTGGCGCCCTCTCCTGGCATGCAGGTGTACATGCAGGCAACATTGTATAATAAGTTTATTTTTTAACTAGTGTCATTCTTTGCAGTTACAGTCCCCTTATTCATCTACTGTTCTTTCAGTGGCTCTTGAATACATAGAAATAAATGCACGCACCCACATATGTATATACATACATATATATGCATGATTGATGATAAATCAAAGATTCTAGATCCCTTATTTGGACAGGGATATTCATGTGTTTTTGTACATGAAAAGCTTGGTTTTGAAGTAAATAGTTGCACTCAAAATTAAAGCACTACACTCTATGTCTGCAGTGTATCTTTCCAAAGATGTCTTGTGTGCACATAAGCAAAAGGGCTGGGTTCCTTGTTCCTTCTCATCCTGTTATCCAAATATTCGTGTTCTGTAGGCTGCTCTGCATCTTGCTGCAGAGGCTCTTCCTCACGGAGCCTCACCAGGCCAATCGTTTTTATCTTGGCAATGGCTGTGCCATCAATTACTTAACCAATCCCCAGCAGTCTAATGATTTAACTTAAGTTTCATTGTTATTTTGTTTTTGAGACAGGATGTCCTGGCAACTCTGGCTGGTCTCAAACTCACTATGTTGCCAAGGCTAGCCTCCACCTGATGACCCTCCTGCTTCTACCTCCCAATTGCTGGGACTATGGGCATGTGCCAGCTCGCCTGACAGAACCCTTTGGTTTTAAATATGTAAATGCTGGATGTAAAAATAAATGCAAAAGTTACTATAGATTTTAGGCTGGCCTAGAGTTGTGAAATGAAACCATGGGCTTTGGGATGTTTTAGACTTTAGAGCACAGGAGAGATGGCTCATGTTTAAGAGTATTGGTAGCTTGTTCCAGAGGACCCAGGCTCAATAGCCAGCATCACATGGTGGCTCACAACCACCTGTAACTCCAGTCTCAGTAGATGCAACAACTCCTGACCGCTACAGACATGCACATGGTGCACAGAAATTGATGCAAGCAAAACACCCATAAATATAAAAATAAACAACATTGAAAGACTTTAAATTTAAAGCAGGTAGTGCAGGTATGAAATCAGTTGGGGCATTGCAAGAAGTGAAGTAAATATAAAATATCCTGGGCCTTTCTCTGGGTCACTAACTGTCCTGTGAGTGGGGCCATCATCTTGATTTCTGTGGGTGGCCAGTCTAAGAAGTCTTTTGTAAATAGTGGAATTTTTTTTTAAATAAGAGAGATACACAGAAGAGGGTGAGGCATCTCAGGAATTTGAGAGTTAAATTAATTTAGTTCATGCTTGGGGGGGCCAGGCCAGCCAGCTGGAAAAGTACCTGGCCTAAGCAGTACCTTGAGGCCTAGGAGCCAAGAGTCATAAGACTGGATGGAGCACAGCCAGGTTCTGGGCAGGGACTACGGAGGCATAGCTTTCTGGGAAGGAAAGGGCGGAAGGAAACAAGAGGATAAAACACCACAAACAATGTTGTTACTGGAGATGAGTTGTTCTATATAAACTTGATAAGAAGAATCAACTCCCAAATCCTCAAGTATCAGTCCTAACAAGAGCCCATGGAGTCATACTTACTCTAAGATAAGCAGAAGTCTGAAAGTAACCCTAATAAACCACCTGTTTACCAAGATAGACTTGGCTGCAACCATTTCTCTCTGGTCAGTCATCGGTGCTTATCTGGGGCGTCTCAGCCATGTCCAAAAACAGCTTGAGGAGGAAAGGGTTTGTTTGGCTTATACTTTCATGTCACCAAAGGAAGCCAGGACAAGAACTAAAGCAGGGCAGGAACCTGGAGGCAGGGCTGGAGGGCACTGCTCACTGGCTTGTACTTTGTGCCTTGCTCAGCCTGCTTTCTTATAGAAACCAGAACCACCAGCCCAGGGATGGCCCCATCCGCAGCGGGCTGTCACTCCCCAGTCAATCACTAACCAAGGAAATGCCCTACAGAATCACCTACATCTTACAAAGGCATTTTCTCGATTGAACTTCCCTCCTCTTTGATAATTCTAACTCGTGTCAAGTTGACATAAACCCAGCCAGCACACTGGGGTGAACTGACATTTGTTCATGTCTCCCCAGAAAAAAAGTCATACAACATGACAAAATGTCAGGAAAAAAAGGCTGAATGCTAGCAAACAAATATTATGTAAATAAATAAATAAATAAATAACACACAAGTGCTCTGAAACGAGAGAGAACATCCAGTAACCAGCTCAGAGTAAACCAATGGACTACCGAGTGAAACAGAAGGGCCCAGCTTACACAGCATGAAAAGCCTACGATGGCACCCGCTGCTGATCTTAGTGAGCGTTCAAGAGAAAATGGGCCATCCTTGACATTAAAACTTGTTGCTACAGAGCTGGAGAGATGGCATGGTGATTAAGAGCACTGTCTGCTCTTCCAAAGGACCAGAGTTCAATTCCTAGCACCCACATGGTGGCTCACAGCTGTCTGTCACTCCAGTTCCAAGGGATCTGTCATCCTTACACCAATGCCCATAAAACAAAATAAATTTAAAACAAACAAGCAAAAAACCTGTTGATGCAAAGCACAACACTCACCTGGAAAGAGTGAGAAGCAATTTACTCTGAGCCAAGTTTGAGTGATCCCAGCCCAGGAGAGGATATTCAGCTTGTCCTGAATGATATGGTCTGCCATAGAAGTGGTTACATAAGCTTCTTTTAAAAAGTATCTATTTATGTGCATACATATGTGTTTGCCCGTGTGAGTTTATGTTCGCCACGTGCATGCAGGAGCTCATGGAAGCCAGAAGAGGTCTTTGGATCCCCTGGAACCAGAGTTACAGGTAGTTATGAGCCACCATGTGTATGCAAGAAACTGAACACAAGTCCTCTTCAAGAGCAACAAATGCTCTTAACCTCTGAGCCACCCCACCCCCCATTACACACACACACATGCGCGTGCACACACACAAACTTTTATTAGTCACAGAACAGAAGAAAGCCATAAACCAACACATTTACTAAATACACAGGTGAGGGCTATGGGTAGGTGGGTTACAGCAGGGCAGGGAAAACATTCTCCTATAGGTTTCAGATGTTATCTGATGACATGCTTAGATTTTGAATTGGTAGAAACTAGTGGACTCCTAAAAATACATTTTAAACGTTTACTGTTTGATCAGATACACAGATGGATAATGAATGACTAATAAGGAAACTGAAGATAACTTGATAATTTTGATTCTGGATTAGCAAATTTAAACTTTGCATCAGGAAGTTCTTATTGGTCAATCATCCTTGTAGACACTTTAATCTAAGTGTGGCTTTTTCCTCTTCATGTGAATACTTCCTGTCAGGTTGGAGCTCTGGTCACTACACAGAAGCTAGAATTCCTCCGAAACTTGTGATGCAGGGACAAATGGCTGTGGTGTCTATTAAAGTGCATGCTGGCCTCCAGGCTCCTTAGAAGAAGCCAGCTCTTCTCACACTTCTCCAGCTCAGGAGCTTCGGGTCCAGCCCCAGCCTCACGTTGTCCTAGCCCTGCTATTTCAGCCATGCTCTTCTTTGCTTGCTCCTCTCTCTTGGATCTCTTCGCTCTTTGTCTTCCTCTCTTGCTCTCTCCACTCTCCTGTCCCAGCCTAGTTTGCTGGCCATGTTCAATCTACTACTTTCTCTCTCTGCTCTGGACTCTTCCAGTTGCCTCTGGCTGTACTCTCCCTCATATCTACAATAAAAACCCTCCACTTAACCACACCAGTTACAACATAACCAGTCATGTTGTCAGCTAATGCACTACACCCCCCAAAGTCTTGGACAATATTCTACAGTTTATTGTAACTACTAATACCAGAAGAAGAAACAACACAACAGTATATTAAGTTTTGGCATGAAATTTAATGGAAAAAAATCTTGATTTTTTTCAGAGCATGGGATATGCCCTTACCCTTAAAGGTAGGGGTTTTGGGCTGCTGACTTTGTTATTTTGCTTGGCATTGAGTGGAATTGGAAACAATGATGCAGCTCTATCTGCTGGATCCTGCCAACCTCAGGCTGATTCAGAGAGCGAGCCATTTAGTCCAGCTAATATGGATGCTAACTATCAGAAGTGAGGCTGGACCAGGCTGTAAGTTTCCCTCCCTCCCCCAAAGACAACGGATCTGCGCTCTTGGGCACACCCTGTGTTCTCTTTCAGGGCACATGGTGTGTGGGCAGAGCATGGGATCCAGAGGAGTGATGAAGAGTGAAATGTCTCCTGAACATGCTGGATGTCATGCTAGACACTCAGACCTAGCGGATGGCTGGCCCTTTTGAAACAGGAGTGCATGCATCGACCTTATGCTGGCTTTGATGTTGTGTTTTGGATGGAGAGAGCTTATTTTGATTTCACAGGCCAAGGGATGGGACTTTGTACTTGGCAGTTTGTGCCAGAACAAATTAAGACTTTTGGGATAGACTTTGGAACAAGTTAAGATTTGGGATGGAGAGGTTGTATTTTACATGGTGAGGGAGGCAGGGGTGGAGTGCTCTGCTTTAAATATGGTGTGTCCCTTCTAAAACCATCTTTGCTTCTTGCTTGTGACAGTGCTGAGAGGTGGTGATGCCATTAAGAGGGGATTATATCGCTAGAGGAGTAGTGCTTCCTCTGGATCGCAGATTCATCCCGAGACCAGGCTGTCAGAACAACCCCACTGCCCTCCCTCTTTCCACTGCACATGAAAGGCCCTCACTAGAAGTCTGCACATCATCTTGAAATTCTTAACCTATAAGTCACCTGGCGTCAGGCCTGCCATTATAGCAATAATGAATTGGGGAAAGTCTTTTCTATGGGGCTTCCACAGTGTTGAAGCCACGAGGTCAGCGGTCCCCATGTCTCTGGGTGTGCAGGCTCACTGTAGTTCTCAAGAGCCTTCTGGATGGTCACCTCTCTAGGGCCACATCCCGCCCCCCTCAGTCATGCCCAATCACTGAAGCTAAATTTTTGTTGTAAGATACATCAAGTACAGAAAATTATAAAACTCAGGTGATTATAATTGTTGACAATTAAGAACAATGACAGGCACATTCTCCAAGGTCAGCAAATTTCAGAACTTGGCCAAATAACAACCCTATCACCATGTTTTCATTTGTAGACTAGGACATTGATACACGGATTAAGCCTCGACTATCAAAGACACATTGCTTCTGGACGAAGGACATAAGCTCACCCCAAACCCTACAAGCAGAGCTAGTCATTGACACACCTGGAGGGTGTGCATATTGCTCTCTTTTCCTTGTATTTTACATATAGAAATACATTTCATAAATTGTGCTGACCCCTGTGTACCATTTGGTAGTCCCAAACCTCCCCCCCCCAAGCACTTTGCCATCTTCCTATATCATAAAATCATATAGGCTAGAAAGCTTTTACTCTAAAAACACAGGCCTTGCTTTTAAGAACACTGGCTGCTCTTCCAGGAGACTTGGGAGTTTAGTTCTCAACACCCACACAGCGGCTCACAACTATTGTAACTCCAGTTCAAGGGGATCTGACATCCCCTTCTGGCCTCTGTGGGTGCTGCACAATTGCAGTAAACTTACATACATGCAAACAAAATGTTTGTTCACCTTAAAAACAAAACAAAACAACAAAGGTCTTGATTTAGTTTTTCCATACTGTCCCATTCAGTCAGTCTTTTCACTGTAAAAGCTATGGTCTAACAAACAAACAAACAAACACCTTCGCTGTTGTGCTCATTCTAAACACTATTTTATTTGAGGTATTTAAGCCTCTGCCTCCCTTCCAGCACCCCTTTAATCTTTGGTAAGAGAGAGGTTAGTGGGTAGAGGGGTGCAGGAGAGAGTGGGTGAGCTCAGCTTCATACTCAGTCCCCAGATAAGCCACAGTCGGTAGAGTCTAAGGATTTGATTTTAGTTTTTTGAGACAAAGTTTCTCTACATATTCCCAGCTGTGCTGGAACTCACTATGTAGACCAGGCTAGCCTAGAACATAGAGAGCTACCTGCTGGGATTAAAGGCATGCATCACCACACCAGGCAGATTCTATGTTTTAAGTGTGTATTGTGTGTGTGCGTTATGTGTGTATGTAAGTGCACATGAGTGCAGATGTCCATGGAGACCAGAGAGCACATCAGGTTCCATGATTCTGGAGTCACAGGCGTGAGCTGCCTGACGTCAGTGCTGGGAGCTGATAACCCTGGGACGTTTAGGAGAGCAGCAACTGCTCCTAACCGAACGACCTCTCCGGCCTCATTCTCTCCAAGTCTTTATCTGTGTACAGGTTATGGATTTATTTTTTCCATGGTGGAGTGTTGCTGTGTGTGGTGTTCTGTTGTCTGTTTAGAGTGAAGCATAGGCTTCATGTGGCCTCATTTTAAACATTTGCATGAGTCTTAGTCACAAGAAGCCAGCAAATTACTAGAAGATAATTTCCAGATGAAGTGGAGGCAGAGGGCCGCACCAGACATGCAGTGCCAGGCAGCTCTGGTCTCCATTACCCAAGGCTGGGCTTTTCAGTGGTCTGTGTGCAGGACTTAGAACTGGCAGGTTGCTGTGCTCCGGGTCTGGAAGAAAGAATTGGGTGTTCTATGTGTAATGTTTAGACTTAATGTCACTCATTTCCACAGGTGCAAACACTTCTTACTGGTCTCCAGCCCTCAGCCTTTACTCAAAACCACCATAAAACCACTAAAAGCAGAGGGTCTTGCCAGGAAAAACCAACCTGTGTGTACAAGGAGTAAGCTACTGTCTGTGCCTGCCACACGCTCTTAGACCTTGGGAATGTCACTCTTCTATAGAATGGGGATACTAATCTCCATGCCGTCTACCTCCGAGTTCTTTTTAAAAAAAATTATTTATTATGTATAGTGTTCTGTCTGCTTGCATGCCTGCATGCCACATGAAGGCACTAGATCTCATCATAGATGGTTGTGAGCCACCATGTGGTTGCTGGGGATTGAAGTCAGGACCTCTGGAAGAGCAGCCAGTGCTCTTAACCTCTGAGCCATCTCTCCGGCCCCCCGAGTTGTTTTCTTAGAAGACACAAATGAGATTGTGACTATGAGAGTGTAAAATTATAGGGCACTGTCTGCACATTGGGTTTATCTGAAGCTCTGACCTCTGACCTGGAGGTGGTGAGGACAAGAGTGGATGGCGAAGCTGGCTGGTCCCGCCTCTTCTGTTCTTGGCCCCTGTGGAGCATGCTCTAGCATCAGCACTCGTATTGTCACCATGGAGGGTTTTAAAGTTCAAAAGCACCAAGGGTGAAGAGCCAGAACTCTGACTCCTGCACACTTGCTTGAGAGCAGAGGCACAAATTCTTTGCAGAAACATCTGGCAGTATCTACTGAAGCTGGTGGCATGGATTCCACAGTCCAGCAAGTTCTTGCTTGTCATAGGATGGGCACAAACATGTCTCTGTTTGCCAGAGGATACGTTATGAGAATGTTCCAGGAGCAGTGCCATGTGAGCCCCAAAGTAGAAACTACCAAGTCCCAATTCCATGCACAGATCAGAGTCTTCATGCAATGGCTCCTACCCAACAATGAGGGTGGTGTCCAACTGCACGTAATCATTGCATCAATGCCACTAACACAGAGCAAAAGCAGCCTAACCAGCATATGCTTGTCTCACTTAAGTCTCTCGCGGCATCACAAACCACTCAAAATACAGTCTTAAAGCAAGAGCAGTTATTTCTCATGAATCATGGGCTGGCTTCTGAGTTCATGTAGCAGGCTTTGTTGAGCTGAGGTTGGCTGGGCTTGGAGGCCCATGGAGATGTCATTCATTAGAGCTCATTCCTGCAGTATAGTCCCTCCTCCTTGCAGCCTGGACCACATTCTTTACCTACCAATGCAGAGATCCATGAAGATGAAAGCACTGCTGCATAGCCGGATCCATATTCTCACTAAAGCTCCCAATCATGTTCCCATTTCACAATTGGGAAAGTTGAGGCCCAGAGACACAAAGCACTTTGCCCACAGTTGCAAACATAGGAAGGGCAAGGTCTGAGATTTGATTCTGGGTCTTCCAGACTTGATCTGGAACACAGCAACCTACTGATCCCCAGTCCTGTACATGTCTGCATTCAGGTCTTGGTTTCTAGAGTTATTTCAATTTTCAATTTTTTCAATTTTTCAAAGCTTTAAGCTTGGACATTTGAAATTTTTCATATGGTTGACTAAGCCTAGATTATAGAGTAGACTAAAGAGGTTCTTCTTTTCTAGCAACAGTGTAAACAGACAGGCTGGCAGAACAGCTCACGTCAAATGACACCCTAGCTTCTCTGTCCTGCTACCCCACCACTGACCTCTGAGCCACTGAAGCAGTTACTGGACTCCACCAGCGGGGATGGGCCTGAGGGGTTGTCCTGGGCACCCACATTCACGTTCCTCTCAAACTACTTGGGTAAAAGTAAAAGTAATGGGAACCATTCCCTTGTCATTCCTATGGCATGCCTGGCTGGAATGTAGACTTAGCTGAGCAACCCATGCCAAAAAGTACCAACTTTGAAAAAACACTAGATCATTGGTTTTGTTTTTGTTTGTTTGGCAGGTGGCAGGACCTGGGGCCCTCGCTTGGCCTTGACCTCACTATATAGGTGAGGGTGACGGTGATCGCCTGAGCCTCCTGTTCTTTCAAAAGCTGGAACACAGGTAGACCACAGCAGCTGGCTCTTGAGCTTAACGATGAAGCTGCTCGTTAGTAATTGGTTTCAAGAGGCCACTCAAAAGTGCCCAAAGCCCTTCTTCTCAGTGCCAAAAGATGACACTCTCCAAGAAACCTGAACTCTGTACTTTGCTGATGACCCCAGGTGAAGACCATTAATAATCACCATCAACTTTTCTGTTTATATTTATCCTCATGATAAATGTTAATATATAAATGTGTTTAAATTTTAAATATATAATTGACAAGATTGCAAGGGCTTACATTCCTGGAAGGAAAAAAGTTAACTGCCAGGAAAAACTCCTTTGTAAGAAGTAGAGGGCAGCTCTAAAATGAAGAGTTCATGACTTCAGCCAGAATGTTGGACACTAAAAATTTCCTTAGGGCCTAAAAGATTTTTTTTTTTTTTGAGACAGGGTTTCTCTGTGTAGCCCTGTGTAGCTCTGTGTAGTCTCACTTCGTAGACCAGGCTAGCCTCGAACTCACAGAGATCCACTTGCCTCTGCCTCCTTGAGTGCGGGGATCAAAGGCGTGTGCCAGCACACCAAACTCTACAGTCGCTTTGGAAAGACTCCATAAACACAAGCACTTGCTCATCTTACTGCTTCTCAGGCACCAAGCACGTGGCAGAGTCCAGGAAGGACTGGGAGCTGTCAAAACCCTTCAAGTCATCAGAAGGACCCCTCCCTCCCTCCTCCTTTATTTATTTTACTTACTGTCTCCTTCTAGAAGGAGCTATCAGCCACAGCGCTATGCAGACAGCACATTCTAGGCTTACGCCTGTCCCAAAAGAACTGTCTACAGCCCCCAGGTACCCACCGGAAGGATTTCCCTAGAGCTGAAAGTTAGCTAAGGGCTAGGGGACAGCTCAGTGGCAGAGCTCCTGGCCTGCAGAAATGGCATCCTGAGTTCAGTCTCCAGAACTAAATTAAAAACTAGTCTCAATAAATAAATAAAAGCAATGTCACGGTCTATGAATATCTAAAACAGCAAAGGCAAAAGGCTGCAGAGGAAGACTCCCCAGCCTCAAGTCTGACAGACCCAGAGTCCGATCTCTGCCCTTCCTTCCCATATTTGTAACTGTAAGCCAAGTAATGCAGGCCTCTGGGCCTTGCCTTTCCCGTCTGTGAAATGAGAACATCATTGAGATGAGAATCTACTTAGCCCACTGTAGGTGTTCAATGAAGTAGTTTCTTCTCACACTACCTACTGCTCCTTCCAGAGTACAAAGATCCATAAATTAAGAAATTGAAAGGCCAAAAGTTTAGAGACTAAGACCTGACAACAGATGCATGGTGGGTATTGTGGGAGCACTTAGCCCAGAGAAGACACCGAGTGGCTCCCTTGCCTTGTTTGCTGTAGTTCCAGCTCGCCCTCAGAACAACCCTGGGAGGGAGGTGTGGCCACGAGCACCATATTACCCATGAGGAAGCCAAGGCTGGGTGACTTTCTCAACGTTAACTCCATGGACCTTTCACTCAGGCCAGATTCTCTGAGCCCCAAGAACACACTTTCCTCCTGACCCTGGACACAGCAGGAGGGAGAAGAAACGGTGGGCAACCCCTGAACCATGGACAGATAGAACCTGCAGCTATAAATGCAGCCATTCTCTAGCCAGGCCTCATCTAAAAGCAAGAAAGGCTTCATTTTCCAGAAAGGAGAATGGGCTTCTGAGCTCCTGGCTAGGGACAGACTTGTTGGGGCCACACGTGACCTAAGGGCCTCTGCCCTCCTTGCTGAGGGTGTTCAGTGGCCTCCAACCCTGGGCTCTATATTCCGGAGATGGCTCCTTTGCCTCTGGCTATCCCCAGGTGGGAGGTAGGGAGAATGCGTGCTGTAGTGTTTTTATATAAATGAAAATATTCAAATTAGAAATGGATATTTCTTAGCCTTAGTCTCTAGATCCCCTCTACTTTAAAAATTTTTATCTAATTTTATTTTATGTGTTTTAGGGTAAAGGTGTCAGATCCCTTGGAGTTGGGGTTACATACAATTATGAGCTACCATGTGGAAACTGGGAATGGAACCCAGGTCCTTTGGTGCTCTTAGCCACTGAGGCATCTCTCTAACCCTCTACGTTTTGATACGTGGAGCAGGTCTAGCAATCCTGTAAGTCAGGGCAGTGTCCTCCTGCTTTTTAGCAGGCCTCCCGGCAGCACTGGCCCAGGAAGGTAGACGGCAGGAAGTTCCTGCCTCCTGCTGTGTTACCCAGGACCACACGGGGTGTTGCTCTCTCGCCCTAAGTGGCTTTGGGATGACTGAGCTTAATGTCATTGCCCATCATCTACTTTCTCTATGAATAGCACTATTCTTACCCAGCTTGATGTGTCTCCTTCATGGGGACATGGAGTCATGCCCCTAGCACCTGTTCTCATTCTCAGAGGCCTGCCACTCTAATGACTCCAGGTTATTTTCTTAAGTAATAAATACATTCACTTTGAAGAGCAGTCCCAAAGCTCATTAAATGTTCCATTTGGATTTGTCTTATACTTAGCCTCCTTTCTTTTCTTTCTTTCTTTCCTTTCTTTCTTTTTGGTTTTTCAAGACAGGATTTCTCTGTGCTGCCTTGGCTGTCCTGGAACTCACTCTGAGACCAGGCTGGCCTCAAACTCAAAGATCCGCTCACCTCTGCCTCTGAGTGCTAGGATTAAAGGGGTACACCACCACACCCAGCTGGTCCTCTTTTTTTTATTTTTTTAAAGATTTATTTACTTATGTATTTTATGTACATGAGTCTTCTGTCTTCATGAATATCAGAAGAGGGCATCAGATCCCATTATAGATGGTGTGAGCCACCATGTGGTTGCTGGGAATATTGAACTCAGGACCTCTGGAAGAGCAGCTAGTGCTCTTCCACCTCTCCAGCTCTTTTCCATGTTTCTAAGCCTCAGTTTTCCTGAGAATGTTGGCTCACACTTATAATGCCAACAGTCAGGAGACTGAGGCAGAATTGCTATGAGTTCAAGGCCAGCCTGGACTACAGAGTAAGACCTGGTACAGAGAAATAAGCAAACAAGGCAGACACCCTGGTTTTTGAATCATTGGACTTAAAACAACTAACACTGATACGCCTTCTAAACCTAAGAAAAGAACACCAGCTCTAAACCCCACTCCCCAAAGATCATGTGGAAAAATACAAAGCCACACAGAAAGGAGGGGCCATGGTTTGATATTGTCCAGTCAATGTCTCTTGGCTTCAGAAGGCTGCCACTTCCTGTAGTTCCAGCCCTTGGCTGTGGTCTACTCTCAGTAAGTGAATTCCTCTGTAGAAACTTGCACATAACAAGGAGGTGATATCACCAACAGCCAGTGAGGTCAAGGGTCCTGATCCATCCAGACACAAGGTGAAAAGGCAGGCTGGAGAAGGAAGGAGAACCAGTCATATGCTTTAAGATGGAAACATGTTTGAGAAACACATCATTAGGCAGTTCTGTCACTCTAATCATGGAGTGTGCGTACACGCATCTAGACAGTACAGTACATCTAGACTACTACAGCATATCTGGACTATTGGATATGGCCTGTTGTTCACTAAAACATCATTATGCAGTCGGGAACAGGAAACAGAGCATTGTCCAGTACCATCTAAGCCATTAGAGGGTTCTGCCTCTCAACAAGGCACAGTGCCTCTCACTGGGAAGACACAGAGTCACCTCCATGACCGCAGCAGAAGAGAATGGAACCCAGACCCAACAGGATGTAGGCTAACAAGCAGCATTAAAGACACCGAGGGCCATAGGTAGAAGGGTCAGAGAACAAAACAGGCTAAGTCAGGGGAAACAGACAGACACTGATGTGGCCACAGGAGAGGCCACAGCTGCATAGAGTTAGATATGCCTGCCTCTTTTCTCTGAGAGGGGAGCTATCTCTCCCTAAGGGAAACTGAGTTTCTGGACAGCGACTGTGGGAAACTTTTGAAGTTCTCTAAATTGACCCAGTTTTTATTTCTAGCCAAATCCTGTGTCCAGAGTGAAAGAGCACAGAGTCAGTGATGGGAATGCAGACTTCCAAAAGGAGAAAGCCCAACGCTTCCTCAGAACACTCTTTAATTTCCACGGAACGGATGCACCACCGTGACTGAATTCCGTGCTACCCAAAGTTTAAACCACAGCTCACAGATTTCTAGGTATCTACTATTTGACTTCTACAGCTCCACACACAGAGGACTCTGGGAAGCTATGGCCCACAAGACACTGCTTTTCTCTGGTCTGGGGCCCTTGACTTTACTGTAATCTCAAACAAAGCTTCGAGTGCCGACAGCTGGGGCTTTTCTCAGTCCTTTCTTATTTGGTCACAGTCCCAACAAGAAGCGAGATTCTAACTGTATTCTTGAAGTAATAACTCAAAAGTAGCATTTCTTTTTCTCTTTTTCAGACATTTTGAGTATTATAAGTAAAAATCTGACAAGAAACTTCAGGTGGAAAGAAAGTAAGCGTCAAACATGTTCTCTCCAGAGTCTTAGGAATAATATCTCTGTACATCATGGTATGAGGGAAGCACGGAGCTGACTTATAGCCAGAGGTTGAACCTTGGTGTCTCACCTCTTAACTACAGGGGACTGTAAAGTGACAGGACATGGGTGGCTTTGCATAAGGCTTAAGACTGCATCCCGCTTCTGAGGAGCGCTGAGGGCAGGCTGCTTACCTCCAGTATCTTGGTTCCAAATCTTCACCTTAGAGTCATGTGCAGAGGTAGCAATCATAGGCATCAAGGCCATGGATTTTGGTAGAAAGACACAGGATGCAACTGTCTGGAAATGCCCCTTATACTCACACATTCTGTCTCTCGTCTGCCTTAGGTCCCACAACTGCAAAGTAATGACACCAACCAGCTCATACATACAGATGTTCATGTATCGCTGATACCCACCCTCCCACGCACCATGACCCACTGATGCCCTCCACTCCTGGATCCAGAAAGCCAGAGGAAGCCCTTATCTCGACTACGTGTTCAACCACCTGTTCATCCCGTGGCCACTGCAGCATCAACTAGGTCTCAAACAGCACTAGCAATGGGTGTGGGACCCCACAGTGAGGGACACCTTCTCATGTGTGCACACAGGTGCAGACATTCTGAGGTCATGCCTAGCGCCTCTGACAAAGGAAGGAGACAGTCCTCCTAGCCCCATCTGTTCTGACACAGATCAGACCACCACATCTGCAAGGTACCTTTCCGAAATGAGAACTGAATAGTGTCCAGAATCAGTAGAAGCCCAGATACCTGTCGTCCATCCAACAGTGGGGCCCAGGAGACCCTGTCATCCATCAGCCAACAGTGGGGCCCAGGAGACCCCGTCATCCATCAGCCAGGATAAGAGATGCTACATCCAAAGCTTGCAACACCCTTATCTACCCCTTCTAAGAGCATGTCCTTAGTACAGTTCAACTTGCTGTGTCTCCATTCCCTCAAATGTAAAATAGGTATTAAAACAGCCCTGAACTCACCAGCTTAGGGATTAAATGAAACCATGCGTCTTAGCTTACTGCATGGCATGTCATTCGTGTCTGAAATACAACTCTTTCATTTGGAAGCTAGATCATCCTTTTAACTGATAATCTGAAATTATAAGCCTAGAAACTTTGGAGGGACCTAAAGATTGTACCCCGAAATTACTGGGAGGAAGGTGTATATCCAGAGAAGGGTGGAGCGAACCCTGGACCCCTTGTGGAGCTCCACATTCCCCTAATGAGCTGAGGTTCCTTTAGCATAGCTGCGTATACAAAGACCCCAAATCTGGCTCTTCAAGCAGTCCCTACCTGTTTAGGCTCCACTTGGAGCAAGAACATCAGCAGGTTGCTCTATTTAGCCCTTCTCTATCTTGATTTCCATCCTGTTCCTCTTGCCTCTTGGCAATTCAGGCAGACCCAGTTAATAGATGTTTCTTAAAGGAAGCCAGAATGCACAGGGTGGGGGACAGTTTGCACTTGAAGCTACTGCAGAGCCTGTGTGTATAGCCCAGTGAGGGGCAAACTGAATAACCTGGCCTGGCCACTCACCGTGGCTTCACAGCCTTCACCAGCAAAGCCGCTGCTGCAGGAGATACACGTGTGCCCATCCATGCTGACGTCACAGTGGGTCTGGATATGCTGTTTTGTGGGAAACACATGAGCCATCTGAAGACCCCGGCTATCCCATAGTCTGAAAGGAATCAGAAGCAGAAAGTGACTTTGTAGTAAATGGAACTAAAACACGCCCACTAACAGGAAAAGCTTGAATCTTTGCTGCAAGTCAACGGCGTGTCACAACCTGACAACTCCAGCGCTGACACGAAGTAATAAAATCAACGCCATCTTGAGTCTTTTGATTTTGAAAGTCATGTGGACTTTTTAAAATGGCATTTCCTTATCTGGGGAGCGGAGCTGCACACGCAGCTTGCGTGAGTCCCAGGGACTGAACTCAGGCTGTCAGGCTTGGTGGCAGTACCTTTAACTACTGAGCCCTCTCACCACCTTTTCACGGAGATGGTAGAACATATATTTTTGTTGTTGTTAGGTTTTTGAAACTGGGTTTCTCTGTGTAGCCCTGGCTACCCTGGAATTCACTCTGTAGAGCAGGTGGACTAGAACCCAGAGATCCACCTGCCTCTGCCGCCTGAGTGCTGAAATTAAAGGCGTGTACCAGCACCTGGCTAGAATACACATCTTAACTGCAAGCTAATTTGATCCTTTAGGACACTGCTTTCAATGGAAGAGAGGCTATTTTTGTGTCTATAACTAAAAAAAAAATTTTTTTAAGCTATGTTGTTGTTGTTTTGAAGCAGGTCTTGCTATATTGTGTAAACTGTAATACTTCTCAGCCTCCTAAGAGCTGAGGCTGTAGTCCAGATCTGCTGCCACAGCTAAAGGACACTTGCTAGTGTCACCACCATTCTAGAGCCAGATCTGGGCTGTGGCTGGCCACGGTCAGCCTTGGCCTTATAGTCCCATGCAGTTTTGTGTACCCTCTTATCTCACTGTTTCCTCCTTACCTCAGCCCTCCCATTTTATAGGAAAAGTCTCTTCCGAGAGGCAGAATTTTGAGCCAATCTCCCCAGTTTGTGAACTACGGACTATCTGACTCCCCTGATGTAGATTTTTATCCTGCTCTCCTACAAGGCTGTGGCTGAGGGCCAGGCTGCCTGACAGGGTGGGTGAGGCTGAGGCTGATGGTCACACAGTGGGAATTAGCTAGGTCAGGTGCTCAAACCATTCAGAGCAGGACCTTAGCCTGACGTCATCTTGTACATTCAGTCTGTTCCCGTAAGCTCCAGGTCAGGGAGTCCCCAGTGGCAGCTGGGAGTGAGGGGAAGAGAGCCCTAAGGTAGGCACAGTGGCATGGAGAAGCAGAATGTAAGGAGAAAGAGTCATGTAAGCACAGGAGCCACAGACCTTCACCAGAAACACCTCCACAGCGGCTCAGTAGCCCACCTGATGGTCTTATCCTCAGAGGTCTGGACTACGTACGGCTCCCTGGGGACCCAGCACAGGTGGGTGACCTGGAGAAAACAGTCATTAGCAAGTCTGCATGGAAGGCCATCCCTCCACTGCAATTCCATTAGTTGGCTGACCTCATCCCTCATCCCCTCAAGGATTCTAAGCTAGTGAGCTCAGGTTAGCAGAGTCAGTGCCCCACAGCCCTCAATCAGTATCTCTGGCCTTGTGGTTACCCTGGAGACCTGAACTCCAGTCTGCAGCCAGAAGAGCAGCCCCCTGTGCTAAGTGGGGACCCTCAAATCTGCTATAACACTTCAGAAGTTCATAAGAATAACAGTAGTCCTAGCCCTGAGCCCTAGCTGAACAGCAGAAACAATTTCCATAACAACCCAGAGCAACAGATTTTTCCTTTTCTCAGCAGTGCCCTCACAAATACGAAGGGCATTAGGCAAGCACATTTACTGCCTGCAGCTGAATTCAAAACCAAACTCCAAGAACAGCTGCCATGAGCCAACCACAATAGCAGGTGTTTTATGATACACATTTTCTCATTTAATCACCCAAAGACTCTGGCCTAGTGACATAACTCCCCATTTTATAAATAGAGATATTTAGAACCTAAGCTTAAAAAGCACAATATAGCTCT
>CM053743.1:6424111-6562013 GCA_028658305.1 Pachyuromys duprasi | reverse complement strand
GCTCAGGACCGCTCATGCTGAGCACACTTCTACTATGAGCTATGCCTCCAGATGCTTCCCTTACCCCATGTTTCTTTCCACCACCCTGTTCTACACCAAGTGTGAATTTGTACCAGGTTCCTGGAGACAGATGCTCTCTCCACACACTGTCCGGTACCCACATCCCACAGAAGCAGGCTGTTGTCCCGAGAGCCAGTGCACAGCTGTGATGAGTCTTTAAAAACAATGGTGAGAAGACACAATGGCTATGAGCTGGGATGTGGACATGGGTCCTGGGAATGTATCCAGGTGCTGGCAAGAGCTCTGCTTCACTTTACCTGGACTCACAGCTAAGCCAGTGACCACCATAGCGTGGCCAGACAGCTGCTGTCTGGGCTGTGAGGAATCCTGCAAGTCCCACATCATGATTGTCTTGTCTCGAGAGGCACTGAAGAACTGGCTTGATTTGGGAATACAGGCTAACTGCTCAGAGAACAAATAAAAACAGAAATTGCTCAGGTGTGTATGCTAGGCAGAACTTTAAAGTAGAAGATGGCTTTGTATACTCCACATGCACACCTTTAATTTTTCTTTAAAATTTTTAATTCTTTCTCTGTGTGTGTCTATGTCACAGAAATGACCACTTTAACCATTTTAAATATACAGCTCAGTGTACAGCAAATTGAACAAACTGTTGTACAAACTTCCACACTATCCAACTTTCATCACCCCAAAGTGCAACTCTACCATTTTCCCCTCTATAGCCCCTGACCACAACTGCCTCATCAGTGAAGCCACACTGTTCTTTTGTCTAGCTGTTTTCACTAAACACACTTCCAACATTTGCCTTTGTTGAAACACATATCAGAGTACAGCTTCTCTCTTCAGTACTAGATCCAGTCCAGGGCTTCCCCGTGCTAGGCTTTATGGAGCTGTGCGCCCAACCCCAGAATTTCATTCCTTTAAGACAGTTTAAAGGTCTTTATCATTACTATTTTATGCACATGAGTGGGGTGTATCGACACATGTGTCTGTGCACCACTTTTGTGCCTACTGCATCTGGAAGCCAAAACTTGAGTTACAGATGGTTATAAGCATTAGGGGGTGCTAGGAACTGAACCCAGTTCTTCTGGAAGAGCAGCCAGTGATCTTAACTGCTGAGCCATCTCTCCAACCCCTTTTGTCCCTTTGTAGTGGTGCACACCTTTATCTCAGCACTTGGGAGGCAGAAGCAGAGATAATTTCTGTGAGTTTGAGGCTAGCCTGATCTACAGAGTGAGTTCCAGGACAGCCAGAGCTACACAACAAAAATCTGTCTCAAGAAAAAAAAAAAAAAAAAACAAATAGAAAAAAAGACTTAACAAATAACTCCCTAAAAAATGTTGTGATGTTTCAGACATTCCAGAGAGGTTTTATTTAGTTTCCTTATTTATAGCCTTTGATACGTTCTTTAAAAAAGAAAACTATTGAACTATTAGTTCAAGCCTTTATAACAAAATATTAAAGACTGGATGGCTTATAATATTTTGCTCTATGTGAACTGTGGCATATGTTTACACCTCTGGAAAGTATTCAGATTATTTCCATGCTCTTTCTGGCATCAAAGGAAGCCTTTACATTTAGTCCTTCAGACTACACATTCAAGTCCTCTAATATCTACAGCTATTGATAATTTTTTTTCACTCCCCAGTTCCCTTTAGAATAAGCACTTGATGGTTACCTTAGTGATTTCCCGCTCATGTCCTCTGAAACTTTTCACCACGTGTCCAGTTTTCCAATTATAGACCACAGCGGTCTGCAGAAAAATGGGATGACAGGTGTCACCACCACACTGGCTCCTGAGCAGGATCCTTTTTTATTTTATTTTTATTGATTACAGTTAATTTATTTACAGTTTATTCACTTTGTATCCCAGCTGCAGCCCCCTTCCCTATTCCCTCCCAAACCCATTCTCCCTCCCTCTTCTTCTCCTATGCCCCTCTGGGCAGGATCTTAAAGCATTTTCTTGCTGAGTGTCTACAGTTCATTGACAGAAAAAGGAGCAACTGCTGCATGGCCCACTCGGTGTTGCACTTGACCTATCAGTTCCCCAGTCTATACAACACAGTGGATAGTCCTTGCCCTGCCTGCCTCTCACAGGTGTGAGAAAGGGCCACACATATATATAAAATAATACAGACATTAAGACAAGACACTGCGGCCGGGCATGGTGGCACATGCCTGTGATCCTAGCACTAGGTGAGGCAGAGGCAGGTGGATCTCTATGAGTTCAAGGCCAGCCTGGTCTACAAAGGAGTCCAGGACAGCTAAGGTTACACAGAGAAACCCTGTCTCAACCTCCTCCCACCCAAGAAAAGACAAGATATTGCTACTTATGTGTATCCTAATTTGAAGTAAGAACATCTACAGTAAATGCATCTTACAAATGGTGAAATTGGATGGATGATTCTGAAAGTCTATTAGAAACAGGAGGCATTATTAATCGTATTTCCTTCAGCAATAACCAGCAGTTTACTAGCAATGACTGCCAAGTTAGCTCCTAATGTAAAGACAGAAAGCCGTTAAATCTAGAGTGATGGCAAGAGGAAAGACAGAAAACATAAAAAGGTCAGTGTATTCCAGTGTGAACTGTGTAAAACAAAAAACAACTGGAAAATTATTTGCTGACTGAGTCTTACTGTCTGCGTATTACTGTTAAGATTGAGGTGGGCGGAACAGTAACACCTTCATTTATAAAAGCATGAGGGTGGCCTGGTATATGGTGAGGCACTGAATCCTCAGGACTGTCTTAGGACATGGGTGTTGTTGTACATGCATGTAACAGACTAGGAAACCAAAGCCCAGAAAATGTAAAGAACTTGCCTACAGTAACAGCAAGTGGCAGAGCCAGGCTTAGACTCCAGCCTTTCAGTTTTGAGCCCTGTTGTGATGCAGAAATGCAGTGTTAGACTCTCTCAGGACCTCTTCCTTTCCCTGCAGTGAGCTGCTTTCTTAGGAAGCACTGGAAACCTCACCTTGTCTTTTCCTCCAGAGACACAAAGGTCTGAGTCCAGAGTAGCAACCACAGAGACAGTGTCCACGTGAGCAGGGCTGTACTCTTGGGAAACTTTAGTCTGGCCTTTCTCTTCTATAATTCCATCAGGCCTGCAACAGAGAGGATGGAAGATGAGGTCCACTGAATGGACAGAGGAGAAGGGGGCAGAAGATTGTGGGTAATGGTAGCAATTCAGGCCAGGCTGAGACCCACAGGAAAGAAACCCACTGTTTCTTTGGGAAATGCCCAGAAATAAATGATGTTGTTTCTTTGGGAAACACCCAGAATGACTGAGTTATTGAAGGGGAATCCTGAAGACAAAAGTCTTTGATCTCATTAGAAATGACTCCAAAAGGTACAGGACCCCTGAGTGTGCATTGCAGGTACTAGATGGTGATGAGACCATTTGCCTATGCCCATCTCTGCGGAGCTGGATTCCCTCTAAAACAGTCCACCAAATCAGGTGTGCAGGGAAGACCACCGATATGTGCCTTCTTTCTTCAGTACATGATGAAACTGGGGAGCCCAGGATCGGATCTACCTGTATCTGTGCGTGCTGTGCCTGAGTTTGCTCTGCAGCTTCCCCATCCCAGTCCAGCGCCCACACAGAGCCTTCTGAGGAAGCGCTGGTCTCAGCTGGCTGCCAAGTAACAGCATCCCTTGCGGTCAGCCAGGAGGTGTGTTGCCTGTGGAGAAAACACACATGTAGAATTCTGTTAGGTCCAACATCAGTGCAGTTATTCCTTCCCTCTTCCTTTCTTTGTGTGTGTGTGTAGTGCATGTCTTTTTTAAAAACCAGATTGACTGTGTGCATTTGACTTTTTTCCTTCTCCTGCTTCATTCTTTTGGGCCTAGGATTGTAGCTGTCAATACAGGTTCAGCAGATAAATCACAACTAATGTTTAAAAAACCTAAGAACAGCTAGACAGTGGTAGTATACCCCTGGAGGCAGAGGCAGGCAAACCAAGACCAGCCTCCTCTACAGAGTTCCAGGACAGCCAGGGTTACACAGAGTTTGAATTAAAAAACAAAAACAAACAAACCATAAGAATTATTTTATGTGTGCATGCTTGTGCTTATATGTGTTCATGTGTAAAGGTACATTTGCATGTGTGTGTATGTATGTGAATGCCAGAGTGTGACACCCCAGCCTTAGGTGTCATTCCTAAGGAGCCATCCACTTTGCTTTTCAGGACTTCGGGAATTCGGCTGGGCTCTGCCGATGTCTACTTCCCCAAACTGGGACTGTATGCCAATGCCACCATCCCAAGTTTTTATGTAGGTACCCTGAGCTAAGTTCGGGTCCTCATGCTTGTGTGTCAAACACTTACCAACTTAGCTGTCTTTCCAGCCCATTAATATTATTCATTCATTCATTCATTTATTCATTGATGACACAGTTTCTCTGTGTAACAGAGCCCTGGCTAGACCAGGCTAGCCTTGAAATCACAGAGATCTACCTGCCTCTGCCTCCGGAGTGCTGGGATTGAAGGCTTGCGCCACCATGTCCAGCTCTCAGCAATTATTTTTAAACTGATTTAAATATTACATGTGGTGGGGAGTTTGGTTTCTTTAAAAGCCCAGTTATGTTATGTGAATACGTTTTTGTTTTAATCCAGGTGTGGGATATGGTGCTGCTTCAGACTCTCCACAGCCACTAACTATGATTTGTCTCATGCTCTAGAAGGGGCGTGATTTTTGCCAGCTGCATATAGTTTATGTTTGGAATTCTGGAGATTCCTGAGAGGGTATAAATTCGAGAGCCCAAGAAGGCATGTGGTGGTGGCTGCTCTCCCTGCTGCTGCTTTTGCTATGGCTGGTTGGAGATATTCTAAGGATGAAGACTGGACTTGCCCCAAGGAACCAGATACCTAGTAGGAAGTAGTCCAAAGTGGTCTATTGTCCTTTTTCCCTCTAACCTTCTTTTCTAACCTTCTTACATAGTGTTGGGGAGTTGGAAGGGATTGCAGTGGAAAAGACTGGTAGGTGTAAGAACCCAATAAAGTAGCCAAAAAGCCTGGTTACAATTATACAATATGAATGTGTATGAATGATACATAATGTTCTATTACTATGTACAATTTTGTCCTTATGAACTAGTTAAAAAGACACACCTTTTTCCCAAATACTAAATTCAGGCCTGGAAATGTGTTCAGTGGTAGAATATAGAGCTTGTCTAGCATGTACAACAAGACCTAGGTTTGATCCCCAGTAAACACACACACACACACACACACAAATAGCAAAACCCACCAGTTCTAAGAGATCCGATACCTGCTTTTGACCCCTTTTTTTAAAAGATGTATTTATTTATTTTATGTAGATGAGTGCTCTACCTACATGTAGTACACCTACATGACAGATGACAGAAGAGGGCATCAGATCCTAATGTAGATGGTTGTAAGCCACCATGTGGTTGCTGGGAATTGAACTCAGGATCTCTGGAAGAGCAGACAGTGTTGTTAACTGCTGAGCCATCTCTCCAGCCCCTGCTTCTGACCTCTTTAGGTACCAGGCATGCACATGGTACACTGGTAGGCACATATACATAAGCAAAACACTTATACACATAAAATAAATAAATCTTTAAGAAAATTAATAACAGGTATTAAAACAAATGTTGGTACACACATGCTTAGCAGGCACTGCTCACAGCAGCCAAGAGATGAAAAATTTCATCAGCAAGGCATAATTGCACATGCTTTTAATTCCAGCAGTCACAGGCAGAAGCAGGCAGATCTCTTTGAGTTTGAAACCAGCCTGGTCTACATAGATAGTTCCAGCAGATTTATAGATGGATACATAAACAAAATGTGGCCTATCTATATATAAACAAACAAGAATATAGAAAATACCACGCTAAGAAAAAAGAATAGACATACTAAACTACATGATACATGATCCCACTCACATGAAATAGCCAGTCTAAAAATCTACAGTAGATTGGTGGCTGCCAGGAGCTGGGCTTAGATGGAGATTGGGGGTGTATGTGCTGTTTACTGAAGACAAAGTTAACTTTGGGAGTGATAAAAATGTCATGCAACTAGAGAATGGGTGACCACTACACAATACTATCTATGTCATGAGTGGTAAATATTATGTTACATGTATTCTACCACAGTGAATTAAATACTATGAGCATGTAGTTGAAAATAAAATATATTCTGTATTAGCAAAGCTTCTTTTGCAATTAAAAAGTCATTATTATTGTCTGTGTATTTGTGTGCACACATGCGCACATGCACCGTGGTGAGAGTATAGAGGTCAGAGAAAAACTTTGTGGGATCACTTCCCTCCTTCTACCTTCATGTGGGTTCTTTATGTGTGAACTCAGGCTACCAGGTTCATGCAGCACGTATCTTTACCTGCTAAGCCATCACACTAATCCCAGAAAAGCTTCTTAAAAGAGAAGAGCCTCTGTTACTGTAAGAGTTATAACCTTTTTTACTTGTCTTCAGCAATTTCTTTGCCTCACTTCTCTAACACAGTACACCAATATCATGAGGTCATTATGCAACAAAAATATTATGCACATAAGAAATGACAACACTGATGAGACCACGTAGCTAACTCCTAGACCAGCAGTTCTCAAATCCAGGACACTGGGGCCAAGTCTGAGTCTCGCAAGGAGTCCAGAAGCCTCCCTTCACCTTCATCGTAGTGTAAGGCCTGCTTTTCTTTCTATACATTTTATTAGCAGTATACTATGATACACAGAATGAAGAAGTAGCTATAAGAATCCACTGTCTTCTCTTTAAATCACACATTAAAGAGACTTTCAAAAACTCAAATACCACTTTTTTCAACTAAGATTTTTTTAGAATTTTTAATAAATCATTTATATAGCCTTAGATTGCCTAGAGTTTGCCATCTGACCAGGCTGGTTTAGAACTTCACAGAAATCTGTCTGCCTCTGCCTCCAGAACACTGGGATTAAATCCACGTACCATCACACCAGCTCATGATAGACTTTGTTTGTTTTAGAGACAGGGTCTCATAGCATGGCTGGGAGCTTACTGTGTAACCCAGGTTGGTCTTGAACTTGTAATTCTCTGGCCTCTGCTTCCCAAGTACTGTTAATATAGTCAGGTACTGCCACTGCTACTTACAAGAGCTTTATTACTTTTAGTTTTAAGTGAGGATTTTTTTTAACGTCTCAGCTTTATTGTCATTAGGAGACAGTGAGCAAAACCCAATAACTAAACTACATAAACAAAAGGTCTAGTTTTGTCTGTGGTGTGGTAGTACGGCAGCAGAGTGCTTACATGGTGGAGAAGGCTTGCCTAGCGTCATCAAAACATGGCTTTGAGTGCCAGTGCTGCCAAATAAGAAATAAAAGGAAAAACAAAAGAAAACAAAAACCCCTAAGGAGACCCATCTTATCTCTTTATTCACTCAGGGAACACCTACCTCCTGAGCACATGGATGTTTCTACACGAGTTATTGGTGCCACAAAGAGCAGAGAGAACTCTAAAGAGGTGGCCAGCACCATTAGCAGGAATCAGACCAGGAACCAATCTCATCTATCCCAAAACCTGTGCCCTTCAAACTAGCTATTCCCTGAGATGCTGAAGAGGCTAAAGAAAGTAAAAGGGGCAGTGAGAGGGACCAGTCCTCATTTCTTCCAGGTTTCTGATTAAAGAAGTTCTGAAAGATTCGTGTCTTACAGACACAAACAGCCCACCTCCATGAAGTACTGGCCACAGTGCGGAAAGCAACTAAAGCTGCCAGGTACATGTTCTTATTCATACCAACTCCACTAAAAATGGAGTTTCCCAGGAGAATTCCATCCCATTGTTTGAGGCACTCATGTTTGAGGCTGTCATCCTGGAAAGAAGAGACAAAGAGCTATAGACATACTGCAGTGAAAAGAATGCAGGATGTGCCACAAGAGTTCTGGGATCTGGCCCCAGCTCTGCTCCATCTCACTCACTGCTCAATGTGTCCTTGAGTGGCACCGGTCTCCACTTGTGTCTCAGCAGCACACTACTAAGTGACCAGTACTGTGGGACTCTGCTGTTAAAAGGTGGGAGTCTGGAGTATCCAGATAGCCAGCTGAGCTTGATCTATTACAATGAACTCCCTTTTCTTTCTCCACCTGATCTGCTAACTCCAGATCTTGTAAGAAGGACATATAGCCCTCAGGGAAAACTATTAGATCAGACCCTTTCCTGATAAGAATACCGGTTCAGCAAGCATCTGGGAATTCCTGGAAATACTCACCCTATGCTTTTTCAGCAATGCCCTTCAATTGTACCTACAGCTCTTCCCCAAACCCATAGGATAATTAAGTACTGTGTTCTCCTTCTTGTGATAGGACAGTGCTACTGCATGTAAATAAGGTACTGTCCCACTACATGTAAATCAAGTATTCCTAGTACTCCTGCTCCCAGCAAATCAAACACATTCACTCTAGAAACCCTTCCTACTGCCCAAGGTTTATAAGTCCCTGATTTCACAAGAAATAAATGTGCATGCTGTATGCTGCATGCTACCATCAACCTTCCACCATGGCTGCCTGAGATTCATCATTTATTCTAAGTAGGGAGGGCTCCCCTCCATCCTGGAGATTCACTGCTAAACTCCTGGGGTTTGGTTGCCAGCTAGGCTGGCTGGACATGCCTGACTGCTGAGAGCTTCTGGATGGCCAGAGGCCTGACTGCTGGCTGGTGGACAATGTGACGCCAGCCGCAGTGAGCGTCCACCATTCACTAGAGTGTGGGACTGCGACAGAGCCACTTCCCAGACTTGCACCTCACCAGACCTGCCGTCCTGCACACTGGGCTTGGAAGTCATCAGGCCTGTGGTTTGCCTGCAAGCTAACTAGGCACAGGCTTTTGCTTGCATCCCTGCCAAAGGTCATAACACTTCAGTACCAGATCAGGCTTCTAGAACTCCTGAATTTCTACTGCCTGATACCAACAATTGCATTTTAAAGAGCTATCTATAACACCTGCCCTGATTAGACCAAGAGCCTTGCCAGGCACACAGGCCTTGCCCTAAAGTGCCCTAGCCATTTTCTGAGAAAAATGGAACCCAATATTCAGGCCACTCTGTTCTTCATCTGGAAGCCGACAGCCGAGTCCTAGACTTCCACCGGATGGAGAATGACACAGTACAGTATTTGTTCCATACGGACTTTTTTGTACCCCAAATGGCTTGCACAGTATGACAAAAATATTTGTTGCAATCTCTTCCAATTCAAACTTTGTGGGGTGTCCTGTGATAGGCCACATGCTGGACTAAAAGGAAAGGTTCTAGGCTAGCATCCAGAAGACCTGAGCTATGCATGTTTATAGATATGCAAAGGTGCAGGGCTGCCTATCCGCCAGCTTAACCTATGTCCAGCACTGTCATCAAACTACAGAGAGGTGCTGCCCATAGCTCTAGGTCACCAGAAACCACAGGGGCTATAAACATATTTAAAATTAGTTGGATACTTACTGGGTATCTTCACTGGGAAGATGGTCTAAGGAAGGGTAATTTTGGCATTACTTACCCCCAAAGCAACCAGATCTTCTTGGTGAGCTGCTGTATTTGATCTGTAGTTCATTCAGCCTTCAGAAACTGGTCAGACAGGCACTTCCTAATCTCTGTAATTAATGAACAGATGCTCAAGTTAATCTCTTCTCTGTCTAAGCATATGTTTGCACCAAAGAGATTTACGACACGGATGTAAATAGGAGCCTCCTTTAATTAAAAAGATTATTAGTGTAGTTTTTCCTCATTAAGAAATAGCACACAAATTTCCAAGACTATATAAGCCTCAGATTTCCATCAATGGGGTAGAGTATAGCATGGTGGTAACTACACATGTATTTGGGTTTGTTTGTTTGTTTGTTTGTTTTGAGATAGAGTCTCATGTAGCCCAGTCTAGCCTCAAACTCACAATGTAGCCAAGGATGGCCCTCAACTTCTGGTTCTCCTGCTTCAACCTCCTGAGTGCTAAGATTACAAGCATTTGTTCCCAGCACAGTTTATCAATGCTGGGGATGGAACCCATAGCCTCATACATGCCAGGCAAGCACTACCAAACACGGTACTACCATCCCAGCCACTGTGTGTCTACTTTTAAATGTGGGCAACAGAGACAGTGAATCGTGTCCGTGAGACTGTGTTGCTCACAGTATAGCACTCCTGCCATCAAGAATCTTTAGGGAAGGCTGCTCACTTCAGAGCTCACTGCTTTTGTGAAAAAGGGAACTTCTCTGCTTTGAATAAGTATGACTCATGAATTGTGAACAAAGTGCTTTAAAAAAGTATGCCTTATAGGAAATAACTTCCTGAATAGAACACCAACAGCACAGGCTCTAAGATCAACAATCAATCAATGGGACCTGAGGAAACTGAAAAGCTTCTGTAAAGCAAAGGACTCTGTCAACAGAACAAAATGACAGCGTACAGATTGTGAAAAGATCTTCCCCAACCCTATATCTAACAGAGGGCTAATATCCAGAATATATAAAAAAACTAAAGAAGTTAAAAATCAACAAATCAAGTAATCCAATTAAAAATGTGGTACAGAGCTAAACAGAATTCTCTGTAGAGGTATACAGAATGGCAGAGAAACACTTAAAGAAATGCTTAACATCCTTAGTCATCAGGGAAATGCAAATCAAAACAACCCTGAGATTTCACCTTATACCCATCAGAATGGCTAAGATAAAAAATTCAAGTGACAACACATGCTGGAGAGGATGTGGAGAAAGGGGAACCCTCCTCTATTGCTGATGGGAATGTAAACTTGTACAACTACTTTGGAACTCAATCTGGCACTTTCTCAGACAATTAGGAATAGCGCTTCCTCAAGATCCAGCTATACCACTCCTAGGCATATATCCAAAATATGCTCACGTATACAACAAGGACGTTTGCTCAACCATGTTTGCAGCAGCTTTATCATAATAGCCAGAACCTGGAAACAACCCATTCTGTATCTCAATGGAGGAATGGATACAGAAATTGTAGTACATTTACACAATGGAATACTACTCCCAATTAAAAACAATGAAATCAAGAAAGTTACAGGCAAATGGTGGGATCTAGAGAAGATCATCCTGAGTGAGATATCCCAGAAGCAGGAAGACACACATGGTATATACTCACTTATAAGTGGATATTAGACATATAATATAGGATAAACATACTAAAATCTGTACACCTAAAGAAGCTAAGCAAGAAGGAGGACCCTGGGTAAAATGATCAATTCTCACCCAGAAAGACAAATGGGATGGACATTGGAAAACAGGAAACAGGACAGAAGCCAAACACAAAGGTACTCTGAAAGACTCCACCCAGCAGTGTATCAAAGCAGATGCTCAGACTCATAACCAAACTTTGGGCAGAGTGCAGGGAATCTTATGAAAGAAGGCAGAGATAGTAAGACCTGGAGAGGGCAGAAGCTCCACAAGGAGATCAACAGAACCAAAAAATCTGGGCACAGGGGTCTTTTCTGAGATTGATACTCAAACCAAGGTCCATTCATGGCTATAACCTAGAACCCCTGCACAGATGTAGCCCATGGTAGCTCAGTATCCAAGTGGGTTCCCTAGTAAAGGGAACAGGGACTGTCTCTGGCATGAACTCAGTGGTTGGCTTCTTGACCGCCCCCCCAAGGGGGAGCAGCCTTACCAGGCCACAGAGGAAGACAATGCAGACAGTCCTGATGAGATCTGATAGGCTAGGGTCAGATGGAAGGGGAAGGGGGCCTCCCCTATCAGTGGACTTGGGGAGGAGCAATGGAGGAGATGAGGGAGGGAGAGTGGGATTGGGAGGGAATGAGGAAGGGGGCTACAGCTGGGATACAAAACGAATAAACTTTAATTAATATGAAAAATTAAAATTAAAAAACCCAAAAAACATTATGCCTTATTTAAAGATCTGGAGATTGCAGAAATATTATTTTCCCAAAATTACACCTTGCAGCCCTCTTAGCTGGGCAGATCCCAGCACACCTTTGATCCCTGGAGGCAGAAGTTCCCTGATCTATGAGTTCAAGGCCATCCTGGTCTACAGAGTGAGTTCCAGGACAGCCAAGGTTATGCAGAGAAACCGTGTCAAAAAAAAAAAAAAAAAAGGAAAAGGAAAAGAAGAAAGAAAAGCTAATGCCTGAAGACCCTCTAGCTCCACTTGGCACGCTATTAATAAGTGATGGTTGCCAGTCTGACTGCAATATTAACAATAATTACCAGAACCATCAATTTCACACCTAACACTGCTCATAGTACACCCATAATAAATACACCCAACACACAGAGGCAGCATTTATAGATGGACTTATGAGTCTGGAGGATATTAGGACAAGTCATTTATATCACCTAACAAGAGTGACAGATTACAATCAGGCTAAAAATCAGGTTATAAAATACAGAGTTAGATTAGCCTGAAAGCCTTTTTTCAGGGCACAACATAACACCCTCCAGCTTTTGACTAAATATTATTTTATTTTTTATTTTTTGGAGACAAAATCTTGTGGTATAGCCAGAGCTGGCCTCCAGTTCAAATCCTCATGCCTCACAGGCATGTGTGACAAGACCTCAAAATAACGGTCTCTTTAAACTGCCTAACAAGAGTGTACAACAAAATCTCTGAAGGCACATGACCTTGCTTCAACCCACAAAGAATAGAAAATGGTTCTGGATGTCCCTGTGGGTTTCTAGGGGAAGCAGGTGTACATCTGAACCCCTGCTCAAATCTGCTTTCCAAAGACACATTAGAGCCTAGAAAATTCTCTTTCAGTCATATAGTACAAAATTCCTTTAGAGCCTTTGATACAACTGAGATCCGTAGGGCTGACTTGCTGTTACAGGGGCAGAGCTGAGTGAACTAAATTATATTTCCCTGGACTTTCCTGATCTTGTTTGTAAACACACACACACACACACACAATCCAAAACAAAACAAAGTCTCACATGGAGCCTGGTCCTAGCGACCTGAGATGTTTTACACAAACATTTAGTGACACAAGGTACCTTAATCCAAGTATCCAAGTCCTGAGGTGCTGAAAAATTTCCTACTTAACAAAATAGTGCCATGTTCCCTTACCTCTTTATCCAAACATGGACCACACAAGACTGAGTAATTTCGCTGTAACTCTTATATAAAAGAACTAGCCCCTCTCAGGGATTGCTCTCTCTCTCTGAGAATGTGCCCACTAGGACTGTCTCTTGCAACATATTCTTTTCAATAAAGCTTTATGTTCTGGCCTTGTAAATACTATCACTGCTTGTCACCATTGTTCCCAGCATGGCACTATTCATGTAAACGATTTGTTTAGTTTTGTTATTTTGAGACAGGGTAGCCCTGGCTGTCTTGGAACCCACTGTGTAAACCAGGCAGGTGTGTGCTCATACTCACAGAGACTTGCCTACCTCTGCCTCCTGAACGCTGGAATTCAAGGCCTGCGACATCACTGCCTGGCTCGTGTAAATGGTTTTTTTTTTTTTTTTAATCCTCGGCTCTCTTCCCAAATCTCTCTGAAACCAACACATCTACACCAGTGCCCAAACAGTAACCAAGCTACAGGCAGAAGTTCGTAGGAGGTGGTCCGGTTTGACTCTCTAATGAAAAGCTTCTGACAATAAAAGTATTTACAGTCTCACTGCGGATCAGAATTCCTAAGGTTGAGGACAATCAGTGTGCAGTTCTTTCTTGTTTTTTTGTTTGTCTTCTTTCTGGCCCTTCAGATTATAAATGTTTCATTATCCGGGTAGCTAAAGCTAATTTTTGATGTGCACGTGCCCCAGCAGGATTCCGCCAAGATGGAAGCAGGTGAGACTCGGTCCAACACAGACCTTCACCAACCCCCTCCACTTCGGGTGGGTAGGTGGCTGCCGCCGGAGACAGCGCGAGCACTCCCACCTCCCCGATGACCCCATCGGGTCACCTCGGGTTTTCTCCTACCTCGCGCTCATACCCACCGGCGGGCTGGCGACGAGGCCCGCTTGCACGAGTAGCTAGCGTGCGCAGGTTTTACAGCCTCCCGCGCCTCCGTCCCTAGCAACCAGGCGCGCGTCGCTAGGGCGCGAGTTCCAGCTAAAAGCTCCGGGCGCCCACGGCAGCCTCGGAACGAAGGTTCCACATGCCGGAAATCTCCCAGCGGTCGAGCCGAGAGCGCCTAATTTAAATTAAATTAAATATGCAGGAAGAGTCCTCAATTCTTAACTGCTGCTCAGAGGAGGCTTGGCCTGAACTACGCTATGGCGTGATGAATCTGTATCGTCCAAGAAAAGCGGTGATATCTGTCATAACCACACAGAGTGACTGATTAATTAATGTCATCTTTGTAATTCTTATTCTCCCAGAAATTTTATTTGAAATTTCCCTGAATACAGACAGAGAATTTTCCCCGTTGGACATTTTCACAACACCGTACTCCATTCCTTTCATTTGGCATGTATGTGTTTATTTTTACTAATTTTAATGAGTTTCAAAAATATGCCTGTGGTCCTTGTGTAGGGACCATGCTAAATTTTTCTGTATCATTCCATTAAAAAAAAGAAAAGAAACGGGTTGAGAATAATTGAATAATTTGTTTTATGTGTGAATGCTTTGTCTGCATACATGTATGTGCATCACTTGTGTGCCTGATGCCAGCTGAGGTCTGATCCAACAGAACTGGCGTTACAAATGGTTGTGAGCCACCCTGTGGGTATTGGGAACTGTACCTGGGTCTTCTGCAGTTTCAACAAGTGCTATTAACTGTTAGCTCATCTCTCCAGCGCCTATATTGTTTTAATTTTAACACATGTGCTGCCAAACTGAATACTTTTCACTTTGTCTTTTATCAAACCAGCGCTATAAACAAAAAGAATTCTCAGTACCCTATTGAGATCCAAATGGGAAGATACGTACAGCTAACAGCAGCTACAAAACAGTTTGCAGCCCTAAACTAACACCTGTCTATCTGTATTCCTGCGGTACAGTGTGAAGCATATGGAAAGAATGAATAAGTGAACGAGTGGATGAGATCTTAGCCAATGTGTCTTTTATACTCTAGTGGATGCTCCTTGTGAGGAGCAGGTATCCCAATAGAATGACATTCAGTGGCGATTCGTGGAGATTCTGAAAGCTGAATAATGTTTATGGGTGTAACCAGGGAAGTTTGCCCTCCAAGAATCAGTTTTTGCAGCAAGGTTTACCTTCTACTCTAGATAGAGACTGTCCTCTTTGGCATTCCTAATTATGGCTCTTCTAGCCCTTACTGTTCCTTCTGTTGATAATGCACTTATTACTTTCGAAGTCAGGAGCCATTTGGGGGAGATATTTTCCTGGAAGGACCTAAGCTCTATCTTTATATCAATTACAAATCTTTACAAGTTAAGACTTGAGGACTCTTCCTGCATATTCAATTCATTTTTCCATCTTCTCATTTTGCACTCGAGCAATACTGCCACCTAAGCAAGCGACAAAATACATAGCTTGACTACATAGCTGGGTTAAGTACATTTTAGAGTTTGTGCATGTAAAGGTGCTTTTCACGTTGCTATGACAATGTAGCAGAGAGGATAGACTTACTCATTTGTGTTGGAACTCCAGTGGTTGGAGTAAAGCTACAGACCAAGTCATGATTAGAGTCCCATCCCCAAAACATCCGCTCTAAAATATAGCGTCTTTGAGAACTGCCGTAGGCTTCTGGCATCTGATGCTTCCAAACTGGTATCTGTAGTCAGACCTGTCCCTGAACCTCGCCTGTATTCCCCCACTTCTGCTCATCTCCCCCTGATGTCTAAAAGCACCTCTTTCTTGATGTAACTCAGAGACATCATCTTATACTAAACCATTTTTCTTTTCCTTCTCTAAATACTGGGTACCACCACCTGTCAATCACCCAAGCCACAGACCTAGGAGTCATTCCTAACTTCTTCACAAGAACAATCCCTCACCCAAGATTTTCCAACTCTGCTTTCTAAATATCCTCATTTCTCTCTAGCCACTGCCTGTTTCAGGCCAACACCGTCCAGGGTCTGACAGGTTAAAAATAACCATAAATTCATTGTTGATTCTTCCGTAAGTGCCGGAGCCTGCTAGCAGAGTCGAACGGTTCTTGAGTCAGAAGTGAGGATTAATATTAATAAACTAACACACAACACATGGGACCTTCCAAGAAGCTCTGGCAGTCACGACTAACTAGTCAGCCAGCAGCCGCCAGCCAGCAGCTTTGCTTTATTTCAGACTCCTTTAAAGTCAGAGTAAAAACAGCTCAGCACAATGAGTTAAAATCACAAGGAGGTGTGGTTTTGACAAGCTATTCCACCTGCTGTCACAAAACAAAAGGCAATGGACTTGCAAATTCTTCCCTGACTCTAGAGCAGGCCTAGTAAAGCCAGTCTTCAGTGCTGAGATTAAATATCAAAGCAGCTGCTAAAACAATGGCTCCCAACATAAAAGTGCTGACATAAAAATTTTCTCATTTGAATGTAGCAAAAGTAACATTTCAGAAATTCGGGATTTAAGCCTCAAAGGGACTCAGTTTCTCCTCTCATCTTTTTTAGCCATTACAGCAGGAAGTTACAGCACATCCAAGACACAGCACATCCAAGAGCTAGCACCAGATAGTAAGCATATAAGTGAGACTGTTTTATACTATCCAGGCCTCAATAAGCCAGTACATGGTGGAAACCACAAAAAGAGTCATCAGAAATAGTCCAGGTGAGCCAACTGATATTTGCTAATCTTCCAAATTATGAGCAAATAAGCAGCTGCCACCTTAAGCCATTAAGCTTTTCAGTGGTTTTTATGCCCAATAAACAATGAATATCCAATGTGAAGTCCAAATTCTTCAGGTCTCTTAAGCTTTTTATACATCTTTTTGTCCCCTATGTATCTGCATACCCATACTACGTGATTCAACACTATGAGCTACTTAAGTTAGCTGTTATCTTGGAGTCTTTGCACACCATCCCTACATTATGTGACAGTATCTAGGATCATGAAAAACACAAACCTCTGGGCATATCTGTGATAGGTCAACTAAGGTGGATTTCTTGGTAGATCAATTCCAGTCTAGGGTCCTGGGGTGAATAAAAAGGATAGAGCAAGCTGAGTGTCAGTGTCCATCACTGTTTCTTGACTGTGGGTGCAGTGTGGCCAGCTTCTGCAGCCACGCCATCTTTGCTATGATAAACCATATTAGTTAGTTTTATGTCGCTGTGGTAAACAGCATGACTAAAAGCAACTTGAGGAGGAGAGGATTTACTTCAGCTTACACTTGTAGTCCATTGAGAAAGGATGTCAGGGTGCAGAAATCCTAGGAGGGAACCTGAAGGCAAGAACTGAAGCAGAGGCAATGAAGGGATGGTGCTTCCTGGCTTGCTCCCTCTGGCTCACCCAGGCTGCTTTCTTATAAATGCAGCATCACCCACAGCGGGTCAGGTCCTCCCATATGGATCATTAATTTAAAAAAATTCTCCACAGGCTTCCCTACAGGCCAATGAGGACAATCTCTCAACTGAAGTTTCCTCTTCCTGGATGAGCCTATTTATGTCAAGCTGACAAAAATCTAACCATCATGTATCTTATATTTCTCTAGCTGTTTCTTTCTCTGATTTTTCAAGAAAGGGTTTCTCTGGGTAGCCTTGGCTGTCCTGGACTTGCTTTGTAGACCAGGCTGGCCTCTGTCTCTGCCTCCCAAGTGCTGGGATTAGAAGTATGCACCATTTTGCCCAGCGAATTCTTTGTTTCTTATGTTGCTTTTGTCAAGTATTTTGTCCAAGCAACATATGTAGCAACTAATCTACATCCCTTTTTCCATTTTGCCTGCATATGTACCCTCATCTTAGAGACCACCTTCTTATCTACTTCCTTGCTCTTTTGCGTCCTTCTTCTCCTCTTCCAGACCAGGTGAGTGATTCTACTCTGTGCTTTCAAAACTCTTGCACTTTCCTATAGTGAAGTTTTTTGTTTCTCCTTCTTTCTTTCTTTCTGTTTTTATTTTTTGAGGCAGGGTCTCACTATGAAGCCATGGCTAGCCTGGAACTTGCTATGTAGACCAGGCTGGCCTTGAACTCACAGAGATCTGTCTATCTCTGTCTTCTGAGTGCTGGGGTTAAGGACATACACTGTTAGTATTCTGAAACAACCTGCTTCTGGGTTACCTAGCAACTTATGACATCATCTTGTGTCGCCCAGCCAGGTGGCCACACCTGGGGGGGTGTGGTTAGTGGTTACCTGACCTTAAAAGGGACAACCGGACACGTGGTCTCTCTCTTACTCTTACTCTTACTCTTGGTCTCTCCCTCTCTCTCTCTATCACCCCCCCCCTTTCCTCCTCTTCTCTCTCTCTTCCCCCACATCATGGCCCACTCTCCCTGCTCTCCCTCTCTTCTATCCACCTTAATAAACCTCTTTCCTATAAAACCTGTTGTAAGCCTCCTCTTATTTATAAATTAGTACTAACATACACCACCATGCCCTGCTGTTCAAAACAAATTTTTTAAGCAATATCTCATGTCTCTGAGGTTGTCCTCAGCCCTTTGACTCTCCTACCTCCACCTACTGAGTGCTGAGATTACAGAAATGTACTAGCACATGTGGTTTTATGTGGTGCTGTGGATGGAACCCAAGACTTCAGACTTGCTAGGCAAGCACACTACCAACCAAGCTGTCTCCAGACACTTGATAAGTATTTAAATGTTATTCTAGTTTTAAGATTTATTTTACTTTATATATATGAATGTTTAGCCTGCATACGTGCGAGTGCACGACATATGTGTCTGTTGGCTCTCCCGGAGCTGGGGTTGCAGAGAGTTACCAGCCACCATATAGGTGCTGGGAAATGAACCAGAGTCCTGTGCCAGAGCTGCAAGTCCTCTTAACCTCTGAGCCACCTCTGCAGCCTTACTTGCTGAGCGTTGTAATAAAAGAGTGAAAGATGAATAGCCCTGGAGAGATTTAGAATACGCTAGGATGCTGTAAGTGTAATAAGCAGCATGACCTCTTACACACAGTTTGCAAGCCCTCATTTCTTCTCCCCTCCACTACCATTGCCTATGGTTCCACCTTTATACTTCTATAGAAAGACAATCATGGCTCTTGGTTCTTTATTGCCTGAGTTGCCTTGTTCTTTCTTGATCCATGCAATTTGGTCATGCCCCTCCTATCAAATTAGCTAGTCATAAAAGTCCTCTAGGGAGGAGCTCTGGACTCATCCGGTGTGCCCCAAGTAGAGAGGCCTCTTTCCCTCTGGGACCTGACCGTGTCACCTGGGACCTATGTGTCTGTGTTGGCACTGGCAGGCTGCCAAGCCCTTTAAGAGGTGACAGTTGAAGCTGCTTGTTCTGTGAAAACACCATAGGAAGTAACGAAGCCACCATGTTGATAACCTTGCTGTTACTCCCAGAATCTGTGTAGACTGAAGTTGGATGACTTCCAGCCAGACACCAGCAACTCTGGATCAGGGTGTGAACAGTAGGAGGAATGGGTGCAGAGCCTAGCCAGGCAGATAGTGAGGGTTAGGTCTGCCACAGAGGAGCACAGAGGCTGAGGAAGGAGAGTTCTATCTAAAATACTTTCTAAAATGTTTACTAAGAACAAGCTTACTGGCACTGGGTGTAGCTCAGTGTCAGAGTGAGCCTGAGGCACTCAAGACCTTAGTTCAGTCCTTAGCACAGAAATAAAAATATCATGAACAGAAGTGAAGGGGTGGGTGATAGAGCAGAATGTACACAAAATCCTAATTTGTACAATAAGTGCTCCTTCCTGAGATGGTCTAAGAATTCCTTATTACACTGTAAATGCATTTATTGTAGCTTTTTGCACATGTAAATTGCATGAAGTTCATTGCTAAGAGGAGGCAGATGTCATAAAAGTCTTGCACTGGGAATGATGGTGTATGCCTGTAATCCCAGCTTCTTAGAGGCAGAGAGGGAGGATCAGAAGTTCAAGGCTAGCCAGGGCTAAAGTTTATTTTATTTTATTTTATTTTGTAGGTTTTTTTTTTTTTGAGACAGGGTTTTTCTGTGTAGCCCTGGCTGTCCTGAAACTCATTCTGTAGAACAGGAGATCTCAAATTCAGAGATCCACTGCCTCTGCTTCCTAAGTGCTGGAATTAAGAACCTAGGCCATTACCACTGGTTGTTTGTTTGTTTGTTTGTTTTAAAGGACTGAGAATGTAGCTTAGTGATAGAGCATTTGTCTAGCATGTGTGAGGTGCTTAGTTCAGTCTCTGGTACTGAAGAAAACAAATTTTTAAAAACAGAAAAGGTTTTGTTATTTGTACCTGTGCCCCAAAGCCAGCTTCTCCCAAGTGTTCTCCTGGCTTCCTTTTCCCAGAGTCTTCCTAACTCATCGCTTCTAAGCCAGCACCACCACAGGCTCAGGTTCCTCCAGTTCAAGCTCAGTCAAGCCGAGAGAGTCTCAGAAATAAAAGGATTCTTTAAGCAATTATGAAAGTAGCAGATTTGGGACAAGGCCCCACAACCACCATCAGTAGAACCTGGTGACAGTTAGACAGTCTCCTGGACATAGTAGCTAAGAACATTTTTTAATGATGAAAACTTGGAGGACATATTGACTCTGCATTGGCTGAATATAAGAACGTACAGACAGCAGTTTTGTTCTTGGCCTAGAGTTTTGTTCAACCTTGTCATCTCTCCTCCCCTTTGTTTTCCAATACTTGAAATTAAATTGAGGTCACTTTTTCTTTGTATTAACTATCTAATGTTTAATTGATTGAGATAGGGTCTTGCTAGGTTGTTCATGCTGGATTTGACCCACCCTGTGGTCCAGACAGGCCTTGAACTTGGAATCCTCCTGTCTCAGTCTTCCAAATAGGGCATCATGGACTGGTGCCACCAGAAGAATTTGAATCTTTTTCATAACTGTTATCACTGCTGACACTATATTTGATTTGTTCGTGGAGATGGTTTCATTCCTCCTGACTGTTGTATCTCCAGGGTCTTAAACAGGGCAGATCTGCAGGCAGTTACTTAAGAAATCTGTTGAATGACTATAATGTGACAATGGTATCATTTCTTCTCTGGTTCTACAGGATTTCCTGCTTCTATAAGCCCTCAAGTTTAAGTACCGCCCTCCTTGAGCCCACTGAGGACCCGGAAATCTATGTGACTAAGCAGTTTTCAATATTTTTTTATTATCACCCACAGAAAGGAACAGGAACCCACTTTTTCTTTATATATAGCCTAAAGATCAAATCACTATACATTTATTTATGTAATCTAATTGTTTTTTATTAACAATTCTAGAACTAGACAAAATCTCATTCTATAAAATGGATGGGCTGAGTGGATGAGGTTTGCTTTGAGGATTACAGAAAGCAGAAGTAAAATCGTTTCAGAGTCACTTTCCTGGTGGAGTCAAAACAGAGGGGAATTCCTAGTTATCTGAGCTAAATCTGGCTTGTTTAGTTTAATAATCCCTTTCTTTCTGTAACTTAATCTCTTTTTGTCCTTGTCTCATTTTCTGGGAAGTTCCAGACAATCAAGTTGTGATGACTTAGTTTCAGTTTGATAGTGAACTTGAGCTCAGGTGACTCCATTTTGTCTTCTATTTGGGTCTGTCAGGGCCTGTGTGAGAGATAGTACAGAATGACAGTCTCTCACAAATACAGCTGAAAAACAACAAACCTTACTACTACACTCATAATCTTTCCCTTCCTCCTTCCTTCTTCCTTGACTTGACAGCCCTGCCTAATGAAAGAGTGGCCACTGTGTAGAGCTCATTTGTGTCCTAATCATGGGGTGACTGCTAAGAACACAGATTCTTGGTTCTTCCGCAGACTTAGGGAATTATTTCTTAGTAGAAAATCCCACCGCCGTCATTTCCTACCACCCTCCTCCCTGTGATTCTGAAGCTGGCCAAAGCGTCAAAGCCACAGCCTGGGAATTTCTGAGTGTGGAAGGTCTGGTGTCCTGCAGGGCCTGCGGTATTTTCCAGTGGAGGGAGGGTAACTTGTAGCTTTTCCATCTCTTCCAATCACCCAAGGCTTCTCACTTCCGCCTCCTGTTTATCCTAAAAAACAAAAGCCTGTCTCTTTCTCTCTAGGCATTACCTTAGTTCAGGCCAACATCATCCAGAGCATAATGTGCTAACCACGACCTCAGAAGGTTTGTGCGGTCTTCCTCATGGCTGGCAGTGGGACAGATGGACCAGCTTTTTAACCGTAAATCCGCCCTCCAGTTAGCAGCGCTCTGCATGTGCTAGTCCCTCTGCCTGGAAAAGTCTTGGGCAGCTTGCCTGCAGCTTTTTTTTTTTTTTAAGATTTATGTATTTGTTTTATGTAGATGAGTGTTTTATCTGTATCTACACCTGCATACCAGCAGAGGACACCAGGCACCAGATCCCTGAATGGTTATGAGCCGCCGCGTGGTTGCTGGGAATTGAACTCAGGACTCCTGTAAGAGCCGACAGTGCCCTTAACTGCTGAGCCATCTCTCCAGCACCTTGCCTGTAGCTTTGTAGGGTCCTTTTCATGGCCACTCCTAATGAAGGTGTCTGGCTTCCTTCAAGGACCTTGTGGAGTATCTTTCTCTGTTCCCCACAGCTTCTTCTTTTGAACAACAATAACAAAATCTAACTACAATTCTCATTTATGTTTCTCAATCGCTACTTCAGAGCAGGATGAATGCTGTTTTGAGGTACCCCCTCTTTTTAAAAAAGAGGGACCACTTTTTAAAAAAGAAACTTTTACTTATTTATTTTTAAGATTTATTTTTTTTAATTTTGTGTTTTCACATGGGTACAGGTGATTGTGGAGGTCACCGGATCCCATAGAGCTGGAGTTACAGGTGATTGTGTGACCAGAACTCAGATTCTCTGCAAGAGAACTCACTCTTAACCACTGAACCATCTCTCCAGCCCACTAGACCACTTTTTTCTGATGCCAGAACCACAGCATCCACCTTTATATGGTGACCTCATATAATTTGTGTTATAGTAATGATTAATATATGTTGTACAACAGATCTGCTATAAACAAGGTATATTGTGGGAAAGGGGGAGAATGAGGGGAGGGCACCCATGACAGAGAGAGAGAAAGAGAGAGAGGGTGAGTCTTTTTTACTGGTGACACACCTGGCTGTGGCAGCAGATAATGACATCAGAGGAGGCTAGGTCCCTGAAGGCAGGCTAGTGGGACCACCTGCAAGCTAGCATCCCTCCCTTTTTGTTTAATTTTAAAAAATGACAGACTTAGGATGGGGTGGTAAGGCAGGAATGAGGACATTGTGTTCAAAAGGCTGCTTCCTGCTGACCTGAGGGTGATGACATCTTTGGGGACCCTAAGGGAATGGGGGAGGTGCTGGAGAAGTCCTGGGAGAGCTGGCTGTTTTACTGCTGTCCAGGATCTGTGAGGACATCTGTGGCAAAATGCAGGCAAAATGCTGTCTGTGAGGTTTAGGCCGGAGCACCTGAGTTCTGGATGCAGCTCTTGAGGAAGCGCCTGAACCTGGCAGGATATGGAACATATGTTAGGGGCAGAATATACATTGAGACTTTTGGATCTATGGTTTTGGTAGTTGGGGAAGAGGAGTCCCACCCTATGAAATAGGCTATAGGTAGGAAACTTAAGCTGTTGATTGGCAGTGCTTGCCTGGAGTCCATTCGCCCTGAGAGGTGGAACAATTTACATTCTGAAACGTGCTATGAGTACAGTCCAAGTCCTTGTGTGTAAAATAAAGGCATTTCTTGTGCCCGATACGTTAAACTCCCAAACTCAAACTAAGCACTTCACAGATAAGATTGCATTTAATTCATGAGGCAGACCTCTAGGTGAGATATACCTGGTGTATCGACTGTATTGACGAGGAAAGGGAGACCAGAAGAACCAGGCTACCTGACCAAGGACCTACAGCTGCAGGCCGTGCAACCAATAAGCCTACATTCCCCACCTTCTCCCCTCATGGCTTGGTATATAACATCCGTGCACTTGAGTGGCCTGTGTCTGCAGTGGAAGCATGACTTCACTCAGCACTGCTTTGAGTGGCCTCAGAGTTTTTAAGCTGCGTGCGCTTCCGGGGGCTCAGATGGGTGCAAAGGACAGGTTTATCCTCTTCGTGTAGCAGTGGCTTAGAGGGTTTCCAGAGAAGAGCTGCGCAAATCCCCTGAGAGGACAGCTTCCCCCACTGTGAGGAGCACTGGGCTGCACGCCCAGCAGAGGGCTCCAGCTGGGCTCTGCCTGAGGCATAAAGAGGCAGAGGGAGCCTCAGGCATGCATCTGTAGTTAGTTGTTATTCTCAGAAAGGGTGTTTTGGGTTTTTAATCCCTTACATGCTTGTTTACATGTTCTATCTTCTTCAAAATAGACATACATGTCGTTTCCCTCAGTGTTAATTTATAAAAGACAAATCCCAAATAATCAAATTCAAAAAATTTGGATGCAAATACACTGCTTGGAAAAATCAGACTTTTCAATAGGTTTCAGTATGTTGTAACGCAAAAATCACTCATCCCCGTAACCTAAAGCTAAACTGCTTGGGCTTTGGTTTCATTGACACTAATAAGTAACTAGGACCCCATAATTTCCATAATACAGTAATGAGGGATGGGGTGGCTCAGAAGGTGAAGGCACTTGCTGTCAGGTCTAGTGACCTAGGTCCAATTTCCAGGTGTGGAAGGAGGGATCCCATTCCTGCCCGTTCTCCTCTGCTTACAAAGGCACTGTGGTACATGCACTTCCACATATTTACACACGCACACACCTGAATAAATATTTAAAAGTGTGTCATAAAAGTGGTTTTCCTCCAGTTAGCAGTGGTAGGCTGCTGTGTGCCTAACGCTGTTCATGCTTTTCGATTTGTTGTAGTCTTTTTGTTTTGTTTTAATACTGTTTCACTTTATAGCTCTGGCTGGCCTGAGGGTAATAAACCAGGCTGCCTCTAATCACAGAAATGCGGGTTTTCTGCCTTTTTAGTGCTCAGAATAAAGGCGCGTGCCTCCACTTATATCTTCTGTTTTGATTTTGTGTGTCTTTGAGACAGGGTTTTATGGTCTCCAACTCTGTATGTTCGAGAATAACCTTGAATTTCTGATCTTCCCACCCTCATCTCCCAAGTGCTGGGATTACAGGCTTGTGCCACCACACCTGACTCGTTTCATGTGCTTTCATTAATCTACTCCTCACCCAAGTACGTGAAAGAGATCTTCTCAACCCCCTTAACAGTCAGGATCACTGAAGGGCTGGATTTAAGACGCCTCCCTAAAGCTGCCTCTCAAACCGGCTATTAAACAATGCACTTAGCAAAACCCTGAAACTTCGTAAGTGCTTACTAAAGATTTTTTTTTTACAGGCACTAGAATGTTGGTTGTTAGTTGTTTGTTTTAAAAACTTGGGCACAACACCACTTAACCGCACAAAGAACCAAAGCCGGCTGATGCAGGAGGGACCGCCTTAGCGCGCGGGCGCAGCCGGGGAGGGGCGGGCCTAGAGAAGGCGGGGTCTGGAAGGGCGTGGACAAAAGAAGCCACACCCCGACACCTGCGACAGGTGGAGCGCGCGGCGCGGGGCACTCGGCCATGTCCGCGGACGCCACCGGGCCGGACTCCGGGCCCAAGCCCGGGTCGGGGCCGGGGCTGGAGCGGGAGCCCGGACGGGGGTCGGAACCGGACCAGTTGTGTCCCGAGCACGGCGAGCCTCTGAGCGGGTTCTGCCTCTCGGAGCGACGGCCGGTGTGCGCGGTCTGCGCCGGGCTGGGCGGCCGCTGTCACCGGCACCGCGTTCGCCGGGCCGAGGAGCACGCCGAGGAGCTGAGAGTGAGCGGCATGGGGCCGGGAACTGGGTCGTCTCTCTCGGGGCGGGCAAGCTACTAGGGACCAGGGACCCGGGGCGGAGGACAGCTTCTGTGGCTTCTCTTGCAGAACCAGGTGGTTAAAGGTGTGACCGCTGGAGTAAACTGGATCCAAGTTCGAATCCTACCGCCTCCCTGTGAGTCACCGAGCCTAGCTTGGTGTCTTTCATCAGTAGTTTCGGGGCATTCTTAATGCCACGTGTTTGTTACAGCTGACCTCGAAAAAACTCAGTTCCCTCTTCACTCCTTGACTCAGAGTCTCCTCCTCTCCCCTCAGGTTTCCTGGTGAAGGATCTAGTTCCTTCCAACCTGGCTATAATTGAAGTTGATGGATGGGGTGGGGAGAGTGACTGGACTCTTGCTATCTCCTGAGGCCTCCTCATCTCCTGGCTCTAGGCTGGTCATCTTCCTGTTCCACCCCAGCCCCCACTCTTTTCCCTGAGCTGCTGAGATTGGAGGCCAAGTCACCTTGGTGCCGCCGTCTTCCTTTCATTTCTAGCTGTGGCCCCTGGGGAAGTCCTTTCAATTTTATAAAACAGCTTAATTCTCCGAGCCCCACCCTGGCATTGAGCCCTGCTGTGCACTGAGAACTGTCGCTGGGGACATCACTTATTCAAACCAGATTGTAATAAACACACCTTACTGGAAACTGGGGCCAGCAGGGCTCAGTTACTCAGTGATGATGAAAATAAACTCGGGTAAAGTTGATATAAATCAGCTTGCATCATGGGTAAGGATTTTACAAATTCCTAGGGACTTAGATATTTATCATCTCATTCCATCCCGTCTGGGCTTCTGAATCGTGGGTTCTAACTCAGGTTTTTCAGATGAGGAAACGGAGGCCCAGAGCAGGATGGTAACTCCTCCCAGTCTCCTAAAGTTCAGGGCTTAAGAGGGCAGATTCATTGACTGGGCAAGAGGAAACCATTGCTTGACCTCAGTGGTTAGGAAGAGGAAGTGACTTAATGGAAAACCTTGAAAAGTAGCCATCATGCCTAGCCGAGTAGTGGGAGGGGTGAAGCCTGGGCAGGGTGGCAGGCTACTGTGTCCCAGGTGCCTTCTTTGGACCACCCTAAGACCTTCCACTTATGTCTGGCCTTGGCTTATGGGAAGTGAATCTTGCCTTCTTTCAACCTTCTACTTTAGAGGCTGTGGTTTTTGTTTCCCCTGCCCCCCTCATTCAACCAGAGCCTCATGAATTTTGGAGCACTGAGCTACATCCCCAGTCCTAGAGTACACAATGCCTTCAGCACACTTCTCTCCCTCCATCCTGCAGAGAGATTGCCCCTGGAGCATAATCATTAATGACCTGGACAAAATAGGACCAGCTCAACTGCCCTTAGCTTCTGGATTTGTGCCTTGAAGCTAGTTAGAAGTTAGGCTCAAGTTAGGAACCAGCCTAGGTTCTCATTATTGGGTGGATGGAATAAGAGAAACTCAAACATATTCATATACATAAAAACACTAGAGTGTTATTTCAGAAGACAGAATAAAATCATGTGATTGGCAGGAAGGCATGGAGACAACCACATTAAGTGAAACAAGCCTGATTCAGAAAGACAACTGTCACCCATTTTTTCTCGTACATGGAACCTAAACACAAACTTTGAAGAGACAGCATGAGCTGGGTGTGGTGGCACACCCTGGCACTAGTGAGGCAAAGAGTGGCAAGTTTGAGGCCAATTTGGATTTCATAGCTCTAGTCTGAGTACTTGGGGGGTAGATGCAGGTGGATCTCTGAGAGTTCAAGGCCAACCTGGTCTACAAAATTAGTTCTAGGACAGCCAGAGCTACACAGAGAAACTCTGTCTTAAAATTTTTAGAACTATTTCTTATTTATACAGTATTCAGCCTGCATGTATACCTGCATGCCTGGCACCAGATCTCATTATAGCTGGTTATGAGCCACCATGTGGTTACTGGGAATTGAACACAAAACCTTTGGAAGAACAGCCAGTGCTCTGAGCCATCTCTCCAGCTCTCAAAAAAAATTTTCTTAAGTAATATAAAGAAAAAGAAGACAGACATGAAACTTAGAAAGGGGAGCATTAAAGAAGAGAGGATCAGGGTTGGGAAAGGGAGAATAAGGAATGAAAGGTAGCTGTGATAGAAGGGTCACAGTGAGCATTCTGTGTAATTAGTGTAAACTCATAAAGCTTTCAAAGAAAAACCTCAGTTCAGTACTCACAGTCCCTGGGTGTGTGATCACAGTGAGAAGGAAGGGCTCCTGGAAGAAGCAACTGGGTTGCCTTGTGGCAGGTAGCGTTGACATTCTTAGGGGCGTGATGGAGGGACCACTGCTTGGAAGAGCTCCAGCTGTTACCTGCTGGAAAGGAGTGGGAAGGTCTGGCTCTAGCCACGCCTCCTAGAGTGAGCCTCTTTACCATCTACCTCAGCTTCCTCATTTCCCTGTATCTTTATGGTTAATGCCAGTGCCTTTGGGAACTGAGAACTGCTGACTGGCTTGTGATTAAGGCAATGAGGGTTCGTCATCAATAAATATTCATTTAAGGTCCTTTATATATAGGAGCTTCATTCTAGATGGTAGGTCAGAGGTCAGAGAGTGATGGGTTTGCTCCAGTAGTAGGGTCACAGAATTATGTATGAAAGTAAACACAGGGCAGGTGGTCAGGACCTATAAGAGAAATAAAGCAGGGCAAAGATAGAGCCTCTCTGAGGAGGTGGTGAATGGGTGGAGCAAGGGAGCAAGATAATCAGGAGAGACTGGCTGAAGTTAGAAAGAACAGTAAGCCCTGAGGCCTCGAGGCTGGATAAATCTGCTGTTTTTGAAGGGTGGAAAGAAGGTTAGTGTGAAATAGGAGGTGACAAAGAATTGTGCCAGGTAGGGCCTTTTGGCTAAGAGACTTCTTGTTCTACTTGTGACAATATTGAAAAGCCATTGGGAGGTTTTGAGCCGGACTTGGCCTGTACTGATTGCCTCAGGGAAAATGGTTGTGGTAATGGGGAAGCTTGAAGGTTGACAAAGGAGGCCCAACTTGGGAGTTCTCACAGGGTTCCTCTGAGGTGATAACAAGTAGGAGTAGTGAATGGTGAGGAGAGGAGAGAGGAGGGGTGCTGTGGATAGTCCCATCAAGACCCAAGTGCCTTTTGGGTTTTTTTGGGGGTATTCTGGGGGTGTTTGAGACAGGGTTTCACTGTGTAGCTCTGGCTATTCTGGAACCCACTCTGTAGACCAGACTGGCCTCAAACTCACAGAGATCCACTTGCCTTTGCCTCCCGGGTGCTGGGATTGAAGGTGTGTGTCACCACCGCCTGGCTAAGACCCAAGTGTCTTGATGGCCCCCAAATGAGTTACTGGAATGCTAGGGAGTCCAGCATTAGTGAGCTAGAAGAAAAGACATGATTAGGAATATGCGGGACATAAAGTTTTGGGGTAGTAGCATTTTTGATAATGATGATATCTGGTTTGGGCCTTAGGAGTGGGTGGTTGAGGGTGGAGCATAAGTGACAAGTCACTCAATGAGTGAGTGGCCCGTGTGCTTGAATAAAGACATAATAAAGACATGATAATGTCATTTGTGTTGCAGAACAAGATTGTGGACCAGTGTGAGAGGCTGCAGTTACAGAGCGCTGGCATCACTAAGTATATGGCGGAGGTCCTGCAAGGGAAGAACCAGAAAGTAGTGGTAATTCTTCTTCTCTCCTTTCCACACTGCATCCTCCTAGGATAAGCGCCTAGCCCAGGTCTAGGAGAGCCTAAGATCCCTTTCGTAACTTACAGCCTCATGGTGCTACTGGAGGAGCAGCTGACTGTCTCCTTTACTGCACAGATACGGGCTAGAAAGCAGTGTTCTTGGTAACTTTGGGTTCGAAAGTCAGAAAGACTTTCAACAAAGATTTTAGATTTATCTTATTTTATGTGTCTTCTCTTTTGCTTGCGTGTATGTGTGTGTGCCATATGTGTGCTTGGCACTCACAGAGATCAGAAGGGGGCCATGGATCACTTAGAACTGGAGTTAGACTGTTGTGTGCCACCTTGTGGATGCTGGGTAATGAACCCAGATCTTCTGCAAGAACAACAAGTGCTCTTAATCACTGAGCCATCTCTTCAGCCCCAAGACTTAGATATCTTTTACTATGGAATTATTTTGTGCACATCCCTAGAATTATGAAAAGCCTTAGGTATTTTTACATGGTTTACTCATTTTTTTAACCAGTCTGAAGCATTGAACCCAGCCAGGGTCATATACATGCTAGGCAAATCCTCTACCATTGGTGTACATCTCTAGGACCTGTGGAGATATTCTTTTGTTTGGTTGGTTTTCTTTATTGAAACAAAGTTTTGTGTAGCTTAGGTAGGCCTCAAACTTGCTGTATAGCCAAGAACTACTGATCCTACTACTTCTGTCTCTGGAGTGAGATTACAGGCAAGTGCCTCCATGCCAGGACTCTTTGAAGTACTCTTATGGCAATTTTATGTAGCAGGTGGCACTGAGCATCCCTCTGTGAAGATGGGGAAATATGTCTTACCGAAGAAATCAGTTGACTTGCCCAAGGTCCCACTGCTTCACTGGAGTCGGTTCTGTGTCCTGGACTTTCCCCTGAGTGGTTCTGTGTCCTCTGACTTTCAGGCGGCGGCTCCTTCCTTCAGCACTGCTGTCATCTCTCCAGTCTCAAGCAGCCCCTTCAGGGCAGGGCCCCACATCTCCCAACTCACCTTCACACATATGTACGTACAGCATACGGAAGAAGTTTGGCACCTTACCCAAGTTCTTTCAGTTGCAGAAGCTGAACTGACAGAAACAGATAGGGATCTTCATAGCAGGGCACAGGGGTCTCTTAGAAGCTAAAGGGACCAGAACTAGGAACCAGAAAGCAGCTAGGAGTCCAACTAGTTTGTGCTGTCTCCACTTCTGTTTGCAGGAGATCTTGATTTCTCTACCTCAGTCTATCTGTTTTATTTTTATTTTTAACTTTTTGTCCTATTGCACTGGCTAAACCTTCAGTACAATATAGACTAGATGCTACACTATCAGATCCTGACTTTAAGTGGAAGACTTCCAACATTTCACTATTTATTTAACAAATCTTACGGAGCACTTCCATATAACAGGCACCATTGGCCTGTGTGCTAAGCATTTTACAGTGAATGAAACATGAAAATGCCTGTTTTCATGAATGCTACATTTTGTCAAGAGAGATGGACAATAAAGAATATGATATATGTATGTCAGAGGGTAATACATTCTTTGAGGGAGATGGAAATAGAAGGGGACAGGGGTTCAGTTAGTCGTGCTGTGATAAGGAATGTTCTCATTAAGAAAGGTTGATATATGGGGGCTGGAGAGATGGCTCAGAGGTTAAGAGCATTGGCAGTTCTTCCAAAGGTCCTGAGTTCAACTCCCAGCTACCATATAGTGGCTCACAACCATCTATAATGATATCTAGTGCCCTCTTCTGGTGTGTAGGTACATGTACATGCAGACAAAGCATTGTATACATAGCACATGGTGGCTCATAACCATCATATAATGATATCTAGTATCCTCTTCTGGTGTACAGGTACCTGTGTATGCAGACAAAACATTGTGTACATAATAAATAAATAAATAAATAAATAAATAAATAAATAAATAAATAAATGTATGTTTAAAAAAATAAAGAGAGGTTGATATTTAGGGCTGGGAAGATGGCTTAGCAGGTAAACTGCTTGCTGCAAAAGCCCAGTGACCTAAGTTTGTTCTCTGGAAACCACATAAAGATAGAATAAGAGAACTAATCCCATAAAGGTGTCTTTTCACCTACACATATACACCATGGTCTGTACACACATGTGTGCGTGCGCGCACACACACACACACACACACACAGTATACAAGAAAAGAAGGTTTATATTTGCTCAGAAACCTAAGGTATGAAGTAATGAACTGCACACCTGAGAGAAGAGTGTGCAGAGAGGTTAGCTAGGGCAAAAGCCTGGCAGAGGGGGGCCTGACCTGCCAGAGCAGTAGAGTCATGGGAGACTGAAACAGCCTAAGAGCAGGCAAGGCAGCAGGAAGAGGTAAAAATCAGAGAGGCCAGAGGTTCAGGGAGAAATGGGTCAGAGAAGAAAAAAGATCCAGGGATTCAGGGAGAAGTTGATCACAGAGGGGTTCAAAGAGAAGCCACCAAAAAAAAATTTTTTTTTCTCTTAATAGAGTAAGGTGAGAAACTTAAGTTTAGGGGCTACGGGGTAGCTCAGTAGTAAGAGCATTTCCTGCTCTTCCAGAGAACCTGACTTTGAATTTGATTGCTAGTACCGCTTTGGGTAGCTCACAACTCCGCTTAACTCTGGATCCCAGAGATCCAGTGTGCATGTGGCATACACACACACACACACTGGGGCTGGGGGAGAAAAGACTGAGTTGTAAGGACCCACCTTACAACTGTAATAGGACGTGACTGCAGGCAGCAAATATGAAGGCCAGGAGACCAGATGGGAAGTGGGTTTATAATAATACAAGAGAAATCTGTATATTTCAGATGCAAGTGAATTTCTTTGATATTCATTGAGCTGTTCTCCCCTCCACACTGGGTAGATCATGGGTCTTGGTTTCTTGTATAACACAGAGGTGACTACTCCCCGTTCTATACAAAACAGGTCTTCAGGAACAGGGCCCAGGGAAGCAACTGGCTGTCCTTGGCCTCGAAGAAGGCAGGTCTACTCTGACTCATCTGGCAAGAGTCCAAGTGCAGGTGCATTGTGCAGCGCAGGGGAATAGCGTTAGTCTGACAGCCAGGAGAATGGCTTGCTGTGTCAGAGCAAGAGGTTTCCCCACCCAGTCACTGAGTCCACATTTGGAGGTACCCACTGCATGGCAGACCCTGACTACTGGGAGTTAGGAGATCATGCTCACTACCATCCTTGGCTGAGGATTTTCTTCAGAGCTCCTCTAGGGAAGGTAAATCTCTGCTTTGGAATCAGCTGGAATGAACAAGCCTTGAGAGGTGAAAAGATTTTGACCTTGGGGCAGAGTGAAATTTAAAGTAGAGCCTGGTTGGTATTGGTCTAGTTGATGAGAATGATTCTTTAAGGCTCTTCTGCTCTGTGACCACTATAATCTCCTCCCTTTGTCTCTTGGCCACTTGTGCTTATTTCCAACTGTGAAATAAGCAGGCAATTCTAGTTGATCTCTAAGCCTCCTCTACTGTGGCCATGACCTTCTGAGACATGGCCTGTATATTTGGATCTCAGGTTTCTCTCTTGTAAACCATTTTTGGGAAACTTAAATGCTGGGATGTCAAAATAAATGGCTCAAATGCCTTTATCTCCTTACTCTGTCCATGGCAGACATTGCCAATCAATATTGGCATTGTTTCCACTAAGCCCCAACTCTCCTGCTTGTGACTGGTGCTGTGCCAGGACCTGATTCCCCATTTTACCTCTTGCCAGAGCATGGCTAGTGCAGCGAGGGAACTGGTCATCCAGAGGTTGGGTCTGGTGAGGAGCCTATGTGAGAGTGAGGAACAGCGGCTCCTGGAGCAGGTGCACAACGAAGAAGAGCGGGCCCACCAGAGTATCCTGACTCAGCGGGCACACTGGACAGAGGCACTGCAGAAGCTGGACACCCTCCGTACCAGCCTGGTGGGCATGCTTACCCATCTGGATGACCTGCAGCTGCTTGTAAGTCAGGGGAGGGTGAGGGCATGAGAGGTTGGCCAGGGTTCCCCACATTTGAAGACCCAGAGAATGTCTGCAGGCTGGAGGAGGACTGCAGTCAGCCGCCGGGACAGGGATGAGTGGCAATGCTTGCTTTTACCACACTGTGAAGCATCTTCCATGTGGGCCCTCTGTGCACTTCCTCGGCAAAGAACCCAGCGAACTCAGCTTGGCCAAAAGCCCTACCACTGACATCTGATAATCCTTGGCATTTATCAGATCCACATCTCCCCAAGTGATGTCTGATCGCTCTGGCCTGTCTTTAGCAGGAATCCTGTTAGATGGGTTTAGCCTGGATTCTCCTTCTCACCTCTTTTGCTTAGTGGTTTTCCACCCACCCATTCTATCCTGTCCGTGGCCATCGATTCCCATGCTGTCTGTATTCAGAGTTGAACCCAGTCTCTCTTTCATTGACTGCAAAATCCCCTTGCAATGGTCCCTATATCCATCTTCTTTACTATATTTAAGCAAATATCACTTAATATGACTCATTTTTTTTGTTTTTGTTTTTTTGAGACAGAGTTTCTCTGCATAGCCTTGGCTGTCCTGGACTCACTTTGTAGACCAGGCTGGCCTCAAACTCACAGAGATCTTCCTGCCTCTGCCTCCCAAATGCTGGGATTATAGGTGTGTACTACCCCGCCCCAATGATTCATTCAATTTTTAATATAAGATGGGAATAAATTATCTGAGTATTTTGGCATCTTATAACAATATACTTTCAATGGTAAGAAAATGCTTATTGAGTGCCTACGTGTTGTGTAGTGGGCAGAGTTATAGGATACAGCTACAATTGCTTCCAGCCTTACCCAAGAGATGAGTACATAAACTGACAAGTAGGATGTGTCACAGAAGTAGAGGACTCCCTTAGGGGCCTGGACACGCTCAAAGCAGCTGGAGTGGATCATAGACAGCTTCCTGGATAACTTAGAAGTGAAAAGAAAGTACCCTGGTACAGGGAACTAGGGAGGTGGAGAAAGTTCAGCAGTAACCAGGGAGAACGCTGTGCTTGGCACAAACAAGGGCACCAATACTAAAAAATACATTCTTGGTATTACCAGACATAAGTGCAATTAATATTCAGTGTGTTGCTTTCCAAAGTACTTTATAGACATGCAGATGCCTCCAGTTTTGAGGCAAAACTGTACTGCAGAGGAGAATGCAGAACAACCAGGCCAGACCTCTGCCTTTCAAGTAGGGCATGGAGACTGCCCTACATTGTGCGTTCATTCAGCTCCAGCTTCCAGGCACGGGTACATTCTGCCCCAGCCACTGGGACAGTCACAATAAAAGATTCAGAAAGTCAGCAGCCATCTAGGAGCTGGGAGTTTCCATGGCAGGTGGCAGTGGGGATGTGAGTCTGCAGAGGATGATCCTGAAGTGAAGTGGAGGGTGCCCGGGATGCCTCAGAGAGGGGGGCAGTGATTCATGAGCCTGTGGGCAAGGGAGAGACAGCAACTCAGGAAGCTCTGTGTTTGATCTTTGCTGTGGGGTCTGCATCTCCACACAGTTGTATGCAGTGAAGTGTGCTGGGGTTGTGTCCACTTGCTGGGTTTTGCTGCCAGCCTGACCTTGTTTTCTTCTCTTGCAGCAGAAGGAGCAGGAGATTTTTGAGAGGTGAGTGTGGTCCTGTGATTTGCTCAGGCAGTCACCAAGACCCCCAGACCTTCTTCCCAGGCCATTGCACTCCAGGCATGTCGCTGAGCAACTTCCTGGGGTCTGGCTCCAAGGTCGGAGGTCATCCCCTCACCCCCTCACTGCCAACCCTACCATAGCTTCTTTAGATTTATATAGAAAGGCAGCGAAACAATATTTATTAGCCAGGGTGTTGATCTGGGCTTTCCTAAACTTTACCCTACTTCAGCTATGATCATCCTGGATAAGAATGCTGAGACCCAGGAACAGCAGTGAACTCACTAAGACCAAGAACTGCGGCCTGGATTCTCCTGTCCCCTTGTCTCCTCTTCCTAACTTTCTGCAGTAAAAGAATCTTTGAGGCGTAGGTCTGCATTGCCACTCAAATTTTCCATCTTCTTCAGTAATTAAAAAATTTCAACAAGTCCTTCCTGGGTACTAAAAGGTTGAGAAGCCAGGGCCTGAGGAAATGGCCAAGTGGACAGAACTTGCCTGGCAAGGTGATTAGACCACCCTGCTAGGGTTGTTGCTTAGTGGTGTAAGAGCTTCTGCCTAGCTTGTACAAGGTCCTGGGTTCAATTCCCAGCCCTCTAAAAAGAAAAGAAATTGAAAGTTAAAAGCAAGTCCTTATCAACTCTCCAAGTCTCATTTCCCTGGAGATATGGTTGGTTTCAAAGATGTGAATTTTTAAAAATGTATTCACTTAGTTATTGTGTGTCTGGGTGCATGTGGGTGTGCCATGGCTTATGTGTGGAGGTTAGAGGACACTTGTGGAGTTGATTCTCTCCGTGTACCATGTGGGCCCTGGGCATGGCACTCTGGTTGTCAAGCTGTATGGCAAGCACCTTTATCCGCTGAGTTGGCTCAGCTGTCTGAGATGTGGAATTTCAAGTGTGGCTGTGTGTGTGTGTATATGTGGTGTGTGTGCGCGTGTTTGCCTGTCTGTATATACTCGTGTGGAAGCCAGAGGTTGACTTTGAGTATCTTCCTCTCTCTCTCTCTCAATTAATTTTTGAGACAAAAATCCCATGCGGAACCTGACCTTACCGCTGCAGCTACATTGGCTAACAAATGCCCAGGGTCCACTTGTCTCTGCCACCTTGCACGTGAGTGCTGGGCCTTCAAGCTTGGGTCCCCATGCTTGCATGGCTAGCACTTTACCCACTAAGCCGCCTTGTCAGCACTGGTGTGTGTGTGTGTGTTTCTTTTATGCCTCCTTTTAATAATATATATTTAAACAAACACAGATGGGAACAGTTTATGCCTGTTGTTCTACTTGTTATTAGATACTTTGGAAAAAAATTTACATCAGTACATTTAGATTTACTTTTCTTCCTGCCATCTGTCTTCCTTCCTTCCTCTCTTCCTTCCTTCTTTCCTTTCTTTTATTTTTAAGAAGGGTCTCACTATTTAATACTGGCTGGCTTTGAACTTCCTGTGTAAACTGAAGTGGCCTCAGACTCACAGAGCCTGCCTGCCTCTGTCGCCTGTGTGCAGATGACAGCTGTGCACCAGCACATTTGCGTCACCTCACCGTTTGAACATCTGTGAAGTAGTCCACAGTAAGGATGTTAGTCCCCACCCCAAACTCTCCCCGATAGAAATCGATTCTGTTACATTTAGTTGTTTTATTTTATGTATGTGAATATTTCATTCTCTGTGCACCACATGTGTGCCTGGGCCTGTGAAGGTCAGAAGAGGCCACCAGATCCTCTGGAACTGGAGTAATGGATGGTTGTGAACCACCATGTGGGTTCTGAGAATCAAATCTGAGTCCTCTGCAAGAACCATCTCTCCAGCTCACTTTCTCTGAATTCTGTTTTGTTTATGGTGCTGGGATCCAACTCAGAGCCTGATGCATACGAGGCAAAAGTTTAGTCTTTTGTTTTTGAAACATAATCTCATGTAGTCCAGGCTAGCCTGGAACTATGGATCCTTCTCCCTCTGCCTCCCTTGTGCTGAGATTACAGACCTGAGCCACCCACTTATTCAGTGTAAGTGACCTGTTCCCCATACAGTTTCCCACACTTCCAACCGTCTTCTTGTTCTGTTCCTCTCCATCATCATCTTCCTTTACCAGTCCCTCCTTAGTATGACGCAAGCTTGACTTTTTAATACTACCTCATCTCTAATTTCTTAAATTTTGAGATATTTCAAGCTTGTGGAAGAGTTGCAAAAGTGGCAGAGTGAGCTTTACCACAGGTCGTTTTCTGCCGCAGTAGCCCCCTGCTGTTGCTTTTACTATTGTGTGTCTCTCATCTCCGTATACATAGACAACCTTTCTTCTGGCCTATCTCACCACATGTTACAAATAACATATTTTTTGTGTCTAGATACTTCAGTATACCTCCTAAAAATAAAGACATTTTCCTATATAACCCCAGTATAAAATTTAGAAAATTAATCATTGACATAACACTATTCTCTATATAGTCCATATTCAAAGGTTGCCAAGTGTGCCAAAACTTTGTTTTGTTTTTCTTTTTTGAGACAGGGTTTCTCCATGTAGCCTTGGCTGTCCTGAACTCACTTTGTAGACCAGGCTGGCCTTGAACTCAGAGATCCGAGTGCTGGGGTTACAGGTAGATGTGCTACTGTGCCTGGCTTGCCAAAAACATTCTTAAAATTGTTGTTTTGTTTTCTCATGACTCATATGGTCTTCTTCAAGCTGAAACTGTCCCTTAGTTTTCAAGAGTAATATCCTCACAGGAATAGGTTTAGATTATCCATTCCTGTCGGTGGGGGATTACACTGTAAGTATCAAGTTCTTAACCCATCAAGCATTGTGGGCTGTGCTGTCACTGTCTACTATCAGGGATATTAAGTTTAAGCACTTGAATGAAGTGGTGGTTATTTCAGGTGTTGACAGCCAGACTCTTTGTTATGAGGTTGTATTTTCTCTCTCATAGTTAATGAGCAAACTATGAAATTCACTCTCTGTGTATGTTCCCTCTTGCCTTCCAGTCTTTTATCCCAAGAGTTTGGCATCCATCGTTAATTTCTGCCTGAGTTATTAATTTATTTGCTAGCTTATTCCCTCTCTTACTTAGAATCAATACCTGTCACAGATTCTGATTTTGTCTGATGCATGGTAACCATCACTGCCATTGTGGTGATTTTGATATTCAGCCCCCCCCCCCTTGACCAGTAGAAATGGGCTTGTCTCTTGGATAGGTCCCATCTTCCTTGAGCACTTTCTTACTGTGGCACAAAAGGATGTGGGAGGGCTGGCAAGCTGGCTTAGCAGTTAAGAGACGTTACTCTTCTTGCAGAGGACCTGTGTTTGCTTCCTAGCACCTACATCATGGCTAACAACCCATAATCTGATGTCCTTTTCTGACCTCTTTGGGCACCAGAGACACATATGGTACACATACATACATACAAGCAAAACATACATACATATAAAATATATCTAAAAAGTATTCTTCTTTAAAATATTTTTCAATTTTTATTTATTTTTATTTTATGTGCATTGGTGTTTTGACTGCATGTATGTCTGTGAGGGTGTCAGATCTTGGAGTTACAGACAGCTGTGAGCTGCCCTGTGGGTGCTGGGACTTGAACCCAGGTCCTCTGGAAGGGCAGTCAGTGCTCTTAACCACTGAGATGTCTCTTCAGTCCCCTAGAAAGTATTCTTCACTGGGTTTTTCCTGACCCAGTCCTGGAATCAATTGCTTCTCCCGGGGTCTTATGCCCATAATTATTAGGATAAGATGAGGCATTAAGCGTTCTCACTGCTTCTGACATGTTATTGTGCTGGGCCTTCAACCAGGGCTTGGCGTACGTGTGACTTCTTATGCATGATTTGTATCATAACTTCCAACTTCAGCAGTGTTTTGCGTTTGCCTGCCCCCATTTCGTATTTATAGCTTATATTAAGAACCCCGTTGGCATATGGCTTTAATCCAGCATTTGGGAGGCAAAGGCAGATAGCTCTCTGTGAGTTCAAAGCCAGCCTGGTCCACACAGAGAGTTCTAGGACAGTCTGGGCTACAGAGAGAGACCCTGTCTCAAAACAAAAACAAAACAAAAAGTGATAAATAAAAAAATAAAAAGAACCCCAGCTCCCAGCAAGGCTTTATTCATTTGCGCAGTCCTTCAGCACATACATCACTGAATTATTGAGTCCATACTTCTTTCCCTGACAAACCACTAGTAGAACTGAAGATTTGTGTGTGGTGCTTTGTGCTCTAGGTGAGGTTATTCTCTCGGGGGCTGTTGTCAGGCCTGTCTAGGTGGACTCTCACTTATCTAGTGAGAAATGCCTTTGTTGGCCCTAGTGTTTCCACATCCATGGTGGCTGGGCTCCGCGCTTGCCAAGAGTGCACAGATGGAATGTTCTGATTCCAGCCAGGCTTTGCTGTATTCAAGTCCACTGTACTTGGCCATGACTTGTGTTCTATACCATGTAGTAGCTGGACAGGTGGGTCTCTGGTGACTTCCATCCATGTGTGGGCTCGGGCCCGTCTTGGAAGGGCAGCTGAATTGCTGACACTGGCTCTTCGTCCTCTCCACCCGTTAGCTGGGGCTTCTCCACATAGAGCTGCTTCGAGAGCACAGGCTCTCTCGTTCTAACCACAAAGATCCTTTGTGACTAGGGCCTGTGGTCAGCATTTGCACTTCCCATCTCTAAGGCTCTGCTCATCTCAGGCCTGGACAGTCAGTGACAGTCTCTCAGACACACACTGCTCATGACCTCAAGCCATCTTCAGAATTAGAGGTGGTAGGAAAGTTCTTTCTGAGAAGCCAGGTTGGAAGACTGCAAAGTGTTGGATAAATTCCCACTTCTTTTTTTCTCCCTTTGAGATTTCATTTCATGTCAAGGAAAAAAAAAGTGTCCAGTGGTACTTGGAATCCATCCTGAGTTTGCTCTATTTTTAACAAGGAGATAGGACTTGAGTCCAGCTCTCGGTTTTCTACCAAGTGCCTTTCTGAAAGCTCCGTTCTTGTGTCAGATGGGATAACCACCACCTTCCCATCACAGTGAAGTTTAATCATGTATAGAAACAGCAAACACAGAAGCCAAACAATGGCATAAATGGCAACCTGCCCCAAGCCATTCCGTCCTGTACATTTTTTGTTTTTAATATTTATCTGATTTTTCTTATATATGTGTGCACCACACATGTTCAGGGGAGTGAAGATATCAGAAGAGGGCATTGGATCCCCTGGAACTGAAGTTACAGAAGGTTGTGAGCTGCCATGTGGGTTCTGGGAATTGAACCAGAGTCTTCCATAAGAGCACCAAGTCCTCATGACCACTGAACCATCTCTCCAGCCCTAGTTTGGTTTTTCTATTTGTGTGTGTGTGTGTGTGTGGTGTTTACATGCATGCTTGCATGTTTTTGTGTGTAAATTCATTGTGCATGTGCCATGGTGTGCATATGGAGGTCAGAGAATAGTCTCAGGTGCTGTTTCTTGCCTTCCATGTTGTTTGAGACAGGGTCTCTTCATTTTTAGCCTTGCCTTCAGCAGGCTGGCTGGTCCTTGAGCTTCCTGTCTCCGCCTCCCATCTTGCTTAGAAACGGACTCTGGGTGCATGCCAGCTATCGCACCCAGCTTTACATGGGTTCTGCAGATTGAACCTCTGGCCCATGACTTGCCTTGCAAGTGCCTGACCTGTTGAGTCACCTCCCCAGTTTCCAGGCATTCCTCCTTGACGACTGAATGTCTCAGTGCTGTGTGATCCTCAGGTGTTTGTGTTTAGGAGCCAAGGACTGGCTGGATCTTTGGACTAAACCAGAGACACATTTGCTTTTGCAGTGGGTTTTGGAGGAGGTGAGACATTTTCTGGATAGTGTAATAGACAAATGCTATCACACAGCAGATCTATCCCAGAACCTATTCTGGCTCTGCTGTCAACTCACTGAGAGCATTCATTAGTCACTCACAGCCTGGAGTGCACTGCCTCCCACTTGCCCCTCCCCAAGACTTACTTATTTTTTATCCTGTTTGCATGCTGTATGTGTGTATGTTGGTGTGTACACAGAGGTGCAAGTGTTTACAGAGGTTCTCTGATCCCCTGGAGCTGGAGTAACAGGGTGGTATTGGTGCTGAGCTCTCTCCAGCCCCCACTTTTAATACCAGCCCCAAGAGTGTATTTCCTCATAAGCTGTCTGCTTTGCCAGAATGAAGACCCCTGAGGACAACTAGCCACTTTCCCTTCTGGCTAATACAATCATGGTATCACTCTACTAAAGGAAGGATTTTGCTTCTGTCTTCCTCCCCTCATCCATGCATGTCCAGATGCATTTCCATAACCTTCCTGTTTCTCTTTTCTTTTTCCCTGCATAAGGGCCGAGGAAGCAGAGGGCATTTTGGATCCCCAGGAGTCGGACAAATTAAGCTTCAATGAGAAGTGTGCTTGGAGCCCACTACTGACTCAACTCTGGGCAACATCAGTTCTCCGGTCCCTCTCAGGTCAGAGCTGCAAGAGTCCAGCACTGCCTGCCTGTGTGTATTGGGGTTGCGGGGTGCTACTGGGTCACACTGGGCATTAGTGCATCTGTGATGGTAGCCAGTGATGTTGGAAGCAGGCTTTGCAGTAGGGCCAAGGCTGTGGGTGGGGCTGAGCAGTTGGACCAGATCCTTTCCATGTCTAGGCCACTCCCATTTCTCTGTGGTTAGGTATAGGATTAATTATGTTCCTTTAAGTCGTGTCTTCATTACATCTTGCCTCTCAGGCAGATCTTTAGCATTTATTGGAAACATCAGGTTTCTTTTAAAAGTAGAATGACATCCACCTGGAGGGCATCTAGGTTCGCAATGAAGCTGCCTTGATTTGCTTCACTCATTCATTTAACAAACATCAGCTGAAATGGCTGAGTGAGGTGAGGTATGCCCAGGTGTGCACTTGGTTGGCTGAGGCAGGAAGATTCTGAGTCCGAGGCCAGTCTGAATAACTATCACTGTATCTGAGACCCTGTCTTAAGAGAACAACCAAACATGGACTGGTGGCAAATGTGGGCCTGGCCCTGTGCTGCATCTGGGGCATCAGAGGTGACCCTGAGTGTCTCTCCCAGAATTCCCCTGGGTTGTGTGGAAGCTCGCCCAGTGGTGATAGACTGAAGATTTCCCAATCTTAACTCTCCCCTGCAGATTACATACATATATATACATATATATGATTATAAGCATTAGCTTGTATGTTCAAAATTCTGGTATCCAATGGTGCCTGATTTAGCTATCAGTTGTTTGTTTAGTTAACTTCTGAGAACTGCTTATGTCATGTCTCCTACTTTCGAGGCTCTGCCTTCAGGATATCAACTCTGGAAGCCACAGATAGGATCAGCTAGAAAGCAGTATGATATAAGAATACTAAAATACTGGGTCTTCATTTGACCCTACCACAAACTTGGCATGAAAACTTGGGCAACTCATTTCTCCTTTCTGGCCCTTATTTCTATCAGAGTTTGTAGATGAATATTTTAGACCAATAACTACTGTTTTCCTGGATACAGTTACTCAGCAAGTATTATATATGAGGCACTTAACATATATTATCTAATCCCCATGAGTACCTGATAAGTTCTATAAGTGATAAGTCATATTTGGTTCCCACTTTAAAGACAAAGAAACTAGCCTGGTGTGGTGACTCATACCTGTGATCCCAGCACTCAGGGCAGCAGAGGCAGGCAGATCTCTGTGAGTTTGAGGCCAGCCTGGTCTACAAAGTAAGTCCAGGACACCAAGAGAAACCCTGTCTCAAAAACCAAAAAAGAAGAACTGAGGCTCAGAGAGAATAAATGGCTTGTCTTGTCTGAGGTCTTGGGGAGTGGTAGGAAAGCTTTGACTACCTCCTAGGGCCAGATTAGGAACAGGGCTGGGGAAAGACCCTCGAGAACTTGAGAACTCTTTCTGGCAGGCGCGGAGAAGGTGTGTATTGATGAAAGGACTGTCAGCCCCTTATTGCATTTGTCTGAAGATCGAAGGACCCTGACCTTCAACGCCAAGAAGTCCAAGGTCTGCTCAGATGGCCCAGAACGCTTTGACCACTGGCCCAATGCCCTGGCTGCCACCGCCTTCCATGCTGGCCTCCATGTGTGGATAGTGAATGTTCAGCACAGTTGTGCTTATAAAGTGGGCGTGGCTTCAGCCCAGCTGCCCCGGAAGGGTTCTGGCAGTGACTGCCGCCTGGGCTACAATGCCTTCTCCTGGGTCTTCTCCCGCTATGATCAAGAGTTCCGTTTCTCACACAACGGGCAGCACGAGCCTCTGGTGCTGCTTCGGTGCCCAGCACAGGTGGGCATGCTGCTGGACCTGCAGGCAGGAGAGCTGGTCTTCTACGAGCCTGCCTCAGGGACGGTGCTTCACATCCACCGCACTTCCTTCCCTCAGCCACTCTTCCCAGTCTTTGCTGTGGCTGACCAGATCATCTCCATCGTTCACTGACCTTCAGCCACAGTCAGACCACATCCACCTCCCCATCACCTTTGTAGGTCAGGCCACCGGTCCAGCTTTTCTTCAACGATGAGTGCGGTGTTCCCTATGGGCAACTTTTGGAGATGTGGATCTTCTTCAGACTTCTTTTGATGTTGGTGGTCTGGGAGGATCCTGTTGCTCTCTTGGCCTTATTCTCTCAAACCCACCATGTTGTGCCCTTCCAAGGGTCTCATTAACCTGTGTTGCTGGCATCCAGCATGGTGCCTGGTGCATGGCTAGGGTACAGAGAGGTGCAGTGAGAGAGCAGATGGCTGGGTAGGCGGGTGACCCGTGGGGTGGCAGATCCTGAAGAAGTGCTACAGCACTTGGAGGGGTCTCGCTGCAGAGAAGCCTGTGGTGAAGCCTCCCTCACCCCTCAGTTAAGGATTTTCTTGGTCTGTTTCATGACACACCATGTGGAGAGAATATTTTTCTAGCACACAAAGGACAACCTTCCAGGCTGCTCTTGGCCAGAAAACTGGCCTGTGAGTGTCATGCCCTCTTCTAATGTTCTGCCTTGGCATTAGTATCCTATCTCCAGGAAACCTGCTTGCAGCACAGTTGTTGGCATCTGTCCCCAGGCCCTATGGCTGAGCTCCAGCATGGACCTACCTGTGATAAGGGTGATAACTTTCCCGCTCTCTGTGCTGAGTACCACACATCATGACTCTTTTCTTAGGGTGAAAATTTGGGTCAAGAGCTTCAAACCAGAAGAGCTGAGGGGAAAGGAGGGCTAGCCTTAATGAATGAATATGACATTATTAAAGGTTTCTAAAGGCGTAATGGTGTCTTTGCTGGTAACTGGCTCCATGCTGAATGGTGGCCTTAGCCATATGCTTAGAAAAAAGTGGATCATGGCTCCAACTAGCTGAAAGAGCCATGTTAGTGTTACTGGAGCCAAGAGTAAGTCCATTTCCTTCACAAAGAATTTGAGAATAATGGTCTTCTTGTCAGAAGCTTGGTGGCTGGGCACTTGGCTATCTGCCGAAAGCTCTGAGCTGAATACCAGCACTGCAAATGGAACAGTGTGAAAACCATTGGGGGTGGGGGCAGGCCACAGAGTCTGCCTGTGGGACAACCACTGCACCTGCCAGCCTCTTACTGCCATGCAGAATGTGGTCCCAGGTAACTGAGGAAGATCTTTGGAGAACAGTGTGTGTTCATATATGTGTCTATTGGGGTATGCGAACATGTAGGTACATGCATGTGGAGACCAGAGGACAGCCTTGGGTGGCATCTTCAGAAGTGCCATCTCCTCTTTTGAGACAGTCTCCCATTGGCCTGGAGCTCATCAACTAGGCTAGACTGGCCAGTGAGCCTCAAGAAACTGCCTGTTTTAGTCTCTCTGGTGCTGGAATTCCAAGCGTATGTCACCGTACCTGTTAAGTTTATGTGGGTTTTAGGGGTCATATTTGGGTTCATGCTTGCAATAGGCATTTCTGCAACTGAACTATTTCTTTAGTCCCTTTTAGTTGGTTCTTAATTTATTGTGTATACTATGAGGGGGTACTCGAACGCCATGGTGCAGGTGTGGAAGTCAGGACAGCTCTGTGGGGTCAGTTCTTTCCTTCCAGCTCTTTGGGGTCCTAGGTCAAACATGAAGCACCACGTTTTTGTTGTCTTGTCCTTCTGTTTTTTGAGACAGGGTTTCTCTGAGTAGCCTTGGCTATCCTGGAACTTGCTCGGTAAATCAGGCTGACCCAGACTTTCCGAGATCCGCCTACCTCTGCCTCTCAAGTGCTGGGATTAAAGTTGTGTGCCAGCACTGCCTGGCTCACCCTGAGTTTTGACAAGTGCTTTTTACCTGCTGAGACATCTCACTGCCCTCCCCACCTTTTTGAGTCTTTTGTTTTCTGTGTTCTTTAGTATGTGGCTGTTACAGAAATTTCTTTTTTTTTTTTATGTTCAATTACATGTGTTACACATACATGGGCACACACATGCTGCAGCACTGTGGAAGTGAGAGGAAGCTTACAGGAGTTAACTCTCCATCATGTAGGTCCTAGGGGTTGAACTTGAGCCATCAGGCTTTGCAGCAAGCAAGAGACTTTTTTTTAAAAAATATCTTTGTTTTTATACATATGGAGGTTTTGCATGCATATATGTGTGTACTCCATGTGTATACCTGGTACCTGCAGAGGCCAGAGGAGGGCAGCAATCTCCCGGAACTGCAGTTGTGGGCTGCCATGTAAGTGCTGAGAGTCAAGCCCAGGTCCTCTGCAAGAGCAGCTGGTGCTTGTAATCACTGAACCACCTCTCCAGGGAGCTCCCTATGCTCCTCACTGAGCCTTTGCCAAGCCTCCATATTTGTTTTCTTATAGACATTGCTTCACATAGCCCACTCTGGCCTTGAACTCACTATGTAGCCCCCACCTCTAGAATGCTGTGTTTACAGACATATACTACAATGCCCATATGTAAAGTGGAGGGGGTAGTTACGCCATCTCTGCCCCTGCTGGATAGCTTTGCGGTGTGCGAGGCAGGGCAGGCACAAGTCAAAAATGGGTTCTTTTTAAGGCTCAGTGCCCTCCACTCAAGGGTGCTAGCAGACAGTAAGGGTGCTGGACCCTTACTCTCAAACTCATCTGACCCTGAGGTCCCAAGGTTTGAGAGGGGATTTCTATTCCAACTTTCCTGTGCTTTTCTGATCTTGTGTTTTGCAGTGAGGTTTCAGATCTCCACTGATAAAAAGTCATTGCTGTAAAAACAGCATTTGAAAGTGTGTTGTATGTTGTGTGTTGGTGCACATGCCTACAATTTGAACCCAGGACCTCACAAGCAAGTACTTGTGATCTACATCCCTAGCTCTTGAAAGTGTCTCACACCTGCCATCCTGGCCTTCAGAAGGCTGATGCAGGAAGATCATGAGTTCCCAGGCCATTGTGGACTAGAATAAAGTTCCCTTCGACTTGTGCTAAAGTGAGAACCCACCACAAAAAGTAAAACAAAACAAAACCTAGTTGTGAATAGATGGGCCCTCCGTAGATATGCAGTGGGGGTTGAGATAGAAAAGGGTCAGAGGGAGCTGGTGATAGCTGATTGGTTTACAGCACTTGCTGCCCAAACTCTACAATCAGATTCGATCCCCAGAACCCATGTAAAGATGAAAGGAGACCAGAGTCTACAAAATCCTCTGACCTACACACACACACACACACACACACACACAATGTAATGACAAATAAAAAGGGACACATGTATAAATGAGTGAGCTCTGAGACCAGCCTACTGCCAAGCCCTCACTGTTCCATGATCAGAATAGGTTATGGGGGCCGCAGAGGGAGAGTCACGATACCTCTCTCTGCGGGAGGGGACAAAGAAGGGACTCCCTGCCTGTAGCATTTATTTGGTTCCAGCTCCTTTCCTCACCAGTCTCATGACATGGGGCTTGAGGTCTCCAGAAGGTCAAGGGCAGGCAGGAGATGGGATAGGGAGGGCAGCATATGTTCTTTAGGTACAGAATCTCTGACTGAGGTGTCTAGAGGCTGTGAGCCTACCACCAGGAAGCTATACATTCCCACAGCCCGAGCCCCCTGGTAATCACAGAGGTAACTATCCCCAACATGAGCTGCCACCTCAGGCTCTACACAAGCCAGTCGCAAGGCCTCACGGAAAATCCGCGGGTCCGGTTTAGGGCAGCCCATAGCCTCAGAAGTCAAAACAAAATCAAAATGTTCTCGCAGGCCAAGGCCTGCTAGGATATTCTCTAGTCGCTGATCAAAGTTGGAGACCACTGCTAGCCTCAGACCCCGCTTACGGCACCCCTTCAGGGTAGTCTCTGCCCCCTCCAACACCTGCCAGGTACAAGGACTGCTGAAGTCTTCATATAGCTGGTGAGCAACTGGAATCATGGCCTGGGCATCTGAGACCCCTGCTAGGTGGAAGGTATGGAGGACCAACTTCGTCCACCACTGACGGGAGGTAAGGCCATGGCTCAGGCCATAGTTGGGAAAGCTGTGGCTGTGAGCCTTATATGCTTGCGTGAAGGCTTGTTCCAGGGCTGTGGCTTCCACCACCAGCCCATGGGCCCGGGCCTTGCTGGCATATTCCTCCCCAACAGGGCGGCGGAGCTTGATCAGGGTATCCTTCACATCCCATGTCAGTAGACGCAGCTGCAGCCGGTGTGCCATGGGATCAAGTTCACGAAGGTCCCGGAATCAAAGGAACTAGTAAGCTGGTTCAGACCACTCCTCCACAAGCTAACAGCGGCTTCTAGGTCAGAGTTGTAGGCTGACACAAGGCACTTTGGAAATGTCTGTCAGCACAGGATCCTGGAATGTGAATCAACAGGTGAGATAGAAGCCGAGGCCCTGATGTCAGAGACTGGTCTACATTCTGAGTACTGGGTACATGGCCTGAGGAGTTACTCTCTGAACACTGTGAATCTCACGTGGCAGAGAAGCACGAGGGTGCCAACCTCACCAGATCTGAAGCTAGAGTTCTGGCTCAGTTCGTTAGAGTGCTTACCTCACATACATAAGCCTAAATTTGATCCCCAGGACTGAATAAACTAAGCATAATGACACCTATAATCTCAGCCACTAGAAGAAGGAGGAAGAAGGAGAATCAGAAGTTCAGTCATCCCAGGCTACATACCAAGTTTGAGACTAGCCCAGGCTGAATCTGTTTCAAAAGAGAAAACCAATGAAGATTTTTGGGCTATATAAAATCATTTATGCATTTGTTTCAAAACACATTTCTGGGCATCTTCTGAGCCCAGAAATGTTGGTGAAGAACGCAAGTTTCCATCCCCTGTAGCATGTCTAGGTATAAAATAATAAGGATTTCTTTGTAGATAACAAACTATGAAACAAGCATAATGAAGTCAATATGTGCCATGAGGCTATAACTCCGGATCCCAAGTTAGTCTTTGAACTCAGGGAATTTCCTTAACAGGTACAGTTCTTCAGGAGACCCGTGAAAAGAACAGGAAATATATATAACACCTGCCTTGAGTCTGGGCAAAGTCTAGTGCTCAGGGTAAGCTGAGCTCAGGTACACAGCCTTGTAGGTCAAAGTCAGGATGCAGTTATTGACTGCTATTATTTGTGTGTTGTGTTTTGTCTACATGTATGTAAGTGAACCTCAGGCATGTCTGGTGCCTGTAGAGCCAGAAGGTGTACAGAAGGTTCCAGTTCCTGGAACTGGAATTATAAATAGTTGTGAGCTGTCATTGTGGGTGCTAGGAACTGAACCTGGGTTCTCTGAAAGAGCAGCCCCGCCTTTCATCTCTGAGCCAGCTCTCCAGGCCATGACCCTGTTACAATTATTAGAAAATGGCACCCAGAAATCCGGGCCCAGGGGTCTTTTCCGAGACTGATACTCCAACCAAGGACCATTCATGGATATAACCCAGAACCCCTGCACAGATGTAACCCATGGCAGCTCAGTGTCCAACTGGGTACCCTAGTAAGGGGAACAGGGACTGTCTCTGACATGAACTCAGTGGCTGGCTCTTTGATCATCTCCCCCTGAGATGGGAACAGCCTTACCAGGTCACAGAGGAAGACAATGCAACCAGTCCTGAAGAGACCTGATAGGCTAGGGCCAGAGGGAAGAAGAGGAGGACCTCCCCTATCAGTGGACTTGGAGAGAGGCATGGGAGGAGATGAGGGAGGGAGGTTGGGATTGGGAGGGAATGAAGAAGAGGGCTACAACTGGGATACAAAGTGAATAAACTGTAATTAATATAAAAAATTAAAATTAAAAAAGTGGCATCCATTCTTTGGGAAACCCATATCCACAGTTGAGTATGCCTGACTTCCTCTGAGTGCCGTTTTTCCTCCTAACCCTCATGCTTAAGCCTATATTAAAACATCATTAATAAAATCTCCAGCTTGGCTTAATTTAAAAAGAGAGAGAGAGTTTACAGCCAGGCCAAGGAGGTGCATGTCTTTAATCAATCACTTGGGAGGCAGAGGCAGGTGGAGCTCTGAGTTTGAGGCCAGCCTGGTCTACACATCGAGTTCCAGGTTAGCCAGAGCTACACAGAGAAGCCTTTCTCTCTCCTTCTACCTCTCCCTCTGTCTGGGGGGTGAGGGGAAGAGAAAGCCTATCATGGTGTTACACACCTTTGATCCCAGCACTCATGGAGGGAGGCAGATTGCTGTGAATTCTAGGCCAGCCTGGTCTACAAAGTGAGCCTAGGCCAGCCAAGGCTACTTAGAGAAATCTTGTCTCAAAAAACCAAAAGCTAAAAAGAAGGAAGAGGAGGAAGAAGAAGAGAAGAAAGAGAGAGAGGAAGAAAGAAGAAAGATAATAGTAATGTCAAAAAAAGAGAAAGGTCTCGGTAGACTGACCCACCAATGGCTGGTGAGGGGTGATGGATCTGGTGAGGAGCAGTTACATGCCTAAGGTCACAGTGAGCCTGCAAACACAGCCTGAATCACAACCCAAATGTCCAGAGTCCACTGGACTTTGCTTACCTATATTTTATTATTTCAAAAATTGGATTATGTTGAGCCCGTGACAGGGTGGGACAGAAGATAGTCTGTTCCTACATGGCTCTGAGCTGCAACTTCTCCATCCTTCCTTGAGTTAGTTTAACAGCCAAGAAGGCCAACCCAGGAGGGCGACCAACCCAATGCCCAGAATGCTCGTACTCGGCCTGGAGTCAGAGACCGACTGCAAGTTTGTTCCCAGACAGAGCCGGCTGCAAAATTGTGTTTTTGAATGTGGGGCCCGGGTTCTTTCAGAATGCAGCCAAACAAGTGCAGATAGAGGCGAGGAGGGGTGAGGGGGCGGAGCGCTTAGAGAAAAGTGACAAAGGAGCGTTTAAGTTAGCTTCTAATAGGGAGACAAAACTTTAAAGGGGCTCTCACTGCGCAGAGAGGTAGGCTGAGGCCCAGGCTGGGCCTGTATCTCACTGTATCTGAAAGTCCTCGGGACGTCTCAGGCTCGTAGCGGGGTTGGGGCTCCTGTTGCAGGCTTGACCACCCAATAAGCAGGGTGACTTGAGCCAGGAGGCTCCCGGGCCCTGTTTGCCGCTGGCCGGGCTCCAGCGTTCCCCGCCCGGCTGCATGGCGCCCCCAGGGCTCAGCGCCACCCACCCATCCCTGGGTCCCCGCACCCACCTGGCTCGGGGAAAGCGTCCAGAGAGGCAGCGGCAGCTTCACCAGCTCCACACCCTCGGGCTCGCGACCCTCGGACTTGCCCTTCCTTCTGGCCCGCCCTGCTCTAGCCTCCTCAAGCTCCTCCCTCGCGCTGGTCACCCGCCCTCGCAGCGACTCTTAGGCCTCGTCTTTTCTTCTGTCGCCGCCGAGCCTCTCCGCTCCCTGTCCTGGCCCACAACCATGCTTCTCAGGGTCACTGTCTCGCCGCTCACCACGCTCCTCCCCACCTCCCTTATCCCCATTATCACATCTCCAGTGATTATCTCTGCTTCTCATCTCTACCCCGGCCCCGCCTCCCTGGGACGGGGTGGGCGGGAGGGGGATTTGGGGGGTCAGCCTGGCTCCTCTACTGCACTGAGGACTCCCGCGAGGCGCTGTCCCTCTCTGTTCTGAGAGACCCCAATTAGTTCTAGAAAGAGATTGTTGGTCACACCCACATAGTTTGTCATGAACTCAAAGGCTGGCTCAGTGGCACTAACCTAGACACTTTGTTTTAAGATAGGGTTCCACCAGGCAGATCAGGCTGGCGAACATCTTCCCGCCTCAGCTCCCAAGTGCAGCAGTTATAGGCGCGCCGCTACCGTGTTTGTCTACCCTAGGTACTTTGTAAAAAATCGTTTAAGGGGAAGGAAGAGTCATATTTTTATAACTGAAATACATGTTTAATTTCTGCCAAAATCAAACAAAGCTGCACCCTCAACCTGGTTGATTTGCCAAGTGCTAAGTAGGCACCTGCGCTTTGTGCCTGAACCATTCTTCGCTGAGGAAACAGCAGGAAAATGAGTTTCCTGCCTATATGAACAAGGAAAGGACAAGCAAAAACCAAGTAAATACGTGAAATGGGCTGTAAGCTAAGAGGCTGGGACAGGGAGCTTCCCAGCTCCTTTCTTCCCCTTCCCCATCAACATGCTCTTAAACACACCTTCTGTTATCTCCTGGCTGCTCTGTGGACTTTGGTTAGACGGACTAACTCCCTCTCGCTGGGCCTCAGGACACAAAGTGCAAAGTCACGGCCCAGCGGGCTCACCTGCTGGACTGGTTCTGTATCACAAGCTTGATTCTCAGAAACGGAGGGAGGAAGGGAAGCCAGGACATCAGAGGCCCACCTATTTTTCACAGAACCCTAGAATCCCTGACTGTTTCTTTTCAGGGTCACCTCAAACCTAACCCTTTAGGTTCTGATCCCAACTCTGCCACCCTGAAGACTAGTCAAAGTAACTACCAACAGAATCCAGGCTAGTTTTAAGTGGATTTCCAAGACAATGTCACCTGTGGTTCCATATGACAATGGCATAGTGACGGATGATTGGTTTAAAGACAGACCACATAGAAAACCTCTGAGAATTTAAGGAGATTCTTTTCAGACAAGAAAATAGACTGCTAGGTGCTTAAGAGTATTGTTTTGGGTCACATTCCACACAGCACAGGGCCACCATACTGTACATCTCCACAGAGGGTTTGCCATGTGCATTTGCTTTGGGGTCATGACCTTGACTTAACTATTGGGCCTCTGGAATCTGCTTTTTATTTTCTCTAGGTTATTAGCAGCAAATTAATAATACTAATATTACTACTACTACTGATAATAATAATGAAGCCTGGGGTGTCACAGGAAAGATGGTGGTGGTCTTTGATATTATGAATCTAATGTCTTTTTGATTTGCAAGCTCCAATCTGGGTACAGTTAGCCAGGTATGGTGGTATACACCTGCAAGTCCAATAAGGAAGCCAAGGCAGAAGGATCACTCCAAGTTTCAAGCCAGCCTTGGCTATGAAGCTGTTTCAGACAAACAGCACATAGGTATAATTTAATGGATATGTTTTTCATCCCATAACTAAATTAGAAAAATCCTCTGACGGTTTCATCCCTTGATCCATCCTATGCCCCCTGGCTTCCTACTACTCAGTTCCTAGCTTGGGGTGTTTTCTCTTTGGGGAGTCAAGTCATTCATTCATTCAGTCAGTCTGTCTGTCTCTCTCTCTCTCGTTTGTTTTTTGAGACAGGGTTTCTGAGTGCTCGGATAAAAGGCATCCACCACCATCACCCTACCACTGGGGAATCATGTTCCTTATCTGAAGCATTTTCCCTCCATGAGTTTCCTGTTGAAGGCACTAAGATGTATACCTGCCAGGTATACATCTCTTATTACTTTTAGTGTTTCATTTACTTTTTAAAAGTTTTCAGCTAAAGCAAACAGAAAGAAATGTACATGCAGAGCTGGAGAAATGGCTCAGTGTTTAAGAGCACTCTCTGCTTTCCCTGAGGTCATGAAGTTCATTTCCCAGTAACTACATGGTGGCTCACTACCATCTAGAATGGGATCTGATGCCCTCTTCTGGCAAGCAGGTGCTATATGAAGATGGAGCACTCATACAAAAAAAAAAAAAACCAAACCAAACCAAACCAAAAAAACTTTGATCCCAGTACTTAGGGACACAGACGCAGGTGTGGATCTCTGAGTTTGAGACTAGTCTGGTCTACAAAGTGAGTCCAGGACAGCCAAGGCTACACAGAAAAGCCCTAGCTCAAAAAAAACAAAATAAATAAATAAAAACTTTTTAAATGTTCATGTTGAATGTGGTAGTGCGTGTCTTTAACTCTAGCACTTCATAGGCAGAGGCCAGTCTACATAGCCAGTTCCAGGCCAGCCAGGGCTATGCTGCTAAGGCTCCATTGCCTTGCCTGCGGCAGTGCAATTGGCGACTGGTGTTACCTGATAGGGAAAGTGAAGCAGGAATGGCTGGGCTGGAAGAGACCTCAGGCAGCTGTGAGCTAGATGAGAACAGACTCTCAGGAGCAGCTTCCGGGAGACAGCTCCTTTAATGGGGAGCTGGGGGTGGGGGAGAGGCAAAGGCTACTTAAACCTTGGGGGTCGGGTAGGAGCTTTCAGAGTGAGTGCCTCATTTGCAGGAGGAGGAATTCCAGGTGCTGCCTGATGTGACCTTAGAAGGGGAGAGGAAGTTTAACCTGGCTACCTGTCTATGTGACCTCTTGGGAGGGGGGTCAACGGCAGAGCCAAAGGGCTTCATGCTGTGTGTGCAGGCTTGGGGGGGAGGGGGAAGAGAATGGTCCTACTCCTACTCTTCCAGATCTGAGAACAAGATTTCTGGGGTTTGGACACACCTGGACCCCACTCTTGTTCCACGCTGGCTTACTCCAGTCCCATGGCTCCCTGACGCCACAGGGGGCTACATAAGACCACATTAAAAAAATAAATAAAAAGTATGTTTTTTGAATTTTCACAATATGTATACCCTTGCAACTGCTACCTAGACACCCCCATTCAGTTTAGATGCCTAAAGTATATCTGCTTTTAGTTTCTTATCCCCCAAATGGTAGCAAGAACGTCCACCTTGGCTCTTCTTTTTGACATAGACTCTAATATGGTAACCCAAAATTATGGGGTTGCCCTATTTCATTCATAGCAATTCTCTTGCCTCAGCCTCTAAGTTCTGAGACATAAGCATGAACCACCACGGCCCACTTCTTTGTGTGTATGTGATGTTGGAACTGAACCAGGATCAGGCAAGTACCCTTTCTACCACTGATCTGTCCTCCAGCCTTCTGGTTTTTAATTGTAGTTTCACTTGTGAGCTCTGTAAACAGGACAATGCACCAGACACATTCTTGTCTTTTTTTTCTGCTTCTGTGTTTTATTGAGGTCAGTCCACACCTCACTGTGTGGCTGTCTTGTTTCATTCTCAGAATTGTAACATTCCATAATCTGAATGGAGCACGTCTCACACTGCTGATAGACATTTGGGATGGTCACACATATCAGAAAGTGTTATGTTCAGTTTCTCTTGGGTTGCTTTCTAACCTCTGGGCTTGTGAAGCTTCCATCTAAGTAGCTGAGAACAGCAGGCATGTGTGAACTTTCTGAATGTGTCCCAGAATACATCAGTATACATCACTGATAACTAACAAGGCGTGGAAAGCAGGATGCCATCAGTGTGTTTCATTTCACTAGACAGCCAGTTCTCATGTTCCCCATTCTCAACAGGCATCATCTAACTTTCAGTCTTAGGACTCATGATATCTCAATGCCTCCCACCCCATTGGTGCAGTTTAATTTTGTCAGTTGCTATGTTGCCTAGGATGGCATTGAACTCATGATCCTCTTACCCCCAGCCATCCAGTGCTGGAATTATAAGAATGTGCCACCACACTCAGCTAAGACTACCATCTTTGATTATGAGATGAAAAATGAGATGTAACAGAATAAGACAGAAGCTGAGATCAATCTCCTTGCCTGCACAAACTGGCAAACCATCCCCAGGTTGCTTGGAGAGGTTATATATAAGCGTATGTATCAGAGCAGATACATAGTGGTCAGGAGTTTTACAAGTTGAATCTTCCCACAATGGGTTCCATGGATTAAGTTCCATGGGTCAGGCTTGCAAGGCCAGCCCTTCTACCTGCTGAGTCATCTCACCAGCCCCAAGAAGTAAATCTTTAAAACTACTGTTATTCTGGCTTGTTACATTCACTAATCCAAATACAGAGGATGAGTTTACAGAGATTGTTGGGTCAGGCTTGAGGAAGCAACAGGTCAGCTGAGATCAGAACATAAAAGGAGAGATTTAGGGGAAAAGCATTCCAGGCAAAAAGTACCATTGGTACCAGAGCCAAGGCTTTGTCAGCCTTTTATATAATGGGGCAGGTGAACCGTGTCACCCATCTCTGTCCAGTTCAGTGAGTGAGCCAAATGGTGAACATGTGACCTGTGCAGAGCAATCACAGATCTCCAGAGCTTTTATGGCAGGGATGGGGGAGAATGGGCTTTTCTCCAGAACTACAAATCATAGGGGTCGTTTCAACAGCTCTGGGGATCATGTTGTCGGCTGGGAAGGCTTATCTAACAAAGTCTACCCAAGGCCAAGAGATAAAAAAGCCTTTGACCTGGGGACACACACACCAGACATTATCAAGATCTTGGCTTGAAAATCAGTTGAGTTTCTTTTTTTCTGTTGAACTGGGTTTTATACCCTGCAAGCAAGAGCACCCAGAATCAGGCTTGCCACAATCACAGACCCTTCCTGCAGCGGAACTGGCAGTCTATGTGGGGCAAGGAGCTGGAACCAGTGTTCTTCAGTCCTAGGGACTTGAAGGGACAAGCTACAGCCTAAACCAAGTCTCACTCATTTAGGGTTCCTGGACCATCACCCAGCTCAGATGTCTGATAATATGGCTCACCAGACTGTGAAGGTCTAAATTCTCTATCCCAGGATGGGGTACAGATCCATAGGCCGACTTCAACCCTTCCAGACAACTCTGTCCCTTCCTGCTTTTAAGAAATGATCTTCCTCTACAGCTCAGATTAGTCCTGAAAACCCCATTTCTATGGTCACTCTAGCCCATGCAATTCAAACATCTCATTTGCACTATGCCATGGTGTTACTAAGAGAAAAGAAATACAAGATAGTCCTTTCCCTGCTGACATTCTTCAAGTACCCTTTGATCTTGGAATAAAGTTAGAGAAATGTGGTGTCAAAGCCCCTGTGTGTTTTGGACTGAAACTCCAGTCTCCAGGCACTCATTCTTGTATCTTTCCCGTTGTCCCAGCCACACCAGCCCTGTGCTCATCTAGCTCCTTTTTGGCCCCAGGAACTTTGCAGAATGGTTCTTTTCCTGGGACACTCTTGGCCAATTATGTCTCAGCTTAGTTGTTCATCTAACACTGATCCTTCAAGGAACTGTTTTCTGATCCTTCAAAAGTCAGGACATGGTGACCATTTGCCATTGTGTCTGCTCAGTGTCTACCATTCGCCCCTGGACACGTCTGATCTGTGGTCCCTGCAGGGCAGTGTGTCTCCTGCATCTTTGAACTGGCTTAGTGATGATGGTTCTGATGGTATAGAAAAGCCTTCTGTAATACATGAACCATTTCTGGAGAGCTCAGAGGCTATGGAAGTCTGGGAAACCAAGACAGTTCATTTATAGTCTGGTATACCCCTGGCCTGATGATGGCATATCTTAAACTAGTGACCTGGGCTCTAAATAAATGTTAGATCTATGTTCAGCCTCCCAGAAAGGGATAGTGTAGGACTGACTTGATTCTGGTAGAGACCTTTCAGAAGTCTGAGAAATCAGGAAGATCAGCTCTTAAGGTAAGTTAGTCACAGCTCTAAAGCCACCAAGAGTTGGAACCAGTCTGATTGCAGGAGCTGCCAGTTAATAACTCTAATTTTGCAGTTTAAAAATGATGCCGTTCAGAGTCTGAGCTAAACTTGCTTTGGGGCTAAGGTAGGAAGTCTGCCTCTAAAGTCAGGTGGGCTTGCAAACTGGCCCTAACTTATATTAGTGGCAATATGGGTGTTGAATGTCAGATAAGGAACTGAAACCAGATGGGCAACTTCAGAAACTCACAAAGACAACCTTACTCCCTCTTGTTCCCTTATTCCCCGCCAGCAAAATCTCTAATCTTGTCTCCATAAAATCTCTTGAGGCACTAGAGGTACAGCTCAGTGGCAGAGTGCTTGTCTGGATGAGTGAGGCCAGGGGTTTAGTACGTAGTGGAGAAAACCAAACCAAACAATCCAAGATCTTTAAGATGGCTGCCCCTCAGATGCAAAACAAAACCTCAGGTCTCTGCCAGGATGGGGAACTAACCATTCCAACCTCCAAACTGTTACCACCTTCCTCTTGACTGTCTCTGGCCCTGCCAGGCTCCTCCTACCGAAGGGGTCTCTGAGCATGTCTCCTGGTCCTCTTTGTCCCTCTGAGGTCTCAACTCAGGGGCAGCTTCTCTGTCTTAGACCTTTCCAAGACACTTCAACTGCCTTGTTACATCTTATCTGACTCCCCTTTCTCCGTATAAATTCTATAGAGACAAGCTGCTGCATGTCCTGCTGTGTCCAAACTGCCCTGGACAGAGGTTCTCAGGAACTTTCTTATTCATAAAGACATTTTGATGCTGGCATCTCCTGCAGGCAGGATTTCCTGCTGCTTCTGGGTTTTGATCCTCATCAATGAATAAGTCTTTGGGGTTCAAGAACCAACTGTTCTCCTTTTGTATCAAAGCCCTAGGCCTGCCTTGGCCTCTGCCAAACTGAAGCTACACCTCAGAAGAGCAGGGAGATGGGTCTCTGGGCTGAGCCAGGGTGGGAAACTTGGAGGGCCTGTGAGGATGCAGCTGCGAGTGGGAGTTTAGTATGCTGGCAGAAACAGGGCGCTGCACGCTGCCAGCAACGTGGGCAGGAAGAGGGCACAGGGCACAGTTCTAACAGCAGCATTTACTTTGGTTTTCACTTCTCCAAGGCTCAGAGAGCTTTGTCAAGATCAAGTCCTACACATTTTTCCATCACTCTTCCTTCAGCCACTTCAACAGCTGGGGTGCAAAGTAGGTGATGATAATGTCAGCACCTATGTGGAAAAGAAAAGTGGGAAGGATGTGACATCAGCAACCAGCACAATTGGGATATGGAGGGCCAGACAGGGAAAGACCACCATGGAGAGGCACAGCCTGGTGCCACAGCCTATGAAAGAGCCTGGCTGTAGCTAGCTCCAGACACTGAACAAGTCATTCTCTTGTTCTGGGCCTTGATTTGCTGGTGTATGACATGTGCAGAGGAAGAAGCAGGCAAACACAACCTCAATGCCCTGCTGGTCTGGCGCCAAGGCCCCGTGCTGCACTGAGACCGGACTACAGAGTCTACTTCTGAGCTGAGGTCCTTTCTCCTGCCATGTCACTGTGGAGACACAGCCAGCGCTGACTTAACTTAAACCCCATCTCCCCACAGTTTTCAGTGATGCACTACAGTACCCAATTTACTTGTTTCTGTGGACCTTTCTGGGGAGTGGGGATAACAGGTGTCTACTGTTCAATCCCTGGCCCTGGTGCCTGACCACCCCAACAACCAGGATATTAACAAAATCTGCTCCTGTTTCTGTGGTGATAAGCACACATTGCATACTGTCTCAGGTAGTCCTCAAGACATACGGACCAGGTATCTTATCCCAGTTGATGGACAAGGACCCTGAGATTGGCAGTGGCTTGCTCAGCTTCTCACGGGGTCCTGTTTTTTTCATTGCTGCACATTTATTCTGCCCTTCTACATACTCTTTTCTGTCTGTGCCTGGAGATTGGAACTTCCAGGCAAGGAATCCAGGCCTCGCAGACCTTTGCTTTCCTACTTGGGCAGAGTGCCCCTCAGTCCTTGTGACACAGGTCATGACCCACCCCTGCTTACCGGCTCTGCGGAAGGCCGTCATGGCCTCCAGTACAGCAGTCCTGAGATCAAAGGCCCCGGCCTGGGCTCCATGCCACAGCATGGCAAACTCTCCAGACACCTGGTACACTGCGAGGGGGAGCTCGGGGTGCTGCAGAGAACGGCACATGTGTTCAAGCGACCGTCCCTAACTCCCCGGCCAGCCTGAATATCCGGGCCCCATTCTGAATTGCTGCTGCCGATAGCCCAGCCCATTCAGAAAGGTCCGGCCAGAGCTGTTCAAAGGCACCTGTGTGCCACAGCAGAGGAGACAAGCCAGCACCTAGGCAGGGATGGCAGGAGAGGGCCATGTTCAGGGCCATACTGTTTCTGGCTCAGAGACAGAGTCTAGAGTCCCTCCGTTGGGGTCCAGTGTCGGGAAAAACTCTCCCACCCTCTATTCTGTGCTCACCTTCTCCTTCACTTCCCGCACCACATCCAGGTAGGGCAATCCCGGCTTCACCATGAGAATGTCAGCTCCTTCCTGAATGTCCCGGGCCTACGAATGAGGGTGAAGTGTGGACAGTGCCTGAGACAGGGACAGGACAGATCAGGGAGTGTGGATATAGGGCTTAAGTTCTCTCTCTCACCACTGCTCGGAGGGCCAGGCCACGGGCTCCAGGAGGCAGCTGATAACAGCGGCGATCTCCAAAGGCTGGGCTTGACTGAGCAGCATCCCTGCAAAAGAAGATCACAGTGCTGGAGGCCGGCTTCAGGTGAATGGACCAGCACTGTCACAGACCACTGCAGGCACCACTCACCGGAAAGGGCCATAGAAACAGGAGGCAAATTTGGCACTATAGCTCATCACCGACACCTATGGGAAGACAGTGGAGTCTAGGCTGAGTCAGCCCTTCCCAAATCCCAGGGTGAAGTGACAGGGAAAGGTCCCAGGCAGGAAGCAGAGGGCTTATAACCCAGTCTCATCCAACACTAGGCCTTAATTGCTTCTGAGGTTGGCATGATTCTCAAAGGCCTCATCCAGCGCTGCTCTCAATTTTGTGACTGTGTCTATGTGGGCTCACGTGTGGATGCAGGCGTGTGCCTAAGCACGTGGAGCTCAGAGCTCCAGCATCACTCCTCAGAGGCCACCTGCCTTTTGTTGGTGACAGGTATCTCTCACTGGCCTAGAACTTTAACCAAGGGTAGGCCGGCTTGCCAGCAAGCTCCACCTCACCAACACTGGGTTACAAGCATATACCACCACGTCTGCTTTTGCCTTGGTCTGTGGGATCCACACTCAGGTCCTCACACTTGCAAGCAAGTGCTTAATTGACTAGCCATATTGCTAGGGTTGGCCCAGGCCCTCTCCTCCCATCCATCCTCACACCCCTTCCTGCCCCATCCATACCCTGTTGCCAAGTCCATGTTTTAGCAGGGTAGCCTTGATGGCCTCAACACGTCCATCCATCATGTCTGACGGAGCTACAACCTGACATCCTGAGGAATAAAGGGTGGCCTTTAGAAATCTGGATCTCTCCTGCCCAATTATGACACCTCCCCCTCCCTGCTGCCAAGGGGCTCCCTCACCTGCCGTGGCGTAGGCCAGTGCCACCTCTGCCAACCGCTGTCGGCTCTCTTCTGCTAGGAATGCTCCATTTTCACTCAGGAGGCCTGGGGGACAAGATGGAGGGATTTGGGAGTGCACCTTGGGTCCTTGCCTGTGCCCACCCTGGGGGAAAGCGGGGCTTGGGTATGAGGGTACTCGGCAGCTCACCACAGTGACCATGGGAGGTGTAGGGGCACAAGCAGACATCACAGGCCACTAGGAGGGTAGGGAAGGTTTTCCTCAACAGACGGATAGCCTCAATAGCTGGGGAGTCCTCTGAGTCAGCTGCAGAGCCCTGTTCATCCTAGAGGCAGGGGAAGGACAAGGTGGTGTCTATTACAGATGCTTTTCAGAAGGCATGGTGGTTCCCACTGAAGACCACAGCCCAGCTCTCTTCCATCTCACTGCAGACTCTGGATGAGGATGCTGACCTGGCCCCATTTTCAGAGAAGAGCAGAAGCCTGAGAGGGGGCCTGACTCACCCAGTTAGGGTGTCACAGTCCTACCTATGAACTTCCTGACCTCGGGTCAAAGGCAGAGCAAACCCAAAGACAGCAATGGCCCCCAAAGCCTGTACAGGGCAGAGCAAAATTGCAGTAACCATGGCATGTCGGTCCTTTCTCACTTTATCTTCCTTCTTAACGTGTATACATGTGTTTGATGTGTGTGTGCACATGCGCATGTTTTGTTACCATATGTAACAAAACAAAACCAAACCTGAGTGTTTTCCTCAATTATTCTCCACCTTATATTTATTGCTTTGGAGACAAGGTCTCACTGTGTAGCTCTGGCTGGCCTAGAACATGCTGGCTTTGAATCACCCCCAATCCCACACTGGGATTAAAGTTACATACCACCATGTTGTAAAAGGAACTTTTATTCCCAACGTTGTCTCTGAGGCTTACTGCCTCTGTCTGCTAACCTAGGTCTAGTCCTGGAAGCTTCCAGCCTCCTTACACTCTAACCTAGGCCTGGAATGTCTCAGCCTCTGAGACTCACTGCTGATAAGCTCATGAGCCTTGTTCTTACTGAGCTCTGGGCTGGCTGGTTCAACTCAGCTGTTCTGGCTCCAACCCCTCCTCCCAGCTGCTCTAATAATCTCTTGGCTCCTCATTCTCTGGCTCATTTGGTCTTCATCGGAATTCTCTCTCTCTGCAACCTGGCTCTCTATACTGCCCTGGTAAAAACTGCCTCTTTACTCTCTGCATTGCCTCTTAAGTAACTTCCCTTTCATCTCTCTTCTCCTGCGAGTTGGGCATATCCTAATCTGTCAAATCACTGTTTTTTGCCACTCAATCAGACATTATTTTCAAACATGAGTACTTCTTTCTACAAACTATCTTTACCTTCATTGTTTGGGATTAAAGGCATGTACCACTACACCTGTATATAAGCTTTTACCTGAAACTCAGATCTGCTTGCCTCCATTTCCTGGATTAAAAGTGTGTTTGTATTCCAGACAGATCTCACAGACCTAGCAGGTCTTGCCGGAACAGCCATGTTCTGAATTAACATTCCTCTACACCATGCCACAGGTCCTCAGTGACTTGGCTGTTCAGCAACCCTCAGGGATCCCCGTGTTTGTGCCTCCACACTGGGATTACAGGTGTGCACTGCTCTGCCCAGCTTTTCACCACAGTCTCGGTCTCGGGACTGAGCTTAGGTCCGCAATCCAGCCATCTGCCAGTCCTCATCTTTCCTTCTTCTTTTTTTTTTATAATTTATTTTCTCTTTATCACCGGTCATCTTTCCTTCTTAACCTTTCCATTTTTCACCTTAGGAACTCTGCTGGGGACGCCAAAGATCAGGACACAGCGCAGGCCTGCTTCCACCAGGGGTCTCAGCATCTCCTCTAGCTGGTTTACGCCATACCTGCGGGAGGTCAAGGAAGTGCGCATGGCTGAGGTAACAGGTCCCTTGCCCAGGCCTCCATCCCTTCAAAACAATGCTTCTATTGAAAGCTAAGCTGCAGGCTGGGCATTGCTCTGTGGTAACTCGCTTGCTAGCATATGAAAGGTCCTCAGCGCAATCCTCAGTGAGGAGCCAAGCTCTGCAGATACCAGGAGGGCGCAAGACCCACAGTCCAGGGGCAAGTAGTAACATACTCACCACAGAGGTGGGCAAACGGGGTCACAAAAAGCAGAGCTATGGAGTTAGCTGCAGCCAACTCCTCCATGGCTTTTACTCAAGTCCCACCTTGAGCTCCGTTCTTACCTGCAGCAGCCTCTGCCACAAAGTCCCCCTGATGGGATGTCTGTCACTTTCTGAGATTGCCTGCCATACTGTACTGGCTAAGCAGCTTAGCATGTGCTTCTATCCCCTGCCATTTGGACGGTGAAATCTCTCCTTGCACCATGTCCCCGCCACCAACCATGCCTACCTGGCCACTCCCGGGAGGCTGGCAATAGGCTGGACATCATCAGGAACATCCCTGCAAGATCGGAGAAGGACTATGGATTGGTGGCAGTGGGAAGGGCCAGTGATGAGTGACTAGGAAGGATGATGGGAAGTTGGGAAGGGATATGGAGTAGAGATGGAGGGAGGGCATAGGATCCCATGACTAGGTCCCCTGCCTGGCTAAGCCCAGGATCTGAAGTAATAACAAGAACAGTAATAGTGTGACAATAAGAGCCACTGTACCAAGAACAGGAAGGACTTGGACTCTGAAGTCAGGGGGCTTCCAGTCTAGGTACATTTGACAAGTGACTGTGACCAAGTTGTAGTATCTCCTTCAGCCTTAGGGCCTTCACTGGACCCCATGAAGATGGAAATCCTTGACCCAGTGAAAATTTACTGAACACTTCTTATGTGCTGTGTAGTGTGCAAGGCACTGATAAGAACAGTGAGCCAAACCAGTTAACAATCCTTGCCCTCCAGAGTTGAGACACAGGAGGATGCCCATTTCCTCCAGGTGCGGAGGCCAGGACCGAATGAGGTAAGGCATACAGGTGCTTAGCATAGCCCCTGGTCCACAGCGAGCACTCTGAAAATACCTTCCGTGGTTGCTAACAGGCGTAATGCTTGACTGTTTTTAATGAGCACCTCCTAGGCAGACACGGGGCTTGACCCAGCTATTCCCTCTTCTAGTGTTAAGCACCAAAGCTCAGAATGGCAAGAGTATTGACTTTACAAATGGAGTCATTGAGTTCTTTTCAGGGCTTCTAAGGTTCCAAAGGCTACCGTTCTTGGGCTCATAGGCCACTTGGGAAACTTTTTTTTCCAGCCGACAGCCCACTTCAAACCTTCATCGTTCTCCCACTAGCAATGTTGTTCTCCAATGCTAGGCAGATCCAAAGCCTGGCCCATTTCTGCGGACTCACGTAACAAAGATGGGATAGATGAGGTTGGAGGCACTGACAGTGGAGGCGGCGGTCTGCCAGGTCCGAAGCAGCGGGTGGAAGTAGCCACTGTGCAGGATGGACTGGTGATTCATGGTGTGGGCCGTCTGCTCAGGGGGGAACCGGACTCCTGGGGGGCGGTCTGCTGCAGGCTCAGCTCTGTAGAGGGCACCAGGAAGCATAAGACACAACCCCCTGCGCAGGGTCACATCTGGAAGACAGCCCTTTCAGGTTCCTTCCTCCTCTCTCCAGCCTCCGCTACTTGTGGTGCGGCTTTCCTGACTGCCCCTCCAAGACAAGGTAAGGCAGGGCTACCTGCAGAAGCTTTGGAGCGATTCCAATAGAACCACAGCCTCTGGGCTGTAGCTCACAGGGCTGCTAGTTAAAAACCAGCTTTCTAGTAACTTTAAATGGTATCTCAGCAAAGAATCAGAAAATCAGGAATAAAAGAGAAACAACCAATTCTTCCTTGTGTTTATTTTGAGAAGCACTGACCACTGCAACATTTAAACAATCCCTCTTTTATAACGGTTCTTTGTGGCACTGGCTTTTCTTGTGTAGAGCTTCTGCAGGGCATGGGCTGTGTGGAGTTCATTTCTCCCTCCCCCACACAGACTCTAGCAGAGAGCAAATTTTTCATCACACTGAGTACAAGACAGTAACTGCACGCCACATAAGTGATATAAGACTGAAGGAAGCCTGGGTGCCACACTGTTTCAGGAGCACCTACTGTGTGCCAGCCCACAGCAGCACCCTCCCAGGTGCCTTCTAAGAAGGAAGTCCCTGGAGGCATGTATGAATGTACTGCAGAACCTGGCATGTAGTCCAGGCCTACATGACCCATGGACCTGGAGAGGAGGGCAGAGGAGCTTGTGGAAGACAGGGCTTGGGTTCTGCTCTGCAGGATGTGTGGATCTGGCAGGGGTGAAGAGACAGTACTCCCTCAAAAAAGTCAATGAGGATGGCTGTGGACTGCTCTGAAGACTTGAGGAAGGATCAAGGGCCATGTGGAAGGCATGGAGGGAATTTGACAGGGGCGAGTTCTGAGCAGTAAAATAGGGCACTGGCCTGGCCAGAGCCTAGCTTTAAGAGAACTCTGTGGCTGAGGAGAGCAGACAGGAAGCAGAGGCGCACAGGAGCAGTGGGAGGCCAGGAGGCGGAGGAGGAAGGGCCATCTTGAGGCAGCCAAGAGGCTGTCTCTTAGGTGGGGCAACCAAGACAGGGATCGGGCAGGAAAAGGGTGGTGGGCTGCAGAGCTGGACAGCTACTCCATTTTAGACACTTCCTTTCGGAGATTCCTCTTGGCTACTAAGCAGCCAAGTAGTAAAAACAAACAAAACAAAACAACAACACAGACAGTCTAGGCTGGAAGGCTTGAATCTCTGCTCCTTCAACAAGGGGGAAGTCAAGGACTAGACGGGCAGGTACTTACCCAAAGTCCTATAGTAAATTAAACATGAAAACAAGCGCAGAACCCTGGATCCTTCAGTGCGCCTGGCTGTGTGGCTGCTATTTCTCTGTCCCCTTCAGCTTCCTCCCAAGCAGCTCAGGGGCCCATCTTATCCTAGCCTCCTCCTTGCTGGGGTTGAGGTTATCAGGAGCCACACAAGGACCAACCCTACCACACCTCTGGGTGGGTCAGCCTCGTCAAAGGACGCAGGGAGGCCAGGCCTCCTTAGAGATGTTTCAACTCCTAAATGCACGTATGAGAGTTTATCTATCCACTTTGTGCAAAATTAGGCTCTCACATGTGACAGAAGGTAGCTGGAGATGTAAAATTATTTGCCCATAGCTGGTTAGTGATAAAGCCAGAATCTGAATTTGTTCTGGCTTCCACTTGGTCTCCCTCTACCTATACTGTTTCTGATACAGTGAGTCTCAGGTGCAGGCACTGAAGGTAGCACTTTATCTCATAGCATTTAGAGGAGGCTATGGAATTTGTTCAGTGCCATTTTGGATTGGAGTCAGATTTTGAAACCAGGTGCATATTTGGATTCATCTGCCCAAGAACCATCTCTGCAGCAGGACCTGGCTCCTGGAATCCACACCTGCATTCCCTGGCTTTCACTCATCTCCTTTAAGAGCTTAAGGGAACTAATAGGCCATCTGCCTAAAAATAAAAGTTGGAGGGCCACCTAAGAGCTGTGCTTTCCAAATTCTACATTAAGGTAGCTGGGAGAGGTAGGAGGGGAAGCGTGGCGAGGTGTGTGCCTGGAGCGGTGTGGGGGGGGGGAGCTGGGGGGGAGGGGTGTGTGTGAGAGGAGCGGTGTGTGTGGGTTGCGGGGTGTGTGTGTGTGTGCGGTGTGTGTGTGGGAGCGCTCTGCTGTTCTGGTTTCTTCTTGTGGGTCTGAGCTTCTGGACCCTTGTGCTCCATCACTGAGCAACATTCCCAGCTGGGACAGTTCCACTTTTTTCTAACTTTTAAAGACTTATTTTACGGCTAAGAGGGTTTTGCTTCTAGGCATGTACCTGCACCACAAGTCTGCAGTGCCCAGAGTTCAGAAGAGGTTGTTTGATCCCCCGGCACTAGTGTTACTGATGGTCATTGGGCCAACTGAGCCCAGGTTCTCTGTGAGTGCAACAAATATTCTTAATCATTGAGATAGCTCCTGCCTGGATTTAGGTTTTTATCTTGGTCACCAGACAAAATTGAGAGATGTCAGTGCCAATTAAAAAAAAAAGTTCTATTCAGTCCCTCACATTTTGATAGAAATGAAGGGATGGAAGGCCACAGGACTTGCACTCATACGGTGAGTGAGCAGAGATAGGAACTGACTCTGAGGCCCCTGACTTCCTCCAGTCTATGCCCTGTACTATAGCTGACTACAGCAGCTGTTTAATTAATCTCCATCGAGTAGAAAGGCAGCCAGAGTTGCTTCTGTTTTATAGAAGCAATTCTAGATCAAGGTTCTGCTTTGAGAGAAGTCCTTCGGAGTCTGGAAGAATTCCAAACACGGGCAGGACAATTTCCCCAAATTAAGGGGTTTTACAAACTTGAGCTTAAATCCTGTGTCTGACACAGGAACACAAGACCATAGGGGCCCAGGCCACCTTCTCCCCAACTTTAAAGCTGGTTCACTTTGCTAGCAAGCTGTACAAGGTGGTGCAAGATGAACTGTTTCTGGGTCAAACAATCCCAGAGTGACTCTGGAACTTTGGGCAAGGCCTTTCAGATCCTTTTTTTTTTCAAAATCTAAAATGTGCTGGTATTATGAAGCCTGCAAGCTTAGAGAAGATCAGATAACAATGAGGTGTGTCTGGCAGGGAGGCAGCACAGTAATGGCAAATCCATGGCTAATGCTGAGCTGGATGAGCACACAGTACTGTGTGACCCTGCGCCATAGCTTAGGAAGAACATTCATTCCACCTGGGGCATGAGAGGACAGGGGCCCTGCAGCAGCATGTGCCAGACAAGATGGAAAATGAGCAGTCTGGAGAGTCAGGGGTAGTTTCATAGAGATAGTGCAGGACACCGTTTCTGAAAAACTAAAAATCTTGCTTTCCTTAGGAGGCAACATCCCCCAACCTGGGAGGGAGACTGCCACCAGGGGCAGCTGAGAAAGAGCTTCAGGGCCTGGGCTTCCAGACTGTGTCCCCCCACCTTGGATTCCAGAGGCTGTGCTCTTGGCACAGATAGTGGTGAGCAGCTGCCAGCTCTGGGAGGCTCTGCACTGGCTAGGGAGGAGGCAAGTCAGCAGGGCCAGCTAGGTAGAAGGTCCAAAGCTGGGGGAATCTCAAGCCCAAAAGGCAGCTGTCCCACAGTTCTGAAAAGGGATTGCCTGGTGGCCCATTTGCATTTCCCAAATACTCTTTTGGCCACCTGCCAGGGTTAGAAAACGGGATTAAAGAAGAAACTGGACCTTGTCCAGTGTGCTAGTTTTAACCTCCCTTGCCTGGGTCTAGCCATTTCAAGTTAGGAGTTGCTTTTCTATAGATTGCTAATAAAAGTTCTAGCTGAGAGCTTCTACATAAAAAACTGAACTCCAAGAAGGGCAGGTACTGACTCATACAGCAGGTCAGCTGTAAATCTGGTCTAAAATTCGGGAGTCCAGCAGATCTGAATTCTCACCATGACCTTTGGCACTAGAAAGACAGAGTTCACACATTATATTTCCAGCAGAGATGAGCCAACACAGAGCTCCAGTTGAGCATACGGGAGGGAAGAGGTTTAACCCAGACCTGGCCACTGCTGGTAGCAGCATGGTTAAGTGTGACTTTCGGATCTAAAAGGCATTGGGGGACTAACTCTTGTTTCCATCTGCGTGACCTCTCATCTTCTCAAGTGGTAAACTGGGGCCTGAGCTGACCTCAATGGGTTGTTGTAATGACTGAATGAGCAGAAGCAGTCGACCCCTAGCACAAGCGACTCTCTTTGTTTCCCCCTAGTTCTCCAGCCTGCTAGACTCGCTGGAGACGCGCGCTCCGCAGAAACGGAGACTACCCTTGCGGCCTCGGAGAAAGAGAGCGGGTGGAGTCCAGCTTTGTGTCCTGGAGTCCGGACTCGGCAAGACCACGTAGCGGCAAGATTGCCGTCCACTCGAGAGGGTGCACCGGAACCGGGTCTCCGTGCAGCGTCAGAGCCTCGGAAGCACAGTGCCATCTGAGACGCACTTCGCCTAGTCCTGGTGTCGTCCTCCCAACCCGCCCCTTCCCAGAGGCCGGCGCCCGCTCACCTACCAGGGACGCTGCTTGCCGCCGCTGGGAGCCGCCGCTCTGGACACGGCGCTCTCCCGCTCTGAAAGCGCCAGCCCACGAGGGGGCGGGGCCGGTCACCCGGAAGCGGCTCTCCCACTGCCCGCCCCTACGGGACTGCGGCCGCTACTCCCGGCCCTCAAGTCCGGGGTCCCAGGTCAGCTCGCCAGGTCCGGCCCACGCTTGGCGGGCTGGAACCTAGCCCTATCCGGAGTTTCCGGGGAGCCCGAGAACCCGCCCATCCTCCCACCCATCCTGCGCGGGCTGCAGTTGAGGTGGGAAGGCCCGAGGGGTCCGCCTCTGGGAGGAGCCCTGTTTTGCAATCCCGAACTCATCCCAGAGTTCACTTGACGGTCTTTTTCTCAGCCTGGAGCAAAAACTGGATGTGTTGCTCTTTGGTAAAAGAACGATTGGGTGTCGAGGACATTAGAACACCATGGTAATGCCTTACAACAAAGCGGATAAATCCATTTTGGCCAACTGGGCGCTTTAAAGTTGAGCTCAGCAGCAGACTGCCCTTTTCAGACAAATTTATTCCAGTAATTGTTCAGCCCCTAAATTGTCATGGGTTGAGCGATGTGAAAGATGGAGACATTAAAAAAAAATTTTTTTTAAGAAAAAGAAAAAAATTCTAACCATCCAAGTGTGATAGGGGTATCAGGTTAATATCTGACCAAAGGGAGTGGACTCGGTGGTGTAAGCCTTTAGTCCCAGCACTGGGAGGCTGAGACAGGTGAGTTTGAGGCCAACTTGGCCTACACAGTGAGTTCCAGGCCAGCCAGGGCTACTATATGGTGATGCATTGTCTCACCAAACAAACAACAAAAACAAACTAAGGTTTACGGGGCTCTGCCGTAGACTGGTGGCGGATGGTAAGGGCCTTGAGTCGAGGGGGCGGGGGGGGGAGGGGAAGTGACTGCTTCCTGGGGAGGAGGTGACGAGATTATTTTGAAGGTAGAAGTAGGTGGTTGTGGAATACAGTAAATGTCCTAAGTACCACCAAATCTTCACTTAAAAATGGTTATGATCTGTGAATCTCATTTTGGATTAAAAAAATTCACTAGAAAATTTGCACTTAGAGTTGTAATATGAGAAGTCTGGTGAAGGGTAAGAGAACTGCACTCACTGTAACTTTTCTGTAAATCTAAAATTATCCCAAAAACCAGAAGGCCAAAGGCCACTGGATCTCAGTAATCATAAGTTACTAAGGAATTTCTAAAGAGCCTCAACTTCCCAAAGGTAAAAATAGGGGGCTAAAGCACAGGTGTATGGATGTTTTGCCTGCGTGTATGGCTATGCACCACCTTCCTGCAGTGACAGGATTCTCCCAAACTAGCTGCAGAAGTTGTTAGCTGCCACATAGGTGCTGGGAACTAAACCCTGGTCCTCTGGAGGCACAGTCATTTGCTCTTAACTGCAGAGCCATTTCTTCAGACCCTCAAAGTTTTGAATAGACAAGACCTCTTCCACTGACCAGACGCAGGTTAGTTTCTGTTCATGAAGCACTCATAAAGAAATGAAAAACTTATCTTAGTCTACTGGAAAACCTTCAAAATCCAGATACCATTATGAGATGATGTAGAGTGATTGGGAAAAAAATAATAATCTCAGATTATTAATCTCAAAGATTCTTTTCAGATGTTGAATTCTTTACTTTTAAATCCAAATCCCCATTCCCAGAATGATTTATCTTAGAAAATTAAAATTTAAGGGATTGGGTGTTGTCTTGGAGGCTTACTGCCTGTCTGTTAATCTAGACCTAGTCCTGGAAGCTTCTGGCCTCTGTACAATCTAATCTAGGCCTAGAATGTTTACATCTCTGAGACTTACTGCTGACTAATCTCACCCTTTCTAGCTTTTTCTGAACTCTGGCTGGCTGGTTCAACTCAGCTGTTCTTGTTCAAACTCCTCTCCAAGCTGACTGATTCAGCTTGACTTCTTTCTCAGCCTCTGACTGCTTTGGTTGGCCTCATACTAATTTTGGCAATATGTTCTAATCTTCTGGCTCCTTCTCATTCTGTCTTCACTTGTGCCTAGCTTGTTCTGTCTTCAAGCCATCTCTGTAAAACTCTCCCGGTAAAAACTGCCTCTGAATTCCATGAACTGAACTGCCACAAACTCAACTCCACTGTGCTGTCTCTCAATTCATTGACTCAACCAAACCACCCAAAAAGAACTGACTAGAACTCAGAGATCTCCATGCCTCAGTCTCCTGGGTGCTGGGTGTGTATCACCACACCTGGACCTAGCTTTTCTTTACCTAAAACTTGCTCTATACCAGGTTGGCCTTGAACTCAAAAGATCTGTTTGCCTGTCTCCTGGGATTAAAGGCTTGTTTATATTCCAACTGGAACATACAGACCTAGGTCTTTGTATATGATCTCTTGCCAGAGCAGCCACGTTCTGAATTAACATTCCTCTACAGTTGAGCAGGATGAGCAAAAGACATATGGAAGAGTTTGCTTGTTTTGTTTGAACATGCTAGGCAAGTGCTCTGTGACTGAGCTTTCCATTCATGAACAACGTGATGGTAGAGATTAGATGGCAGGGTAAGCCCTTCTTACACAGGCCTTGAATAACAGGTTTAACTATAGATTTGATCTCATAGAAAGCAAAGTTATATTCTAGGAAGTCTACTTGGTACACATAGTATACATGTGAAATTGAGCTCAAAGGAAGTCACAGGATTCCAAACTGGACTTGAAGGCTAGGTCTAGCATGGTGCTCGTGGCAATTAAGAATGTTTCTGCTGTGAAGGAAAAAGCTGACAAACCAAATGATCACTGGGATTATTTGTGAAATCCGATTTATAAATTTGACTTATGACTTAAAAACTATGTATATTGAAAAAACATATAGAGCTGTGGTTAAGAGCAAATGGAGGTAACAGCAATGCTGCTTGATAAGAGTTAAATTTAATACTTGAAAGCACTTAGAACAATGCTAGACACAGGAAAAGCTTAAGAAGTGGGAGCTAGGGCTGCAGATACGGCTCAGAGGTTAAGAGCACTGGCTGCTCTTTCAAAGGTCTGTGTTCAAATCCCTACATGGTAGCTCACAACCATCTGAGATCTGGTGCCCTCTTCTGGTGAGCAGGTGTACAATGAGGCAGAACACTATACATAAATAAAAAAAAAAGTGGGAGCTACTGAGTAACTCGGAGAATCACAGAAAATATTGGCTGTGGTTAAGAACAGTGCCCTTAGTTGTGAATGCTCTTTTATGTGCAGGTGATCCAAGGAGCAGCAGGATTCAGTGTGTGTATGTGTGAGAAAGAGAGAGAGACAGACAGACAGACACACACCTTAGTGAATCCTTTCCAAAAGCACACTGGATGAGTCGTCATTTTAAACAAGAATGTTCTTTATTTGTATAAAGCATTAAAATCTTCTCAACAGTCTCCAGTCTGTCACTGTATTCACTGGTTAACTGTGTCCAATTCTATATTACATACCTGTCAGTCTCAAGTGCTCAAGTAAGACAAAGAAAGTGTTTGGAGCACTAAATGGGGAAAAGGAAGAGCCAACATACTCAAAGCCATAGCAGTAGTGCTAGATTCCTGAGCAACCTTAACGCTTACCTTAAGGTTCAGAGGTGTTTCACAATTCCTTTTAAAAGACAGATTAGGAATAAAGAATCTGAGGAACTTTGTACTTTGGGACATTACATAGCTTATCAAAGTTCCTAGACTGTAAGATGAAATAAGTAAGAGGAGAAAGTGGTCCTGGGAAGCAGATGCAGTAGAGATGGAGAGAAAAAGCTGTGCCTGGATTTAATAAAGTCTTTGGAACTTGTCATGAGTTCGGGGAATGAAAAGCAGCAGCCACAGGTCTGGATGATGGAGTAAAGAGGAGAGAATCTGGAATTTTACACCTTTCAGGAGCTGGCACTAAATCTTCCAGTGGCAGGCACTGAGTTAACTCTAAGATTAAGCCCCGTTTTTAAGAATTGGCACCTTTTTGACAGATTCCAGTGAACACTGAGAACTGGAGTGTATATCATAGGGGTGCAGCCATCCCAGCAGGCTGAATATCTGCAGTCAACAAAGAAGGACTACAAGCTAATTAAGTCTAGAAAACAAGAAACCAAGCAAGTAATGCTACTATCAAGTAAAGAGATTTCCTTATTCTCCCACAGCTTTTTAGTTTTTTCCTAAAAAGCAACCATTCTGACCATTAATACCTATAGCTCTATACTGTACAATCAAACAGGGCAACCATGATCAAGGCCCCATTTTTCCCCCTGAGCCTTTAGTGCCCCTGTGACTTGGAAAACAGCAGGCAACATGGAAGTTATTATTTTTTTGGAGGGGCAGGGAAATGGGATGAAAAGCTAGCTAGTCAGCCATATACTTAAGTAAACAAGCAATAGCAAACTACGTAGTCATTCAGAATCCCTTACACTAAAAAGTCAGAACCTTGACTGGTGAAGCAAAACAGGATTCTGGAACTCACAAGCTGTGTGTGGGAAGAGCAGGCTTTGATCTTTCTGGTCAGTTTTTATTTTGATCTCAGGCACCTGTGCAGATGGCTCTGCCTTGCAGGGAGAGGCTTCACATTAATACACCTCAGGTGGTCAATTCCACCGTGCCAGTCCATCCACTCTCCATTCAGTTGTCTACTTCCTCCTCTTCATTCTGTTCCTCCTCATCTAATCTTTCTTCATCTTCATCGTCTTCCTCCCTGCTTTTGTCCTGCTCTTCTGAATCTGTTTTTTTGTCTTTGTCCTTCTTCTTTTGCTCAGAAGCTTCCTTCTTGCCTTTCTGCTCCCGCCTGTATGCTGTAAGGAAGCAGGAGATCTTTGTATAAGTAGACCAACCGAGTCATAGGCGGAATAACCAGGCCCACATCACATATCTGAGATGGTGCCAACCAAACAGAGTAGAATCATGATTACTGAACGGGACAGGTGATGAAGGAACGAAGGATGAACATCTTTCATACAGTTTAAGAAACAGAAGAGTACATGGATACCTTCTAGAGCCTCTTTCAATGGTGTAATGAACCGCTGGAACTCCATCTCTTCCATGGCTGACAGCACATCGCTGGCATTCAGAGTCTTGCGCTTCCCTTTCATTGCAAAGTTATTCGCACTGAAACAAAGAGCAAAGCCCTTCAGAAGCTTTCAAGAGTGGTTGGGCCATGAGACCCCCAGAGATGTGGTGGGAAAACCCACATTTGTCTTATATGCATGAGTTTTTGAGTGACACAACTCAGTTCATTCCTTCCCCATACGGAAACCTTCTTGTTTAACCTGCTTCAGCATTTGTGAGAACTGGAGAGCTGTGAGTCAATCGCTCTCTCTACTGAGGCAGGGAATAATCACTGGGGCCAGTAGGCTCCGGGCCATTACTCGGGGTCAGGATCCCGTTGTGCCTCCCTTCCGCCTCAGCTCGGCTCACCAGGATGTGGCATACAGAACGAAGACGCTGGCGGCGCGGGAGATGGCGCTCCGGGCCTCCTTGGAGATGTTGACGCCGTCCGGGAGCTGCGAGGAAAGTGGAGATTCTGTTAATTTTACCCACAGGTCTGCCCTCGACCCATTCGCCAGCCCGCGAAACTCACCGCCTCCTTGATGATCCTGGTAATGACGGCGTTGGGCAAATTTAGGTCCTCAGGCCTCTCCGCCATCGCCTCCGCTGGGGCCTGAGCCTCCTCCGCCTCGGGCCTCCTCTTCAGCCAATTCTGTTGTCTGGACTTCCCGCGTCGCTAAGATCTGACCCTCGGAGGCTTCCGTCCTGCCCCACGTTGCTAGTGTCCCACAGTGCTTCGCGCACTACCCGCCTTCTACTCAGCCCCGCCTCTAGTCGCCGGTGTAGCCGAGCTTCCCACGTCGCAATGGCTGCGGCCCACTGAGGTTTCCGTCCGCCTCCTCCGTTTCCCTGACGTTCTTCTCCAGACTTGTTTCTTTACTACACACTGTATTTATCGTTGGAGCTTTCGCACCCAGTTTTTTTGACTCTCTGAAGTTTCTGTCTGCTCTCCCATCGTGCACTGTGCCGCTGCTAGGCAACGGGGCGGTTGCCTAGCGTGGAAGGAGAAGGCGTCGGTCGAGGCGGCGGGGCGGCGCTCCGAAGGACGAGATGGGCGGGGTCTCTTTGGGAGAGGTGGGTGGGCCCCTGCGGAAGAGGCGCGTAGGTGGGCGGGGCCGGCGCCTGGTGCGCTCTGGCAAGTTCAGCGTTGTCCCCCGTGGCGAAGAGCAGAGCAGCTTTGGAATCTGCTTTGATTCTGTGGAGGCGCGGACCGCTGACACAGGAGTCCCCCACTTTTTTTTTAATTCCTTTTGGCTCGGAACTCTATAGATTTTCTTTCAATTCTACAGCCCCGATGTCCATCTTTAATCCTATTCTCACAACTTTGTGATAATTGTATTAAGGATAAGTATTATCTAAATTTTCACTTAAAAGAATGCCACTGCTTTACTAGGACATCTGTAATGATGTGACTACCGAGAGACGCCTGATGAGACTTCGGAACTCCGTTTGTTCTGGTCCGACACTGAAAAGGCGAGAAGCAACTGATTGTAAGACTAATGCATCATATTCTTATTCAAAATCCCGTGTTAAAGTTGTATTTTTTAAAATTCATTAATTGATTCATCGTACATATTCCCTATCAAAGTCATTACCCAATTTTATATTTCCAATAGCATTTTAACTCGTATAATTTTCATATTAAGTACAAAAAAATTCGCACTGAGGGCTAATGTTGTATTCTTTTTCCTTCTTTCTCTCTCAAAACATGTTCCCATACTGGCTTCCCTATTAAAAAAAGATTATTATTTTATTATGTATACAGGGCACCAGATCTCCATGCGAGCCACCACGTGGAACTCAGGACCTCTGGAAGAGCAGCCAGGGCTCTTAACCTCTGAGACATCTCCCCAGCCCCCTTGCTTTCCTATATTTGATGGAGACATGATTACAAAGAAATATTTTCCTATTGGAGAAAAAAACAAACAAAACAACAGGGCAGATAGAATGATGAAGAGTGCTGAGGGATCGTTGTGGTGAAAAGAACTCTGAACTTAGAACCTTGTGATGCCTTAGTAGAACCACTATTTAGCTGGAACTGGAGTTGTCAAGCATTTTAACTTAGGACAGAAGCCAGAAATCTAACATTATGGACCATTTCAGTTTTAAGATACTGGCTCAATGTGCCTGTCAAGCTAAATTATTCTTAGGCCTGGTGCAGCCCAGGCCAATAGTTTCTTATCTCTGATCTAAATTTTAAGCAGTTTAGAACAAGGAGTTTGTTTATTGCTGTTCTCCATGCCCCAGTCAGATCCTCTCACATACTTGGCAGTCAATAAATGTGCTGAATAGAAGAGGAGATGGGCAATAGCCTATAATGTTTTGGGAGTCTCTTAGACAACCCTGACCAACAATTAAAAAGAGGGCTTTTCATACCTGGTGTTGTGGTTTTTGTTAGATGATCTGTGGCTCTTACAGGGAGCACTCTCAGCCCAGATGGAAAAATTTCACTTAAACTCTATATGTATATTTATATACTGACTTATGTGCATTACAGGCATTTTTAGGTAGATGGTTAAGAGTATGACTCCTTGTGACTGTTTTAGACACTCTACCTTGCTTTTATCCTCCTCCCTCCTTCTGTATTTCTCTCCCCTTCCTAATCAGACCCTCTCATTTTCCCATTTCCTCCCTCAGATCACTTGTGCCCTGATATTCCTCTTTTTCTTTGTTGGTATGTGTGTATGTTCCTACAATTAAAGTTTTAAAATTTATTTTATGTGTATCAGTGTTTTGCATGCATGTATGTACCACATGCATGCAGTACACATGGAAGTCAGAAGAGGGTAGCTAATCCTTTGGAATTGGTATTGCAGACGGTTGTGAACCACCACATGGGTGTTGGGAATGAAATCCAGGTTCCCTAGAAGAGCAGTCAGTTCTCTTATTAACTGCTGAGCCATCTCTCCAATCCTCCTACAATCTTATGCAGGACCCTTACTCTCTTTTATGAAGAAATAGTCTGAGAAGGATGAAATTCCTTAGTTAACACCACACAGCCAGTAGATGAAAAGCAAATAGCCATCTGATTTGCAGTTTGAGCAAACCCATTCATGGTATTTTGTGATGATATAACATTTTGAAAAGTGAAGAATGCATTCTAAAGGCTTGAGCCAGCTAAATAACACTTCTGTGACTTCATTGTTTTTTAAGCTTTTGTTGCTGGTTTCTTTTTGAGGTGGGGTCTTACTTGGCTGGCCTGAAATGTGCTATGTAGATTATGCTGGCCTTGAATTCATACATCTGCCTGCCTCTGCCTCCTAGAATGCTGGGATTAAAGCTGTCCTGCCTGTCTCTAATGGTTGTAATTTAGGAAGACTTTTCAAAAATGGTAGGTAGCATTTTTGTAATGAAGAGGAAAAGGATGCTGATATGATTTTTTTCATTGTGTGGATTTGTAATGCATATGCATGTCTGACCAAAAGTCAACATTGGGAGTCTTCCTTAACCCTCTCCACCTTCTCTCTCTCTCTCTCTTTCTTTCCTCCCTTCCTTTTTCTTCCTTCCTTCCTTTTTGTCTTCCTTTCTTTTTTCTTTCTTCCTTTCTTTTTTCTTTCTTTCTTCCTTCCTTCCCTCCTTTCTGTCTTCCTTTCTTTGTTCCTTCCTTTCTTTTTTCTTTCTTCCTTTCTTCTTTCCTTTCTTTGTTTCTTCCTTCCCTTCCTCCCTTCCTCCCCTGCCTGTATTTCTGTGTGAAAATGTAAGATTCCCTGGACTGGAGTTACAGACAGGTATGCACTGCCATATGTGTGCTGGGAATTGAATCCTAATCCTCTAGAAGAGCAGCCAGTGCTCTTAACAGCTGACTCATCTCTCCAGTCCCTCCACCTTATTTCTTGAAACAAGGTCGCACTGAACCTGAGACTGCCGGTGCACTTAGGCCACCAAGCCCTGGATCTCCCTATCTGTGCCTCCCAGTGTGGAGGTTACAGGTGGACAGCTTTTATGTGCTGGGGCGCTGAACTCAGGCCCTTATGCTTGCACTTGCACAGCCACTGAGCCAACTGTGTTTATCAATTTGTGTGTGTGTGTGCTTGCATGCTCACGCATGTGTAGGCCAGAGGACAGCTTGTAGGAGTCAGTTATCTCCTTCTACCATGTGGATTTGGGGGATTATTGAACTCATGTTATCAGGCTTGCTGGCAAATGTTTTGCTCACTGAGCCACTTCTCTGGCTCTGCTTTTGATTTATTTTTTGAGATAAAGATCTCACACTATAGTCATGGATCATATACATAAAATAAATAAATAAATCTTAAAGAAAAAAAGAAAAAAACCTCTAAGTGTGTGGCTGCTAATTCTCCAGAGGGCTAAAACACTGCAAGATTGGGTTCTGTTTTAAACTGTTTATAGCTATGAACCTGCCAAATGAGTCTCTGTGGGACGAAACCGTCTGCACCTCAGCAATTTGTCAGCACCCACAATGCTGGGCATCTCTCCGGCGAATTGAGAGGGGCCATCCTAGGATCCTGAACACATCCCACAAATCTCCCAGGGAAATTGAAGGTGCGTTAGCCAGCCTCTGCCATATTTGTCACAAATTCCCAATGCTGTTTCTGTTTGGTTCTCTTTCTCCAAAATAGTAGGTTACATATTTTGTTCTGGTCTGCTTTCTCAGATAAACTCCCGACACTCACGGTTGTAAATATCTCGGATACTTGCTTGTGGGCCAAGAAAGGGATGGTTCAGCAACAACCACCAGAATTTACCTTCCCCAGGGAGCGTTCTTTAATGTTGAACCCAGCCTGCAGGCGTCATGCCAGGTAAATTGTCTTGGAATCTTTCCTTAGCAAACCATGTCTCCAAACCCCAAGTCTGCACTTCTCTTGTCCACACAGATGACTGAGAAGGTTAAATTGAAAACACTAAGGCTGGGAATAGAGCTCAGCATGTATGAGGCTTTGGGTTTGATCCCTAGAGTTACCAAACAGCAATATGGAACCAACTCAAAGTCAAGTAAGTAGTAAATGGGGAGAGGGGAACCCAGAGTAAACAGCAAATGTGTTTACTCTGGGTTCAGGGGTAAACTTGTTTCAGGGGTAGGGTGATTTGGGGCTGCATTAGTTTGCCGTCGTGAAGACCATTGCCTGAGTGGTATAACTAATGAAATTCATTGTCATGCAATTCTGGAGGCTCAAAATCTGAGATCAGGCGTCAGAGCTATTTCTTCGTTGGCCCCTTTCCTAGGAGATGGCATCTTGTCCCTCAGTCTTCTTGTGGGCCTTGTTCTTTGTGTGTTGTAACCATAATTTCATTTTATGTATATGCTAGTCCTGTTGGATAAGGACCCACCCACAGGACCTCACCTTACCTTGTTATCTCTTTAAAGACTCTGTCGCCAAATACAGTCCCATTTTGAAGTACTGGGCTTAGGAGCTCAGTAAATGAATTTTAGGTGTTAGGGCACAACTTAGATGCACCACTGGGGCAACCTTGTGAGATTATGAAGGTCAGCAGAGAACAGTGTCCATATGCCTCCCTCCCTCCCTCCCTCTTTCTCTCTTTCTTCTTTCTCCCTATCCTTTTTTCTTTCTTCCTTCTTCCTTTCTCTCTCTCTACCTATTTTTCTTTCCTCTTCATACTACTGGCTATTCTGCAACTCACTAAGTAGAGTAGACCAAGCTGGTCTTGAACTCAGAGGTCTATTTGTCTCTGCCTCCCAAGTGCTGGGATTAAAAGCATGTACCACCATGCCTGGCTAATGCTTTCTTTCTTATTTTTTCAGTTTTATATATGAAACTACTTGTAAGCTCCTAGTCACTTTTTGTTTAATCTCTTTTTTTATTTTATTTTATTTTATTTTTTTATTTAATTTATTTATTTTTATCTCAATCACAGGTTGGGTACTTTGAATCCCAGGCGTAGCCCCCTCCCTCAGTCCCTCCTACCCTCCCACTCCCTCCCTCATCTCCCTCCTCCCCGCCCCCTCCAAGTCCACCAACAGGGGAGGACCTTTGTTTAATCTCTTGCAAAGCTTAGGCATCCAGTTTTTGCTGAAACATGAAACTGCGGTGCATCTGTGGAAACTTCAGCATTTAAAATTCAAAGACAGCCTGGCAGTGTTGGTCTATGCCTTCAATCCCAGCCCTTGGGAGGCAGAGGCTGGTGGATCCTTGAGTTCGAAGCCACCCTGATCTACAAAGCAAGTCCAGGACAAAGCCAGGGCTCTGTTATACAGAGAAAAGAAACCCTGTTTTGAAAAACCAAATAAGTAAATAAATAGATAGATATTTATCTATCTGTCGGTCTGTCTGTCTGTCTAGGCAGCTAGCTAGATAAAATAAAATTCAAAGACCTTGATGCTCAGAGTCCAAGTACTAATGGCTACCTTTGAAGTGGTTTCTTTTCTCTAGTCCATGTAAGCAATGTGGTGGTTTTCTCCTGCTCTTCTTCCTCTTCCCCAACACTTTTACCTTATGACCAACAGGTTAAGGTTCTAGGAATAATGGGTTGGCTATCTCCTCACTCAACTCGTTCCTTCTAATCTGCTCATTCTAGAGTTGTAGCCAGCTTGAAAATATGGCTCTGGCAGGCCTTGCCCTTCCTCCATTCCCTCTGCCTTGCTAAAAACTGTTTCATTACATTCCTAAAGCTAGCCACCAATGCTAACTTGAGGCTTACTACCAAGATCCAACTATTAAAGTATTGAAGTTCAGCAATCAAAAGCCCCCTTTGGCTCATGGAATTAATATGCCTAATCAAAATTAAACACCTTATTCTAACACAGGGTTTACCTTTAAACTGTCATTTTCCTATGTGCCACACCTGTCTCCTTTATCCAGAGGCAGTCATTGTCTCCTGGGACAAATACTCCCCCCCAAACCCCCCTGCTGTCCCTTGTTTCCTTCTCTTTCTCTCTTGTCCTCTATCTCCTGTCTTTGTCTCATATTCCCTGTGCTTTGTCCCTCTGGGGCAAATAAATCTCCTTTGTGCTGAGAGTTTGGTCTTGGGGGTTCTGAGGGATACCAATTCTTTCACCTGTGATTGCTGGGCTTCTCTGTAGTCATGGCCCTCACTCTCTGATTTGAACTTTTTCTTGGAGGCAAACTGGCTTTTCTGGTGGTGTCTTGCTGTCTCTGACACTTTGCCCATGCAGTCTTCCTGACCTTCAAGGTTTCCTTCTCTCTGTTCTGCTTCATTAAGTCCTTGGTGTGGCTTATACTGCCACAGGAGATCCTGCATTCCTGGTGCACCTTATCTTGTGTATCTCCCTTCCTTGTTCAGTAGGTTTCAGCCATATTGTCTTTTTTGTCTGTTACATACTCCACAGTTCCCACCCCACAGCTCATGCACCTAGTCTGCTCCCTAGCCTGCTGACTGGGTCAGACAGTTATTACTGTCTGATAATAAGAATAATAATTATTATTCTTCTTTGCTGTGTGTCATTGGATGTCTAGCTGCATTCTTCTCTCTCCCCGCTGCAGGCCAGTACTATCTTACCTGCAGCTGTGACAACCTAAAACGCATCCATACATTTCCAGATGTCCTTTGGGGGCAGTGTTGCCCATTTGAGAAAATTGCCTTAGATCTTATAGCTGTTTCTTCCTTGTCATCCAGTTTGAATTTAAGAACTGCTTTTTCACAGAATTGAGCAACCCATTTAAAATTTCCCATCTACACCATTTTGCCTTGCATCCTGCTCTGAGAAGCCTTTTATTGATCTGTTTGCCTTGTTGCCAGAAAATACATCTCTCATCTCTCACTTCAAAGGAAATACACACTGGGAGTAGTGGTACAAACTTTTAATCCCAGCCTTCAGGAGGCAGAGGGAGGTTGAAGCTCTGTGAGTTTGAAGCCAGCCTGGTTTATACAACAAGTTCTAGGACAGTCAGCTATGGAGAGACCCTGCCCCAAGCAACAGCAACAAGAAGGAACATAAGAGCATTTGTTCTTGAGCCAAATATGAGTGACTGTGCCTGAAACAAAGAGGTTAAGACAAAGCCAGAGTTCCCTGCGACAGGTCTTGGATGCTGGATAATGACATCCTTACTTAGTTTTTGGGTGAAAACTGATGATGTTAGTACATCTCAAAGGTTTCATCTGATGGCTGCAAGTGTGTTAGGTCGGACACAGAGCCAGACATAAATGGTAATAAAGGGAATGAAAGATGGTGCAGGGTAATTTGACTCTTCATCTGTAACATCTCAACTCTCCATAATCACAGGGTCAGTCATTCAACACAGACTCTTTGTGGCTTTGGGAGTGGGAGTAGGGACATCAGTTCATAGTCTCCTTTCATTAAAGTGTCCGCACTGGGGAAATGGCCATGGTTAAGAGTACTGGCTGCTTTTTCAGAGGGTACAGGATGGATTTCTAGCACTCTGCTCCTTTCCGTGTCTCCCAACAGTGCGTTTCTGTTGAATGAGTGCATATAGCCTCCACCACTCTCAAATGCTGTTTTACCTATAAGTGTTCTCCCAATTCTTCTCAGTTCTTCAGGCAATGATCATTGCTGCCATGCTTATGGATATATTCCAGTCCTAAACTCTATTTTTTCACCTGAACTTTTTTTTTTTCAAGATAGGGTTTCTCTGTGTGTCATCTTGGCTGTTCTGGAACTCAATTTGTAGATCAGGCTGACCTCAAACTCAAAGATCTGCCTACTTCTGCTTCTCAAGTGCTGGGATTAAAGGCGTGTTGAGATGAAAGGCATGGACCTCTGTGCCCAGCCTTAATAAACCTAATAAAGTTTTATTTACTTGATGTGTGTGTGCGCGTGTGTGTGTGTGTGTGTGTGTGTGTGTGTGTGAATGTGAATGAATATAAGCATGGGGGCACAGAGGTCATGTTGAGGTCAGAGAACAACTTTTGGGAGTCTGTTCTGTATTTCCAGTGTGGGTGTCTGGGACCAAGGTTAGCTTGGCAGGCCTACACAGCAAGCACTTTACCCTGAGCCGTCTCGCTGGCCCTTAGGACATTGTTATTTAGGGTGCTGGACCTAGTTTTCTATAGCTAGAAAGAGGCATAGGCAGTAGATTGAATTTGATGAGGTATAGGATATCCACGTAGGAGTACCTGTGTTTATTGGATTAAATCCAATATTAAATCCAGGGCCTTCATAGTAAGTAGATAGCATGAACTTTGTTATTCCATTGACTTTTCACCTTTTTGTCTCTGTTTCATGTTTGGAACTCATATTTTCCAGGTCTCAGAAGGCTTTACTTGACAAAGATATGACCAGCAGCTATTCTACTAGACCTCCTAAAGTAAGTCACAGTTTAAAAAGTTCTTTCCTCTACATTTTCTCTTTATCAGTGGAGATATTTTGCCTTTGGCATTATTGTTTCTTAAATATTTTTCTTTGTGCATATTGTTTGGTATACATATATGTCTGCATAGCATGTGTGTGCCTGGTGTCCTCCAAAGCCAAAAGAGGGTGTTGGGTCCCCTGGAGCTGGAGTTACAGATGGTTTTGAGCCACCATCTGGGTGCTGGGAATAGGGCCTAGGCCTCCTCCCCTGAGCTGTCGCCCCCACCGCACTCTTCATGATTAGTGTAGTCTGAGTGAAGAGGCCGATAGCATTATCTAGGGTTGGGTTCTTACTATATGCTAGGTTCTGTGCTAATAGCGTCACATGATACACTGACTTCAGAAACCCCAGAGTGGGAGTGAGTTGTGAGTGTTTGACATAGGAGAGGATTTTTCTCCCTGTCCTGTATAAAACATGTTTATCTTTTAAGTAGACATTCTCATTTCATAAGCAGAGAACTTAGATTTCTGAAATGTCAGGCTTAAAATGGGCAAGGTCATTTAGTCTGATAACTTTCTAACTTTAAAAACTGTGATTCATGGTTAAACATGGATTCTATATGCATATATGAAAATGTCATCATGAAACCCATTATTTTATATGCTAACTAAAAAATAATAAAAAGTTAGCTCTTGCAGTCAAAAAGAGCATAGAATAATCTTTACATCTACAATAGGGGAAGTATTCTGATATTTTCTGTTTTGTTCTTTCTTTTTTCCTTCCTTCCTTTCTTTCTGTTTTTTGATACTATATAGTCCTGCCTGGCTCAGAACTTACTATGTATATTTGGCTTGACTAGAACTCACAGAGATCTACCTGCCTCTGCCTCTCCACATCAGTCAGTTCTGATCAACAGGAAAAACTATTTTTTTTAATAACTTTGAAAAAAACTCTTAAGGGAAATATGGGCTAGATGGTCTATAGGATTTTCGTGAATCCTAGTGCTGTGTGATCCCAAGGGTGAGAGAAATTGACATGATAACTCATACGGATGTCGGTAATTACAGACAGGGTGACTAAAGGAAGGAACCTTGATTACCTGTATGTCTCTGCTTCCAAAGTGCAGGTTGCCTTTCCCTGGTGGAATCTGAGTCTTCACAGAGCAGCGGCTGACTGAATAGGGTTCCTGAGGTTGCCTCCAGACATTCTCATGTTACATGGGTTGGGTTTTTCCAAATTTCTACACTAGTGTCATGAAAATTGTTTAAAAATTCTTCCCCTAGAGAAGTACTTGTATTGGTATCTTAGGGCATATAGATATATATTAAGAATAATGTGAAGATGATTTGGGGGACTAGAAATGTCCTTTTTTTCTATTTAATTTTTTAAATCTACTTATGTTATTTTACATGTATGAATGTTTTGCCTGGATGTGTGTACATGTACTGTGTTCATGCCTGATGCCTGTGGAGGTCAGAAAAGGGTGTCAGATTCCCTGGAACTGGACTTATGAATGGTTATGAACCACCATGTAGTTGTTGGAAACCAAACTCAGGTCCTCTGCAAGAGCAACAAGTACTTTTAACCACTGAACCATCTCTCCAGGACTAGAAATGTCTTTTTTTAAAAAATAATTTTCTGAATCACCAAATATTTTTGCGAACTTATAACATCACAGTATTTGGTCTATTAGTGAGTACCAGCAGGAGGTTGGGTCCTCAGACTGTCCCATAGCACATCTTTTTCTAGCTTTCAGTGTTGAATTTGAATGAGGCAACACTTCCCTTCTCTGAAGATGTCAGAAACATGGTTGTAACCTGGGTTCCAGAAGAAACAGAGAAGAACATGAGGTGAGCAGCTTGTCTAGAACATAGAGGCCTTGATGCCCATGCTCTCTCTAAATTCCCTGCAGTCTTCTGCACATTCACCCCTTTTTGTGATCTTTCTTTTAAGCTATCTCATTGTTAGCAGTAGTAGGTCAATCATAGAAAGTGATTAAGGCCCGCTTCTGCCTCTTACTACACTGGAGTTATGTCGTAATATACTGTGAGATGTGTGCTGTGGGAATTCTGTACTTCAAATCTATATGGAAGTAAATAGCACATAGACAAGGTGGTCCAGTTTATTTACGACACGTATTTGTTGGTTTTATGTGTGTGTTGTAGTAAATAAAAAAGTGTTGGGCTATATATTATTTATTATTAGCCCTATAATTATTGTGGTGGCATTATTTAACCTGCTATTACAAATAATAAGACACAGACTCCTGTTACCTTGGGCCAGGCAGATGGTCCTACCTATGCTGTTTCAATAACGGAACCATTCACCTCCCAGCTGCCATTCAATGCCATCTGTTTAACCATCCTCGTCTGGGCTACCTTTCATCCTAATCTTATAAATACTGCTTATCTTTTCATCTTGGTGTTTTCTCCAGCCAAGCCATCCTCTTGAGTCCTTCCTCCCAGCCCACATGGTTCCTTCCTCACCATAACCCATCATGGTATCCTCTTTTCTCTTCCTGTCCATCCTTGTCTCTCTCCCACGATTCTCCTGTCCTCTAAAGCCCAGGAGCCTTAGCCACACCTACTCCATTCTGCACTGCCCAGGTAAGGCCTTTAATCAACCAATCAGGTCTAATGTTTTAGGCAGGTTTACAGAACAAGGATATCTTGAGGGCCAGTGATTTGCATCCAAGTGAAGCGTCAGAGCAACCCCAACATAAGCACATTCATGTGCCACAGCACAGGCGCAGCGCTCAGAAGACAACCTGCTGAAGCTGGTTCCCTTCTGCTCTGTAGGAAGGAACCCAGAGATCAAACGCAGGTGGTTGGGCTTGGGGGCATGACTTTATACCTTTTTTTTTTCTTTTTAACATTTATTTAGTAATGGGGGCTGGGGTGTACCCAGGTGCCTATGGGGACATCAAGTCAGAGGATGACTTATGAAAATCAGAGGATTTGCCGTAGTTGGCTCTTTCCCTTTCACCACGTGGGGTCCAGGGATCAAACTCAGATCATCAGGCAACTTACCTGCTGAGACATCTTGCTGTCCTTCCTCCCAGAGCTAAATTTGTTTATGAGGTTTAAGAAATAAGTGCTGGACTCATGGGATGACTTAGCAAGTAAGGACACTTTCCACCAAGCGCAGTGACCTGAGTTCATCCCTGGAACACACATGGTTGAATGAGAGAATTGATTTTTACCAGTGTTTTGATCACCTACCAGAATTGACTCTTTTGATTCACACATTGTACTGTGGCATGTGTAGCCTTAGTCCCTTAAATAAATACATGTTTTTTTTTTTTAAACAACAACAACAAAACCTTTCACTTATAAAGAAACACATTCATTTTTTTTCTCAAATTTTTTTTGTTTCCCCTCAAAAATGAGAAAAAGAGCCTTTAATAAAATGCATGAAATTCTGATCTGAACCCTGAGACTTAGGGCAATGCTACAGAATGAACAGCATATAAGACTTGTGTATAAGCAGAGGGAAGGCCCAAAGGCTTGCTGACAACTGTAGGAATGGTGTTTGGCTTTTCTTTAACAATCACTGATGTTTTCAATTTTTGTTAAGTGATCAAATTAAAACAATACCAAAACAAACTTCTCATTTATAGCAACCTTCAGAATTTCTTTTTCATTTTCTCTTTGTGCCCAAAGAGTTCTTTTTTTATACATACATTTGTGTGTGTGTACATATGCTGTTAGCAACAAGACCTGTAGAACTGGTTTTCTTTCATGTAAAGGAAGTGTGGAGGTAGGTGGGCCAGGGATAGAATGGTGGATGTATGAAAGAAGCTGAAAAATTCCTGCTATCTCCATGCTTGTCGTTTAAAGATATTCTTAGTGCTTCTATTTAAAATATCTGGGAATGAGTTCTGGTCTTTTTTATTTCAAGATCAGTTGGAAAGTCTAGTGTTTCCAGTTGGCCTGGAAAGAAGAGAAAGAAACTGGGAGAGGTGAGTTCCATGCTTTGTCTCTTAGGAAGCGATTCTTTAGGATTAATGGTTTTTCCTCTTAGATTTCTCCATCCCTTCCTCAGCCCTCTTATGTGAATGAACAAAATCCTTTACACAAAAGGATAAAAGAAAGCCTTTCTTTAGGAACAGCTACAGACTTCTTCAGATCCCTTCTTCTATGTCCTCTCTATAGGAAGGTCAGGAATACATTGAAGAGAGGACAGAAGGAAGCATTGGTCATCAGGGGGGACTTTTGTTAGTTGAAAGCTAATCCCCAGTGTGATGGGATAGTATACCAATGGACTAGAAGTTATTAAGATCTGGGCTCCCACCCCCCAACCTGCCTTTCTGGTAAATGTGATCTTGTGTCCCTCGAAGTTGTTCCTGTTCCTGTTCCTTCCTTAACCAATTCCTACTTCAGTTTTCAGTCTGGCACCTAATTAGATGGTTTTTGTTAGCTTGTTCAGTGGATAAATGAATGGCCTCTCCAGAAAAACAAATTGATCCTTGGCTTGATCTCAATGGAATAGGATGTTAGAAGCCCAACAGGGGAGAAACTGGGTGTCCCTTCATGGTGGAGAGGAGGCAGGAAAGGTTGCAGTTGCCTGTTATTTTGTTGTTGTTGCTGTCAACAAATTACCTGAGAAAGCAACTTCACAGGAGGAAAGATTTCTGTTAGCTCACAGTTTCAGAGTATTCACACAACATGGTTGCTTGGCCTCATGTACCTGGGCAGAATATTGGTAGAGCAGGAGCATATATTTTGGAATTTTGGAATTTTGGGTTCTTTGAAAACACAGAACTATTATAAGAATATGTTTTCATTTTAATACCAGGGGATATGGGGCTGTTTTGCAGTAGCTGACTATGATTTGCCTCATGCCCTGGTGGAGGAACCATGATTTTGCCAGCTGCAGATAGTTTCTGCAATTGTGTGATGTTTGGAATTCTGAGGGTATGTAAATGTTAGGGCCTCAGTGACAGGGTGGGTTGTTGGTTGGTTGCTGATTGTTGGTTGCTGTTTATTGTTTGCTGTTGGTGGCAGTTTGTTAAGTAATTGTGCACAAAGAAGAAATAACAACAAGAAGAAATTAGATATCCTAATGGTAAAGATCAAACTTGCTCCAAGGACCTCCACTCCCTTAATCAGCAGGAAGTAGCAGGAAGTAACATTTATTCCTTTCTGAGCCCTGACTTTATTTAGGGATCTCTTTTCTCCCGCACGCCTTTCTCATTTCTAGTGTTAGGGCATTGAAAGGGAAGAAGAGGGCTGGAAGAAAGAAGAACCCACAGAGTAGCCAGTGCTGCCTACAGGAGCTGTTCAATTCTTGGCAGACTGGGTGCAGAGACAGGAAGTGCAGGAAGAGTCTAGGGAAAGTTGTAGTCTCTAGGGCCGTGTCTCCTGATGTCTCCTGCTGCCGACCAGGCTCCGCTTCTCCTTCGCTATTTCCTTGTTATACCATCACATTAGGAGTCCACAAAGGGATTCATCCACTTGTCACATCAGTGGACTCCTACAGACACACCCAGAGGTGATTTACTAATCTCTTTAACATTTTTATTTATTGTTATTGTTATTGTATGTGTGTGTGTAAATAAGTGTGTGCAGTAGTGCAGGTGTATAGATCAGAGGCCAGCTCTTGGGAGTCAATTCTCCTTTCATCATGGGTTTGAGCTTGTGCAGCAAGGGCTTTTTACCCCCTGAAACCTGCTGCCTGCTGCCCTCAGCATTTTTTTAATTCAATCAAATTGGTACTCAACTGCCTGGAAACATGGAGTTTAATTTGTCAGGGTGGAATACTGATGGGAAGAAACAGGCTTGAGAAGAATACTTCACAGAGTTCCTTGAATTGTTTTTCTTCCAGAAAACCAGGTCATGTCTGTATTTCTCTGGAAAGCAGTATGTATCAACACACTCACGAAGTCCAGGAGTGATTGTCCCTCCTCCCTCCCCAGTGCACCTATTTGACCAGTTAAGTTCTGACGCCTTACCACTGTGGGCCCAAGTCAGCATGCTTCATCCGGATCTACTGCAGGAGTGGTGCGTATCATGGAGTCCTGTGGGGAGAGCCAGAGTCCTACTTTTCAGTGAACCTAAGAAAAAGCAAAACCATGTACTCTGAGGAGAATAGGTAGCAAGCTGAGACCCTACTTGTTTGGATCTATTAACACTCAGGGTAACAGTCATCTCTGCTACCACTCATCAAGCACCTGCCGTCTACTGGGCTTAGGGCTAAGCATATTATGTGGACTTTCATTTGAAATCTTGTTATTTTTTTTCTTCATAGATTAATTATGGACATTTATCTATTTGGGAGGCACAATGGTATATATGGTTTGCAGTGTGACAATTCTTGAATTGCATATTGAAACTTAACTGGCTTTGTGAATATGGTAACTTATTTAGCTCATTTCTGCTTTGCTTAGCTTTGTTCATCTGCAAAATGAGGAGGATGATAACATGTGCCCTTGCGTGCTGTAAGGGGCTGGTAGTAGAAAGCACAGGAGCCTGGTATAGAGTAAGCCCTTAGTAGACTCAGCTGCGGTCATGCTAGTTGAGTGAGAAAAGTATTATCAAGGGAGGCCCAGGCACGCCTTTCTAGAACCAAAGTGGAGATTTTCTTACATCTGAGCCTTTTTTCTTCTTTCTCAGTAGCCACACTCTCTGGCAAGAACTGCTGCTGAATGTCTGGGTGTCTCTGTCTCCTTTAGCATTTTGGCACATGAGAAAAGCATAGCTTACCCTGAAGTGAAGATAGAGTTGTCCAAGATGAGAAAGGATCTTCCCATGAAAAAGAGTCGACCCGACAGTGCTATCTCTTCTACCATGTATCTAACTATCCACCGCCTCACCCTGCAAGTAAGAGGCTTCAAGGAGATCAAGCCCATCTGTCCTTAAGACAGGAAGAACTGGTTTTGTGCCCTGTCACCCAGGCCTTGTAGAGCAGAGGGCTGGATTGTATGGAAGTGAAAGCCAGTATAGGGGAGGGGCCAGGGGAGCAATGGCTCTGCTTCTTCTGGACTCTGCTTCCAACTCCTTCCTCTTCGCCCTCCAACCTTGCTGCAGTGCTGCTGCCAACCATATTTTCAGAACATGTTTATAGACCAGGTTGATATCTGTACTTGGGGCAGAGAAAGACCCACAGAAAGGTTTTTTGTTAATTTCTTTTTCCCATCAGAGACCATCGTTGCGGTACCCTGAACATCAGAAGCTGCAGTACAACCTAAAGAGAGGCAAGGGGGCTGCTGGGACGGGATCTTCGGGCGCCCTCCCCTCTGCCACCGCAAACTTCTCTCATGTCACTTGGTCCTTGTTCAGTTGTGTTTCTTGCCAGTCACACAGGGTCACGTGGAGAACTCAGGAGACTCTAGTTTTGAGGAGCTTCTTGCTTGGTCCTGGCCAGGGAAGAAGAGTCACCATAGTGGGGCAGGTCACAGTAGGTAGCCTGGCAAAACGTGTGGGCCATCAATGAAGGAGGGAACTGAGCCAGCCTCTTTGGTTACCAGGTCACAGGAAGCAGCAGCAGCAGCAGCAGCAGCAGCAACAGCAGCGGCAGCAACTGCGGCAGCAACAGCAGCAGCAGCAGCAGCAGCAGCAACTGCGGCAGCAACAGCAGCAGCGGCGGCAGAAGGGGAAGGGGAAAGGGAAAACCTCTACTAAGGAACAGGTTGAGTAGTGAGAAAATCCTGTTGGATATGGGTGCAGCATGGGGTGGGAAGGAGGTAGCTAAGAGGAGGGGTTCGCCCCTGGCTATTGCTTGTGGGTATCACATTACTATCTGACAGTCATTTTAAGTTCTTTCTTTTTGCAAAAGTTTTCTTTGATTCCAAAGTCCTAATTCAGTTCCTTCTTATGTTGGTTTTAGGAGGCTAAGAAGAAAGACACGAGCGAGGTTGAGAGCTACTCCAGTATGTGTACATTGGCATTTATAACCCTCCCTTTGCTCAGTCAAGGGGTAGGATCCTGGGATGTAGCTAAAGGCAGAAGTCAAACATGCTTTTGTCATTTAGAAACTTGCCATTGTCAGCCATGCTGAACTGTTCTGGAAAAGCTCAGTTGGGCTGGCTGATCTACTCTGAGTCATCCTTGAACTAAATAGTTTTTAGGCCACATGCCTGCTTCACGTGGCCGTTTGAGAAATGACTGACTCAGAGTTACATTTTCTTTACATCCTGATTTATGAAGCATAGAGTAAGAACCCAGTGTAGTGATACATGCCTATACCAGTATATAACAGGTTGGAAGCTGGAGGGTTCTGGGGCTCCGCTGGCAGTCAACACTTTGTAGCAACAGCAGCACTGGCTTTTTTGACTGATGTTCATGTTGGAACCCAGAATAGTCCCCCTGTTTCTGGAGCTCTGCTCTCATGTAACTGAGGGATGCATGTAGCACTGTCTGGCTGACATTTCTCAGCTTGATTGCAGAGTAGGAAGGACCAAGTAAGCTTCTCCCTGAATCTTGTAAGGTTGTTCTGCCTTGCTCAGACTGTTGCTGGCTTTACTCTGCAAATAGCCGAATTCTCAGAATTTGCTCTGGAATCTGGGGTCCTGAGCGGAGTCAGGTGAGATGCCCCTGAGAAAGGCGCTGACCTCCTGCTTTGCTTCAAGCCCCACTGCTGTCTCTGGTCAGCGATATCCATTAGCCTGAAGGTCTACAGAGGGTCCTGACCTTCATGTGGGAAGTGGAAGAGTCTGAAGGCCAGGGTAGGAGATTTGTCTAAGGTGAGTTCATATCTAGGGCGGTCATTACCACTCTCATAATTCTATTCTGGTGCCTTTATGCTTCCTGATGTTCCCAAGAGCTGTTTTGCTTGGGTGACTGGAATGTCTCTTTGAGTTAGGGTCTTAGAGCAGTGGCCCACCCACCCTGAGTTGAGAAGGGCTTTACAGAAGAGATGACTTGTGAATTGAATCTCGGATATGTGTGGCTTCCTGATATGGGAAGTTTTTTTTTTAGACTCAACAGTAGCCTGTGTAGGCAGTAGTTTTTCAAACGCTACCTTATTTGGATGTTCCTTAAAGTTTATACCTCCCTTCCAACCCCCCAGCCTCAGATAGGGGGAAAGAAGGTTGTAAGGGAAAGGGAACATAGCCCTCTTTACCTCTTCTTGCTGGGTAGGGTCGTAGGATTCTTTTGGGATCAATACCAATATTGTCAGGAAACTCAGAAGTACAGGTAACCAGAAAACCAGTAAGCCAGTAAGCACAGCAAGAAGTCCTCCTCCATCTCTTACTTGGGATTATAATAAAAACACATTTACATATCATAAACCAAAACCTCCACAACAAGCCCGTGAGGAGGCAGCTCGGAGGAGTGCTGCTGCTTAGCATGGGTGTGAGGATCTCAGGCAGAATGTGGGGAGCAGGGCCTGCACGGGCTGTCTGCACGAGTGTTTGGCCTTCATTTTCCATGTCAGTAAGTTCCGCCCTGACTGCATACTGAAGCCAACTGAGAAACTTTTAAAACTCTTAACAACCAGCCCAAATTCCACATGCTGTTGAAAAGGATTTCTGGAATTGAGGACCAATCCCCAGTGTCTGCTAAAGCTCCCCAGAGCTGCTGATAGGAAGCTTAGGTGAGAACCAGTGCTTGTAGGGAGGAACACAAATGTTCTAGCGAATTCTTAGAGGCCTCAGAATTGTCAAGAGAAGCCTGGGAAAGGAGGGGTTGGCTGCATTCATGCCGTGGCTGGGAAAACTGTGAAAGGAGCAACGAAGACCTTGTATTCAGAGGTCTGCGGGGTGTCACCAGAGGGGAGGGCAAGTGACATTCTCAAAAGAGGGTAGTAGTGGCTAGAAAACAGAGTTAGCAGCCTCTTGATTCCTTTCTGACACAGGCTCCTATGTAGCCCAAGCTTGCTTTGGAACTCAGTGCATAGATCAGGTTGACCTTGAACTCTTGATCCATCTTCCAGCTAAGTGCTGGGATGCAGGAGTGCACTACCATGTCCACTTACAGCTTCAGTTTCTTTTGCCGCTGCTAATTGTACTTTGTACTCTTTGAGGAATCCTGGGTCTCTTTGTTGTTGTCTGTCTCTTTTATTGACTAGTTTTGAATGCAATTTACATATAATATTTCTTTCTTCCTGCATTTTTCAATTGCTCCTTCTTTGTTTTTGCTCTTTCCTTTCCTAAATGCTGAGATTTGGCTTTTTATTTCAGAATGTTTTTGCTGTCTTCATCCAGCTTTAGCCTGATGATGATATCTTGCTGGGGCGAGTGCCCACATGGACAGTTGTGCCATTAACTTTTATTCATTCTACCCATTCAGTGTAGATGACACATTTCTTCCCAAAAACCTGGGCTGAGGTGCCAGTTTGGTGACTTTTGAGGTGTCCTCATACAGCATGAACTTCATTATCTTTTCAGATGGACATAGATTGAACATTACACTTCTGTCTCAGTTCTATGAAGCAGGGAACACACGATGTTCCCCTGAAGGTGCAAAGGTACATTGAGGTGCCTTTATTGGTTCTTGATTTAGTCAGAATTCATGAAGGCGTTAGGCTGCATCTGCTTCCTACCACTCCAGCAATGGCCACAAAAGGGCCTGTGTCTCTCTTTTTTAAAAGTTAATACTTATTTTATGTTTGTGTTTTGCATATTTGTCTGTGGACCATGTGCAGGTACTGCACGAGGAGGCCAGAAGTAGGCATCAGATCCCCTAGGACTACTGTTTCATATGGTTGTGAGCTGCAGTGTGTTTTCTGGGATATGAACCCTGGGTCCTCTGGAAGAGCAGCCAGTCCTCTTAAATACTTAGCCACCTCTCCAGCCCTCTCTTGTTTTTAAAACAGTAAAATCCCAAACATTCTATTTTATCAGTGAAGATTCAGGAGCCAGGTATTGGGGTGAAAACTTGCTCAGAGAGGCAGAGAAAGCACCCTGCTGACCTTCTTACTCAGCCAGCGTCCCAGAAGGAAAAAGCTCTTCCTCTTCAGCTCATGTCCTAGAAGAAAAAAGCCAAAAGCCCTTCTTCTCCACACTGTCTTAAATACCCTTCTCTCAATGTCTCTCCTTTTTGTTTAGTCCCTGTCAGCTGGTTATTTGCACTTCTTGCCCCTAGGGTTAACTTTATTTAATCCTGTTTACAGAAAGCTCTTGGATTAAAGGTATGTGTTAGGGCTGAGCAATACCATAATTACCTGTTTACAATAAACAGAAAGTTCTTGCATTAAAGGTGTGTGCTAGGGCTGAGCCACTGCACAATTAGGAACAAGTTTTTACAGTTCACAATATTGGGGTTCACAATGGGGTCAAATAGCCTGTAACCCCCCCACCCCGGTTTTGATGCAGAGTCTTGCTGTGTAATCCCAGCTGGCCTGGAGCTCACTGTGTATATCTTGCTGGGCTGGAGCTCCCAGAGATACGCCTGCCTCTGCCTCCGGAGTGCTGGCGTGCCACCACCACGGCTGCTGGGTATCATAGTGCGTGCTTTATTTCCTTTAGTCTCTAGCAGATGCACTTACAGCTAGGATAAAGGATCACAAATAGAGCTCAGAAGGCTTTCCATAGGGTGTGCATATTTTGAAACATTACATGGAAGCTCATAAATAGGTACAATTATTTTATGCATCAATTATAAAAAAAAAGACACTCCTTGGCAAAAAAGGAATTCAGAAGGCTTCACTCCCTTTTATCTACCACCAAGGTTTATATTGTCCCAAATAGAGGGTTACTCTAGGGGTCAACTAGAATTCCAGCAATGGGACATGAAGTGCCCATAAGAAGAGGATTGAACTGACTTTGTGTCACTAGGTCACAGAATTCTACCACAAGAGGAAAGTGTCCAAAAGCATGCGAAGCAGAAAGAGGAGAAAAAAGCCACCAAGAGACATGTGAGTGTACGCCAAGGCCTCTATGAAGTCTGGTTTGATGACCTCTTACTGCATAGCAAACTACCCCAAAGTACAAGCATAAATAATGTTCTTAGGTTTTGTTTTGTTTTTTTTCTTGAGACAGGATCTCATTATAGAGCCCAGGCTAGCCTAGAACTTGCTAAGTAGCCCAGGGTGAGTTCACACTTGATCTTCCTGCTTTAGCCTTCTAAGTACTGTGATCACAAGCTCATCAACGTCACTATGCTTAGTTCATAATGTGTTGTTTCTAATAAGTCTGTGGGTTGACTGGACAGTCATTCTCCTCCTACTCAAGGTCATTCAGTGCCATTGGGCAGGGGCTATTAGTGAAGTTGTTGGTGTTCTCTGCTATGACCTCTCTCTATGTGATTTATTGATGCTTAATGAGAGACTAGTCATTTTCTATCTTTGAAAAAATACCTTTATTTTATGTATGTGTGTATTGAGAGAAAATGTATACTATGGATGTGCAGTGCCCATTGAGGCCACAAAATGGCATCAGTTCCCCTGGAACTGGAATTGCTTTCCACTGTGGTTGTTGGGGTCTAAACTCTGCCAAGAGCAACAATTGCTCTTAACTGCTAAGCCTGAGCCATGTCTCCAGTCTGCCTTTTTCTTTAATTATTAATTTTTTTTCTAGTCGCTCCTTAAGTGATGGACTTAGAACTAAAACAATGTTACTTTTTGCACCATTTATTGGTCAAAGAAGCTACCATTTCACTCACATTCCCAAGCGTGAAAATAGACCAGATCTCTTGATGAAAGCAGTGGCCGTCCTGGCAGCCACCTCTGGAGGCAGGCTTCCCTTGGCTGACTTTTGGAAATGGGGAGAAGTGGGCCTGGCATCATCTGGGTGGCCTGGAAAGCGAAGAATGTACGAGTAGGCTTGCTTTCAGTTCTAGGAGGTGGGTCTTTATCCTGTCTTAGACATTACTTTCCCTAGAAAAGTGTGCTTTAGAAAGCTCTTTTAGTTTGCTAAGGTCTAGATTCACATTTCTTCTGCTTAACCCAATGAATTTTAGGATCCTGTAGATCACCCGGTATTTGATTTCAACAAATTCTACAAGGACTATTACAGCATGCTAGAGCGTAAGTGGAACAGGCTTAGCAAGTGCCTGAGGGTGGGCAGAACTGACCCTGTGCTAGCCAGGATGACTGACTTTCCAGGGAAGGGGCCTGGGTCTATGGGCACAGCCCTTATCCTTTGGAGGGGTCCTAAAGTATTTCCTAACTCTGGTTGGGTCTTTTTTTTTTTTTTTTCCTTAGGTACGGAACATTATGACCCAGTTAGTGATGCGGATGACACTCTGATGGGAATTCTGAGTTCCACACAACAGGATAGCTCCACGGGCCTTCCCGGAAGTACAGACAAAATGGACTGGAACCCTGAGCTCAAACTGCTGAGGATTCTTCAGTCCAATGTGGAGGAGGATGAGAACAATCTCTCTAGGACACACAGTGAGGCATCTCTAGAGGCGAAGGATTGACGCTCTCACCTGGGGCGACCTTAGCCAGAACAGTTCTGGGTATTCTAAGGACAACAACCTTGGACGTAGGAGGGAAAAGGAGAGGATTTTGTTCTCTGGATCCTCCATCAGGACCAGGCTTAGAGACGATGCTTTCTTCATTACCTTTAAAATGAATGAGGAAAAAAGTCCTAATCCCACAAAAGATAGGCAACTTTCCCTGGGCATTTCTGGGGTATTTTCAGGATTAAATACAATCCCTTCTATCAAAAGACTCATTCTCTGTTTCTGGGAAGAGCGGAGGTAGCACTTGCTTGTGTCTGTTTTCTGGGTCCCCTTTGTCTCTTTTCAGAAGAGTCTGCAGTGGTGGGAAGCTGTGTTTGGCCTATAGGGACCGCCACGATTCCCTAAATTGCCTCTCAGTCCTGGAGATGGTTTCCTTTGGCGATGGGGCCTGCACCATTAGCAAGTGGTAGTCACTGTGTGTGACTTCCACCTGCAAGTACATTGTTTGAAGAAAAAATCATCTGCTCTACAAATAATTCAATATGTATCTCTAAAAGAAAGCATAAAAATCTAAAAATGATTTTATCCCACAGAATTAATACTGATTGCTTGATTTCAAATATCTAAGCATATTCAAATTTCCATGTCTTTCTAAGTTGTTTGTTTGCTTGTTTGCAATTTAATATATCCACAATAGAATTCAAACAAGGTCCATAAGTTGCATTTGCTCAGTATGCTCTGGTCTCTTTTAGTTACTACACTCCTTCTTTTTCTTTTTCTAGAATTTATACCAACTCTGAAGAGCTTAGCAGTTTCTGTGAGATCTAGTCTGCAGAGAAATTCAATGTTCACAAAGACCCAGAATTCCAGAGTCTTAGCAGTCTCCTAACGTGATTTTTAGACAGAGGTTTTTTCCCCATCATGTTTTAGTCCTTAAAAACTTTTAACAGGACAGTGGTGGTACACACCTTTAATTCAAGCCCTCAAGAGGCAAAGACAGGTGGATCTCTGAGTTCAAGGTCAGCCTGGTCTACAGAGGATAGCTAGGACTACACAGAGAAACCCTGTCTCGAAAAACCAAAATACCCTGTTAACCACAACCAACTAAAAAAAATCCTCAGAAATCTTTTAAGCTTTAATATTTCAAAGTTGCAAAAAAAGTAAAAGAGAATAAAAAGGGAATATAATATTGTATAATACAAATATATAGCAAAACTCCAAAGCTCACACTACTTGCGGCATTATTAAGAAAGGCCCTTGGTGTTCAGTGAACATTGGATGTGTTTAAAGGCTAGTAAAGCATGTGAATAATCTGATGTGCTCCGTGCTTGTCACAGTTACATGTATATGTATTTGGCCTTAGGAAACACTATCTAAGCCCTTATCCAATCTGCTTCTACTTATTAAATATTACAATACTTGACGTACTTGTTTAAGAAATTGGATGTTGTTGTTTAAGGTAGTTTGGTTTCTGAAGTACTTTAGAAGGTCTGAAGATTTCACATGGCCATGGTTGTAACTATATCACCCCACATGAAAATTGCACAGCTGTAGGGGTCACATGGAGTAGGTAAGTCCATCAGACACACTGTAATTGGTAGTTTGCAGCTGAGACCTGATGTCAATGCTAGAGAGCTATAGCACACAAGGTACAGTATTAGAGCTTATAGTAAGTACACATCTACCCAGTCCACTGCTCGCCTAGTTTCAGGGATGTTTATAGAGCTCCCGGAATACACAGTTTCATTTAATTTGTGTAATATCTTTGAGTATTTATATTCTGCCTTTTTTCTCCATTCTTAAAAATAAATGAATTTTCATCATTGGCACATTTGAGGCTTAAATAAGAAACATAACGCTTGCATTCTGATTTTTGCATATATTATAAATGTGGCTGGTATTTACAGCAGAATACTGTGTATTCTTTTATGGGTAAAAACAAAAGTGAACATTGCGTGTAAGTAATGTGAATTTGTAATTTAGGGGTTCTCTGGAACTTCTGTGACCTTGGATGTTTACATTCAGACCTTAATGTTGCTCTAGCTACCATGTTTTCTTCTGATGTATATAGTCAACGTTGTATAAACTAATCTTTGCTTGTTAAAAAAGAAAAAATTAAAAAGAAAGGCCCTTGGACCATGCACTAACTGGACCTAGGCCTCCTACACAGATGGAGCAGATGGGCAGCTCAGGCCTCATGTAAACTCTAGTAAGGGAAGTGGGGGCTGCATTGGACACAGACTCACTTGCCAGCTTTTTGATCACTTCCCCTAGAGGGACTGCCTTGCCAGGCCACAGGGGAAGAGGGCAGTCTTAGTCCTGATACAACCTGAGCTGGGGTGGATGGGAAAGGGAGCCCCCCTTTTCTGAGGAAGAGTGGACAGGGGGAGGGAGAGAGAGTGGGACAGGGAGAGGAGGAGGGAAGAAGGGATGGGGCTACAACCAGGGTGTAAAGTAAATAAAAAATAAACTAATTAAAAAAAGAAAGGCCTGTGGTTTAGTTTGACACATACCTTAGAAAGACCTACTTTTTTCTAGCTAATGTTGTTCCTCAGCAAAGGAGAAGTCTATAAGGCCAAGGATAAGCATATCTTCTTTTAAAAATGTAATTCTTAAAATACTTTGAGAACTTCATAATGCACACAAGTGTACTTTGATTATATTAACCCTTGCATCTCCCAAGCATACCTTCTTGAAGTCTCATTTATTCTTTTGTATTTGGCCACTGGCCTTTGGAACCCTATAATTCCCTGACTAAATGGTCTCATACTTGCCTCTGTGGCCTCTGCATGGCTCTTTCTGAGACTGAGGTCTATGTGTGTACGCCTTGGTTTGAGGTGGTTAAGAGAGAGTTAGCTAGATGGGATGCTTCCAGACCTCGGGCATGGTGGTTGGGGTATCTGCAAGTGTGACTACCTGATCAGAGGGGGAGCTGGAGATGGGAAGGATGGACCATGGGACTTAGGTTGGTTCTGGATGCCAGGTGTGGCATCTAAAGATGTGATGATGGGCTTCTAGTTCATGGTGAAACCAGTTTCTTAGTTGCTTTTCTGTTGCTGTGATAAGACGCCATGTCTAGTTGGGTGTGGTGGTAGTTGGGTGTGGTGGCGCAGCACTTGGGTGGCAGAGTCAGAAAGATCTCTGCAGGCTTAGATTTTTTTTACCAAACCTACTTTATTTAGGGTTCTTAAACACTTTTACCTCCCTTCTGATGCCCACCACCACCACTACCTTATAGGTAGGAGATTACTAGGGGAAAGGGTTGTAGACCTCTTTTATCTACTTCCCTGCTGATTAGGGTCAATGAGTCTTTAGGGGATTACCAAACTCAGTCATCAGGATGCCAGCAGTCCAGTCCAGAGGCCAACACCAGGAGCCACAGGAGGTGGCGCGACAAGTCAGCGAAAGCTGAAAGACTCAGCGGAATTGCCCCACAAAGTTCTCTGGAGCATTTCTCTCTGTGAAGTCAACCATGAAGATCAGCGCAGCAATGTCTATCCAAAAAATGGATGCCTCACTGTGCGTGGGCCTCTATATATCTCCTGTCCTCAGAGTCCACCCATGTACGTTCTCAGCTGGCCAAAGTCATGCCCCTCGCACAAGAGAGCCCACAGCAAAATACCACCTGATAAAACTGAGTCTTCAAAGAAACCAGAAACTTCCACTTCAGATCTCTGTGAGTTTGAGGCTAGCTGGGTCTACATAGTGACTTCTAGGACAGCCAGGGCTACACAGAGAAACCCTGTGTCAAAAAAAAAAAAAAAGACACTATGTCTAAGGCAATGTATAAAACAAAACGAAGTGTTTAATTTGCTCTCAGTTTCAGGGGCTTAGAGTCCATGATGATGGAGTGAAGGCATGGCAGCAGGAACCACTGAGAGCTGACATTTTGATCTGAGAGTATAAGATAGAGAGGGAGAGAGCACTGGCGATCCTGAAAGTCCTTTGAAGCCTCCAAGCAAGTCGCCAGTGACACACTTCCTCCAATAAGGCCACACCTCCTAATCATTCCCAAACAGTTCCACCAACTGGGGGCCAAATGTTCAAATGTACGGGCTTATGGGGCCATTCTCATTCAGACCACTACAGCTGGTCAAGCAGAAGAGTGTGTGGTGTCTTGATTTATAATTCGCAAGTGCTCAAACATGTTTATAGACCTGGTTTTGTGCTCTTTTTCCTGGATCCTGTAATGAGATTGGGGGCAAGGGAATGGCTCAGTGTGTGAAAATACTTGCCGTATAATACTGAAAAGCTATGCTCAACCCTCAGATCCCATAGTGGAGGGAGAGAACTGACTTTTGAAGGTGGTCCTTTGGCCTCTGTATGTGTGACATGGCTCATACCTGCCTGCACTCATTCGTATAAACCACAAACACAATAAATTAAATAAAATTTAAGGAAAAGTGGGCATTAGATTGCACATTCAATCTAACATGCACAGTCTTGGTAGTAATTTTCTCCACCTTGAGTTTTTATTTACTTATTTTATGTATCTATATGCTCTATCTGCCTGTACACCTGCATGCCAGAAGAGGGCATTAGATCCCAGTATAGATGGTTGTGAGCCACCATGTGGTTGCTGGGAATTGAACTCAGGACCTCTGGAAGAGCAGACAGTACTCCTAACCCCTGAGCCATCTCCCCAGGCTCCTGTCTGGTAGTAATTTTAAGGAGGGATAATTTAACCCCGTAACTTAGCCATCATATGTACTGCATTTTAAAGGGGAGGACCTTGGAGGCCAGAGAGCAGATGTGTCTGGAATGAGATGGTCAACTGGAGTGATAGAGCGAACACTCTAGTGCAAGGTCAGGCCTTTCCCACTCTTTTCTTCCTCCAGTCTCCAGCCTGTGTTAAACTATTCATCACCATGTTCAACAGAGTCTGACCTGTTCCCCCTCCCTGGGGGCTCCTGATCCTCTGTGATCAATCAGATTAGGTCCCAGGGATAGCAGCCCCTATTTAGGGTCAATCTTACTTATATTCTCACTTTTCACTAGATTATTGAAGAAATGCTCATTTTATTCACAAATACTTCAATGTTTCTCTAAAAGAAAAGCATTAAAATTTTTTTCATTCCACAAAAATAACTGGTTGCTTAATATCAAATATTCATGCATATGTATATTTCCAAACTTAGTGGGTTTTTAAAAAAATTGTTTTTTCAGTTGGTATCTTCACAATAGAATTTAAGCAAGGTAGGCTGGAGAGATGGCTCAGCGGTTAAGAGCACTGGGCGCTCTTCCAGAAGACCTGGTTCAATATGGCAGCTCACAACTGTAACTCCAGTTCCAGAGGATTGGACAGTCTCACACAGACATACTTGCAGGCAAAGGACTGATGCACATGAAATAAAGATAAGGTGAGATGGCTCATGCCTGCCCGCACTTATACTTAACAAACTATCATACACAATAATAAAATTTAAGAAAAAGTTGCAGTTCTTGTACAGAGAACCTCAGCTGCTTTGAAGTCAGGAGCTATCTGGCGTGGGTGCTGGAAACTTAGCTTGGGTCTTGGCAGTGTGCACTTCTAACCACAAGCCGTCTCGCGTCTTTAGTTTTCTTTGTCTAACTGCTCCAGCCATGCCATCTACTACAGTGCTAACAGAAGTGGTGAGGCAGACATTTTCATCTTGTTACTGATCTTAGGAGGAAAAAAATGCCGTCTTTTACCACGAAGTATGTTGTTAGCTCCAGGTTTCTTTTTATATAAGTATTTATTAGATTAATTTTTATTCTATCCTTAGCTTGCTGAGAATTGTTTTGTTCTTTAACTGTGAAAAGACATTGGAGTTTTAAAATCTTTTTGTTTTTCTATTGTAATGATTATATATTTTTGGTTGTTTATTAGTATATTACATTAATTGAATTTTTTGAATGTTAAACCAATCTGCATTCCTGGGATAACTTCCTTGATTGTGGCACATGGCTGTTTTTATATGTTGTTGGAATCAATTTGCTAGGTGTTTTTGTTTTTTTAAAGACAGGATCATACTGTGCAGCTTGGGCTGGTATGGCAATTACTATGTAGCTGAGGCTGGCTTCAAACTTACAGTCCTTTTGCCCTCTGCCTCCTGAGAAGCTGATTGCAGGCTTCAGCCACTGCGCCATACAGCCCTATTTGGCTGTAACTTTCTTGGGATGGCCCTGGCTTTGGTATCAAAGACTCATAGTAAGTTGGGAAATTTGTTTATTGATATTGTTTTTTTTGGGAGCATTGGTGACGAGAAGGCACTTAATTAAAAAATATATATATATATCACCTATCTAATTTATTTTTAATGAATGAGTACTCCGTGTGCATGTACACATACATGCCAGAAAGAGAATCAGATTCCTCTATAGATGGTCATGAGCCATCATGTGGTTGCTGAGAATTGAACTCAGGACCTCTGGAAGAGCAGTCAGTGCTCTTAACTGCTGAGCCACCTCACGGCATTTAATTCTTTAACTTTTGTAGAGTGTACCAATGGAGTGATACGGGGCTGGACTTTTCTTTTGGGGTGTATGTATGTGTGTGTGTATGTGTTGTTGTTTTTGGGTTTTGGAGACATGGTTTCTCTGTATAGCCTTGGCTGTCCTGGACTCACTTTGTAGACCAGACTGGCCTCGAATTCACAGAGATCTGCCTGCCTCTGTCTCCCAGAGAGCTGGGATTGCAGGTGTGTGCCACTGTGCCCACTTTGTTTGTTTTAAATTACTCACTCAATATATTGTTATAAGTCTACCGAATATCTATTTATTTTTATTTTAAGCATTTGAGAGTTTTGTCTGCATGTAAGCATGTGCACCACATGTATGCCTGGTGCCTTTGAAGGCCCTGGGACTGGAGTTTCAGATGGTTGTGAGCCTCCATGTGGGTGCTGGGAATTGAACCCAGGTCCTCTGGTAGGACAGCCAGTGCTCTTAACTGCTGAGCCATCTCTCCAGCTCCTTATTTCTTTTTTAGTCTGTTTCTGTAGTTTCTAACTATTTGTCCATTTCATTTGAATTCTCAGTCCTTAGCATACAGTTATGTCATTTCTTATGGTCCCATTTATATTTGTAAGGTTGGCAGTAATGCTTCTCTATTCTTCCTGCCTTGCCTTTTTTTCTGTTAAGATATGTTTTAGGCAGGCAGTGATGGTGCATGTCTTTAATCCCAGTACTGGGGAGTCTGAGGCAGGTAGATCTCTGAGTTCTGGGCCAGCCTGGTCTACAGAGAAAGTTCCAGGTCAGCCAGGACTACACAAAGAAATCCTGTCTTGAAAAAAACAAAACAAAACCAACCAACTCACTCACTCACTCACTCACTCACTCACTCACTCACTCACTCACTCACTAATAATTTTCCATTTTGGCCTAGAACTCACATTCTTGTAGCCAAGTCTGGTTTTGAACATGAAATCCTGGGTAGCTTCCTGGTAACTATAAAATCTCTCTCTCTCTCTTTCTCTCTCTCTCTCATAGATTGTGTGCCACCTGGCCTGGGGGTTTCTTTTAAAACACAAGTACAGGGCTATAAGTTTCTAAGTCCTAGTTTAGCAATAAACTATACATTTACATATCTTAATTTTCATTGTTCTCAAGTATATTGCTGTCTTTCTGATGATTTCTTTTACGTACCAGCTATTTAAAGGTACATGCTATTTGATGTCTACATATTTGTGACTTGCCCAGATTTTCATTTTCCCCATCTATGTATACATGTATTTGGGAAAGTTTCTGAGCTGAAGCGGTGGCAGGATAGGGTCAGTGATGTGCTTCTCTGTGTAAGAGCTGAATGATTGGTAGATGTGAGTGGGCACACTAGTTGCAGATCTTGAGACCCACTTCACAGCCATGACAGGGTCACCCAGGGCCTCAGTCTTCTTAGTGGTACCAGACCCAGAATAGAGCCCATATAACAGGGCTTAAGTAGGCAGAGGCAGTCTACACTTAAGTAGGTTGTACTAACCTGGTATTTAGTCTTGGAAATGGGTATCGGGAAATGATATCTGGGAACTAGCCTTGGGAACTAGCCTTCTGATTTGTTGTTGGAGGTGAGACAAACATGCATTTTGGCTTCAGTAGCCTGGAGTTTTTGTCTCTCAGGGGACTAGATGCACAGAAAGTGTGTATTTTTGGCCACATACCATAAAACTTTTTGCTAATTTTCTTAAAAACAAAACAAAACAAAAAGCAAATAGGGCTGGAGAGATGGCTCAGTGGTTAAGAATACTGGCTGCTCTTCCAGAAGAGCTGAGTTCACATGGTGACTCACAACCACCCAGAATGGAAGCTGATGTCCTCTTTTGGCATCCAGAAGAGACAGAGCTTTCATACATACGTACACACATACAAATAGATGAACAAGCAAACAAAGAAATGGGATGGAGAAATGGCTCAGCAGTTAAGAATACTGGCTGTTTTTTCAGAAGACCTCGGTTCAAGTCCCAGTACCTACATGGTATCCCACTACTGTCTGTAACTCCAGTTCCTGGGGATCCAACACCCTCACACAGACATAAACGCAGGCAAAACACCAATGCACATAAAATAAAAATAAATTATTTTTTAAAAAGGAACTATTAAAAAAAATCAAGCATGCGTGTGCTTGTGCGTGCATGCGTGTGTTTGTGTGTGTGTGTGTGTATGCACATGCCATGGCATTTGTGTATAGGTCAGAGATTTGTTTGTGGGATTTGGCTCTCTCCTTCACCATCAGGATCCCTGGGGTCAAACTTGGGTTGTTAGACTTGGCAGAAAGTGCCTATTCTCACTGAGCCATCTTGCCTGCCTGCTTTTGGATATTTTCTTGAAAGAAAAAAAGTGGTTTTTTTCTCTTATTTTTCTAAAATATTTGGTTTATTCCACATCTACAACTGTTTTGCCTACAAGTGTGTATACGTACCCTATGCACACCTGGTGCCCACCAAGGTCAGAAGAGGGACTCAGGTCCTGTGGAAACAGAGCTACTATGTGGGTGTCAAACATGAGGGGGTTTTGTTTGTTTGTTTTTAAATAAGGGCAACAAGTGCTCTTAACTGTTGATCCAGCTCTCTAGCCTGTTGAATAAGTGTTTCTTGGCTGTGTGCCTTTATGACTATTCTCAAAGACCCGAGCTGAAGTGCTTTCTTATGTGAAGAGGAAAACAGTGGAGCTTCTCGTGTCCTGTGTCACCGAGGAACTCTGGGCTGAGTCTGAGATATTCGAAGAGAAACTTTCATCAGTTATTTTTCTTATCCTAAGTATAGTGTGATTGGAAGAACAGATTAAACATGGTCTCAAAAGAGACCAAAGTAGAAGGCTGCCTGTCTCTTCTTTCTTTCCATCAGCATTGCATGACATCACTTGTGTTACTATCCTGAGCTATATTTAGCTGAACCTTCACGGCAAGAGAAATCAAAGAGGTGCTGGGTGGCCTGCTTTACTGAAAATAGCTAGTTCTCACATGTAAACTGCAGAATGCTTTTTGTGGGCTGAGTTTTATAACTTTCCATTTCTTAGCCTACCTCAAGACATCTGTCATCAGGCACAATCCTATTTCCAGGCGTAAAAAGTAGGGATGAGGCCCACTTAATTTTACTGAAGATTCATACCTAGAAGAGAAGGCCTAATTTTTGTTTTTTTGTTTCTTTTGCTTTAAAAAAAAAAAAAACCAAACAAGTATTTCTTTATTATGTATATAGTGTTCTGCCTGCATGTACCCCTGCACACCAGAGGAGGGCACCAGATTTCATTATAGATGGTTGTGAGCCACCATGTGGTTGCTGGGAATTGAACTCAGGCCCTCTGGAAGAGCAGCCAGTGCTCTTAACCTCTGAGCCGTCTCTCCAGCTTTGCTTTTTGAGCCTGGGATTTCCATGTTTCCCCAGCTCACTTTACGTCCTGGACTCATTTTGTACACCAGGCTGGCTTTTAACTGGGAGATTCTCCTGCCTGTGCCTTCCAAGTGCTGGGATTAAAAGCATGCACTACCACTGCCTGGTTTAGAAGGCTTATAACTAACCAACTACTTGGTGAAATAACCCTCAGAAACTACAATAGTCTTTATATTCTTAAAAAAAAAAAAGTGTGTGTGCATGTGAATGCAGACACCTGTATGACACTGTGGGCATCTGGAGATCAGAGGGCAACCAGTGGGAGTTGGTTCTTGCCTTCCGCCTGTGGAGTAAAGGTCTCTCTTGTGATTTCCAGCTCTCCTGTCTCCTCCTGTCTCACAGCCAGAGTGCCTGGACCACAGATGGACAGCACCACATGCATTTTACACGAGTCCTGGGGAATGAACTTAGATCATCATGTGCAGCAGGTGCTTTTCCTCTGCTATGCCCTCTCCTGGCCCTAGGAAGATTCCTGTAAGTCCTGCAGATGAGTCCGACATTACCTTTTGAATCACGACATTTTGAGTGAGAAAGTACTTACTGTCTGAGCACTGGCCTTTTCTTTTCTGTTGCAGGCTGGAGCTCATTCCTTCCTTTCCTATCAAGCCCTCAAGGTTGGGTAATTACAAAGAGAATCTTGGGAAATATAACCCACATAGCATGTTTGCTTCAATTGTGCGCAAACACCCTCCACGCTATTTTGGGTGGTTCTTTGACCAATTCTATAGATAGGTGTGGGTTGTCTTCATTTTATAGACAAGGCTCAGAATACAGGGCTGATGAGAGGGAGATGAAAGGATTTGCTCAAAATCAAAGAAATGAACTGGGTTTAGCACCGAACTGTTTCCTTGTTTCTGGTTTCTTCTCTGACTCTTCTTGCAAAATATATTTTAAAAGATGTATTTAATTTTATGTGTAGCTGTTTGCTTGCATGTATGTATGTGTATCACATGCATGCCTGGTACCTATGGAGGCCAGAAGAGGGCATCAGATTTCCTGGAACTAGAGTCACACATGGTTGTGAGCCACCATGTAAGTGCTGGGAACTGAGCCCAGGCCTTCTGGGCAAGTGTTCTTAAGCATTGAACCACTTCTCCAGCTCTGGACTCCCTTTTATTTTTTACTTTTTCAAAAATTGACAACATATTTGTGTAGAATACACTGTGACCTTATTCCTAACCTCCCCCACTTCCTCTCTTATTGCACCATAATGCAAACTCTGGGCTGGGCCTGAGAGAATCTTTGAAGAGAAACTTTCCCTCATCAATTATTTTATTACCCTAGATAGATTGTGATTGGGAGAACAGATTGAACATGGTATCAAAGCAGACCAAAACCAAAAGCCAAATCTGCTGCCTCCCCGTTCTTTCCATCAACATTGCATGACATCACTTGTGCCTTCGTGATTGCAATGGCCACATCTGATCAAGAAGGCAGCAGCCCCCTCTTCCCTGTCCTCTGGTTCTCACAGTCCATCCACTCCCTCTTCCTTGATGTTCCTGGGCCTTGGAGAAAGTGTCATAGATGTACATTATTCGGGACCAAGCACTCAACAGTTTGTTCTCAGTACTGTGATCAGTTATGAGCTCACATTTTGACCATCACCCACAGCTGAAAGACACTTCTTTGACCAAGGCTGAGAACTCACTAGTCTATGGTTACAAACATGTGGGTGCAGAAGGCAATTAATTATATGTGCATTCTGCAAACATCAATAGTAGATTCCCCCCGTAGTGCTTGTGGCCTCTCTCTGGCTCTTTAATGTAAGCCGAGATAGGGACCCTAAAGCATAAAGAAAGGATAAGGCTACACAAACAAGAAATGACAAAGGGGGTAGCCACCCTCTTAGAGCCTCTTCCTCGACCCGGCAGTGTTCTAACCACGGAGGATGCAGGTAACTGTTGCTAACTGCCACTTTCCATCACGGGGCCTTTGAGAAGCAGAAGTAAGCAGAAGTAAGGCTCAGGCTTGGAGGTTAGCTTTCCATAACCTAACAGGGGAAGCTGAAGTTTAGTCTGTTGAAACATTGTCGTGGGAGGCCAATATTTCCAAGAAAGTAGTCATCAGTCCTCTTGTCGCTTGCCACCTCATGATCCCTGCTAGAGACAGGCTAGTTGATTTGGTTCACTTTATTTTTTGAGTGTGCTTCCCAGTGACACAGGGCTCAGGCTTATCTGTGTGTAGAAGCAGTCATTGTAAGTACCCTCAGACAGGCTACGTTCACACTGTCTCTCAGAGCCAGAGTCCAGTTTGGGTGTTGTCCTGGCTACAGGGGCCACAGAATCTGTTCTTCATTTTTGGATTATAAAAAACTCACTGGGTTTGGTAGGAAGAGGTCAGGGTTTCACCAGTGACCCTTAAAAAAACCAATTTATTCAAATATGCCTACAAGAATTTCTTGCTAGATTAGGCACAGAAATATCCCTGGCCTTTAGATGGAAATGATTAGAGGCCCTTTGGAGCTTAGAGGAATCTGAAAGAATTTGTTTTTTTCCTTTCTGTTGCCATAAAGTACCAGATTATGAAACTAATGTGTCCTTCTGTTATGCATTAACAAATGCTTATTTAACACCTGAGCACCTGCTAGGCGTCACAGCTGCAGTGGTTCTTAAACTGGGAGAACCATCCTTTGGGGGTTCACAGGGGTCGAATATCAGATATCTTGCGCATCAGAGTTTTATATTATGATTCCAAACAGTAACAAGATTACAGTTACTAAATAGCAATGCAAATAATTTTATGGTTGGGGTCACCACAACATGAGGAGAACAGCATGCAGAAGGTTGAGAACCACTGTGTTAGAGAATTAACTCCTAGTTTATTTTTTGCTGTTGATTTGAAGCAGGGATTCTCTCTGAAACCCTGCATGGCTTCAAAATCATGGCAATTCTCCTGTCTCAGGATCTTAAGGGCTGGGATTATAGGCACTTGCCAGCAACTGTCCATATCTGAGGGAAGTCAGCAAAAACTCAAGACAGGAACCCAGAGGCAAGAACTGAAGCAGAGGCTGTGGTGGAGTGCTGTTTTCTGGCTTGCTCCTCTGGCTTGCTCAGCATGCTTTTTTTTATACAACTCAAGGGCTGGCCACAGTCATTAATCAAGAAAATATCCAACAGGCTTGCCTATAGACAATCTGATGGCGGCATTCTCTCAATTGAGATTCTTCTCCCTAAATAACTCTAGCTTATGTCAAGTTGACAAAAACTAACAACACAACACCATCTTTCTTATTATCTAGAAAAGAAAGTGGTAGGAAGTTATTGCCTGGAAATCTAGTTCTGCGGGGGTGGGGTGGGGAGTGGATTTCCTGATCACTGGCTCACTGGTTGCGACCACTAGGTGGTAGTATTACATTATGAAAAATGACATAATTTGCGGGCAATGTCTGTACAACAAAGGCATTTTTCAAGAGTAAATGAAGGAAAAGATACGTGTTCTAATTTGTGTATGAGGGCCAATTTAAATGCTTGAGGGGACTGGTAGTTTCTTGCTGCTGTGACTGTTGTCATGGTTACAACCTCAGGTTACAAATGACAAATAGGAGACAGTGAATAAGTAGCTGACAAATGAATGGACATACCTCAGTAACAGATTATCACTGAAGGACCATTTCAAGGATGTGCAGAATTCTGGAATCCAGAGGCCTTGGATTTGGGGAAGTTGGAAGCTATTGATGACCTGACATCATCAGGACAGACTCAGGGAGATGAAAATACCAAAGGCAATCCAAGGCACTAATATTCTCTCTCTGTCTCTCTGGGTGTGAGTGTATAGGCTGGGGTTGCTTGTCTCAAGATTGTTAGCCCAGGGTTTAAGTCCTAGCACCACAAGGAAGAAAGGGAAAGAAAGAACCAAGTCTATGTGTGTGTGAAACATTGAAACAGTCTTGCATACAGCCTACCCAGCCTCTCCTTTGAGGTCCTTTCTGCCTCTGCTTCTCAAGGGCTAGAATTACAGGTGTGTGCTCCTAGCAGGGGGCCTGTGTGCTGGGGCCTGTGTGTTCTTGACTAGGCCTCAAATGTTTAAAAATATAGGGAATGGGCCGGTGAGGTTGCTCAGTGGGTAATAAAGGCCCTTAGCGCCAAGCTTGAGAACTTAGGTTTGATCTCCAGGCCCCATGTGATAGAAGCAGAGAATTAGCCTTTGCCCTCTTCCAGAGCGTCTGGCGCCTACACACTGCTCACAACGCTGTCACTCCAGTTCCAGCGGATCTAGCACCCTCTTCTGGACTCCATGCACAGCATGCACAGATACATGCAGACAGAACATGTGTACACACAGTATAAAATACATCTAAAACAGAAACGCAGACAGTGCAGTGGTGGCACACACCTGTAATCTCAGAACTCAGGAGTTACAGACAGGGGAATTGCTAGTTTTGAGGCCACACTGGGCTACATAACAAGGTTCTGCTCTCAAAACAGTCTGACTTTTTTTTTTTTTTTTGAGTCAGTACTGTGTATAAAGGTATTTCTGCCTTAGAGCAGATTGCTAAATGTCATCAATTAATTTTCTCTGCCTCTCATTCACTGATTTGTTGTAAAGTCATTAATGACATAAACATCTTGCAAAGATTTGTGTGTGTCTGTTTGGATGAGTATATGCACACATGTGTGCACTGGTGCACGTGTGAAGGCTAGGAAGCAGGCACTAGGTCCCTTGGAGCTGGAGCTGCAGGCAAGAAGCCTGGCTTGCTCGTCAGTGCTGGACTCTGGACTCCAGTCCTCAGAACTGAGCAGCATGTGCCCTTATCCCGGAGCCCTCTCACCAGTCCCCACTGCACAAACACTAGTTGAGAAGCTGTTGTGTGGAAAGCACTGGTCTAGGTAGTGTGAACTTCTCTGCTCTTATCTTTCCTTGTCTCGGTCCCTCAGAGTGCAGTTAGTCAGCCAATCAGGTGAGCTGTAGCCCGGGAGCCCTCCCCTCTGCTCTGTCCGTCTCTGTGCCACCGCCCCTCATTCTCTGTCTTCTGACATGTGAACATGTTGTTTCACACCTTTCCCCACACCCTTCCGGTTTACTGCTTCACAGGGCAGAGTCGTCCCTTGAGGCCTTATCCTAGTCACCTGCTCCTGCTTTACTCTGTATTCTCCAGCCGGGCTTGTTTTTATTTTGAGTTCTTCTTATGAGCCATGCCCTGTGCTATTTTTAGGCTTAGAAATGTTTGGTACTTTCCATTCAACCTGGAACATTGTTTTTTCCTTCCTGTTTGGCTATTTTCTATTCATTTTTAGGCCTCAGCTTACGTGTTCCTCAATTTGGAAATAAGCCTTCCCCCCACCTGATCATTGGGAAAATGAGGTTTCTCCTTTTCTTTGTCTTCTCATGGCCCCTATGGAGCACGAGTGTCACCGCTTGTCTGTTGTCACCCTCGACGGCCACATGGGTTCTGAGAGTGCCACTGCCTGTCTCCTGGCACATTGTAAGTGCCCAGTAATCATGCTGAAAAAGTCAATGAATGAAATGCATGTCTAACATGTCTTCTTTCTTTCTGCTTTCTTTATTATTATTATTATGTTGGGCTTTTTTTGTTTGTTTTGTTTTTTTGAAACAGTGTTTCACTGTGTAACTCTGGTTGTTCTGGAACTCACTATGTTGCCTGTCTCTGCCTCCCAAGTGCTGGGATTAAAGGTGTGTACCATGTCCAACATTTCTTTCTTTTCTTAAATTAAAAAAAAGAACGTATTTGGGTGTTTTGTGTATGCATGCGTACCTGTGCACCACCACATCAATTCCTGGTGCCTGCAGAGGCAGTAGAACTGGAGTGACAGATGGTTTTGTGCCGCCGTGTGGGTGCTGGGACTTTGAAAGGGCAGCCAGTGCTCTTAGCTACCGAGGCGTCTCTCTGGCCCCCTACATGTTCTTTTCTCTAGCATACAGCATGAGTTACAGCATACAAAAGTGGGGCCACAGTTGGCGGTGGGATGCCATCATTTGGAAGTGGATTTCTGGTGGGTTGCATTTGAGGTATAGGAGAGTGATGTAAGTGTGACAAATTTGGACAATAGGCAAGGAGTAAAATTCTTCTGGGAAGAGTAGGAGGTAGGGCTGAAGAGAGCTTGAAACTAGATTGTACAGGACCTGGACGCTAGCAGCTAGTCAGTGGAGAACCAGTGACGGCTCTTGAAGTAGACTCTGATAAGACTGAATTACTGTTTCAGAACATGTTGATCCAGTGGCCATGTGAAACATGAACTGTTAGAGGGACCAGTGACAATGTTTAAGAGGCTTTTCTAGAAGTCATCATGGGAAGTGGTTAGGGCCTGGATTAGTGGGTGGCAGTAGAGAGTACAAAGGGAAAAAGTGAACCTGAGAGGACTTGGAGAGGGAAGTTCATTTTTCTTCAGCCTGATTTCCAGGTGCTGTCACTAGCAAAAAGTCAAAGTTAAGGGGAAGAGCCAATTGAAGGAAAGAGTTCGTTCACCAGGCCTTTATGTGGTGGGGTAAAGGCCCCGGGTCACTTGTGGAAATTCAATCAACATGTGGGGTTAAAAAAGAGAAAGAGCGCAGGTGGGGGAGGAAGCAGCGGAGATAGTGACTGCAGCAAACGGACGCTGTCCCGGTTCTCCCGCCCCACACAGGACCTCCAACGGGAGGCCACGGTGGGGAGGGGAAACTCACTGTTCCCCCTTTTATTTGTAAAACCACGTGGTTTTATGAGTGACATAAGGGATTATTTGAGGGCAATTGTGGCTATTCACAATCTATGTCGTATATGCTGATTATAAAGTTGAAATTCCTGGCAAGATTTAGACACCCACTTCGCCACCCCACCCCAGTTCCTGGCAGGTGCTAAATGGGCAGTAGGCAGCTATGAAAACCCTCTCAATCACTGGACTGGGGTAATTCACACCCTGAGTGGAAAGATGGTGTGCTGGCTGGATTAATGTCAACTTGACATAAACTGTAGTCATCTGAGAAAAGAAAACCTTGCTTGAGAAAATGCCTCTGCAAGATCAGGCTGTGGGCTAGCCTGTAGACCATTTTCTTAATCAGTGGGTGATGGGGAAGGGACCAGACACTTGTGGGTGCTGCTGTCACTGGACTGTGGTCCTGGGTTCTATAAGAAAGCAGGCTGCGGAAGCCATGTGGAGCAAGCCAGTGAGCAGCTCCTCCAGCTCTGTGGCCTCTGCATCAGTCCCTGCCTCCAGGTTCCTGTCCTGTTTGAGTTCCTGCCCTAGCTTCCTGCAGTGACGGACTACAGTGTGAAGATGTAAACCCAATAAATCCTTTTCTCCCCAATTGATTTTTGGTCACGGTGTTTGTCAGAGCAATAAAAACCTTAAGACAGATGGAGAAGTGAACAATTAGGGCTCAGTGTAGGTGGAAACCTGGCACACAGAGGGCGATTGGTGGCAGGTGTGTCAAGGCCAGGGTGGCCTGGGGGCTGGGATTGGACGTCGATCTTGGACTCACCAGAATAATCAAGAATAGAAGCAGGAGTGGGTGACATGTCAAAGGGAGAGGACTCGGGCAGAACGAGCAGCACGTTTTCCCTGGAAAGGTAGGAAGAGTCAGTCATGACAGAAAGCAGTTAGAGAAGTGGAGGCAAGGTGTGCAGGCAAGGCGGAGGACAGCCAAGGACAGAAATACAGCTTTCATAAGGGAATTGGCAGTGACTGTCAAATCAACAAACAGCTTCACTTGAGAGGAAGTGGCAGGGAAAGCGATGGATGAAAATCTGGGAGCAAAGGGAATCCATGTCACTTTTCTGTTACAGCTCCAGTGAAACCGGCCTCCTGGAAGAATGGGGTCCTTCCGTACCATGACCTTTCCCCCTGCTAACCTGCTGTGGCCTGTGGAACCGCATCTCTACATCTCCTAATGCAGAAGCAGGCTCTACCTCAGCCTTAAAGTCCAGCTTGCGTGGGGTCCACCTATTATGTAAGCAGAGGTGGTTTGTGCTTTCTATTAATCAAATCTGCAGTATTTCTTCCATAGGTAGAGCCAGATTCCCAGACGGCTCTGGACACTAGCTCACTAACGGTTTCCCTGGAATTTGCCCCTGTGTGGCCTCATCGGAGTCTAGATAAGGCAGCTTCTGCAGTTTGTTCCAGGAGCAGAGGGCCCTGGGTGTTTTCAGCCAAAGGTTCCTTATCATGGTTACATTGTTCTTTAAAAAAAAAAAAAATTTAAGTAACACCAAAGCCCTCTTTATACAAGCCCACTTAGCATTTCCAGTGTCTTCTCCAGGCTTTGGGGCAGACTGCAATATGGCGTTTTCTCTTGGCCTGAAAGATCCTTCATATTCTTTTCCTGTGTATGTAGAAGTTGCGTTCATTCATTCAGCTTTTGCAAATCTGAGAAAAAGGCTTCATCTTCATTGTTTTGAAAGGTATTTCTGCTGGGTGGAGAATTCTGGTTGACATTTTGTTTCTTTTCCTAACATTCCAGAGGCAGAGGAAGGTAGATGTCTTTGAGTTCCAGGCCAGCCAGCCCTATATAGTGAGACCCTGTCTCAAAACAAAAAACCCAGTGAAACAAAGCAACACCAAACAAACCTCCCCAAACCCAAAGAACAATAACAACAAACCCCCGGTGGTACCTGTCTTCAATGTCACTTCTGGCGAGGAGTCTGATGCTATTTTCTCTACCCCTGGGCTGCTTAGAGAGCTGCTTTCAAGACCTCCCAGTTCACCAACCTCATGCATCCATCTTACCACGATGCTCCAGCCTAGGCCCCTTCATGTGTTTTTTGTTTGGGTTCATTGAAATGTTTGAATTTATGGTCTTAGAGTTTCTTCAAATGTAGAAAACCACAACCCACTGCTTCCTACTTCCTTCAGGGTTCTGGTGATAGATAATAGGTTTTTTGAAGTTTTCCTGAAGCTTCCTGATGTGCTATCTTTTTTTTTTCAGTCTGTGTATGTGTGCGTGGGTATGTTCATGCACGTGTATGTGTGCCTGTGCACACCAGGCTGAATATTTATGTGCCTTCATGTGGAGGCCAGGGGTCAACCTCCAGTATAGTTTCTCGGGTGCTGACACCTGGTTTTTGAGGCAGCCGCTCATTTGGCCTGGAACTGACCCAGTAGGCTATGCTGGCTGGCCTGAGGGCTCCAGCATTCACCAGTCTCCACGCCTCCTATGCCCCGATTCCATGGTACCATGCCTGGTTTTTATACAGGGTTCTGGGATTGAACTCAGCCATGCTCACACAGCAAGCACATTAATGACTGAGCCATTTCCCCAACCCTTGAACTTTTTTTTAACTTCGGGTTTGCTAATCTGCAGTGCCTAATACCCTACTAATCCCATCCTGTGCAATTATTTCATCTCAGACATCATGTTTCTCCACTTCAGGTAGTCAATATTCCACTTACCTGGTTCTTGTTGATGAGACAAAATACCTGAGGGAATGACTTATAAGGAACCAAGATTTATTTGGCTTCCGTCTGTGGTTACTTGGCCTGTGTTTCTGGGCTTGTGTGGAATGTCATGGTGGAAGGGAGTGTCTGGAGAAAGGTGGTCATTTCAGAGCAGCCAGAGGGAGGGGGAGGAAGAGGGAGAGAAGGAGAAGGAAAGGGAATGGGAGAGGTGGGGAAGGGGAGGGAAAAGAAGATGGGGGGAGTGGGGAGGTAGCCGAAAGCAAGACATAACCCTTCAAAGGCAAAGGCATGCAGCAGTGGTCTTTTCCAAATCCAGTCAGGGTCTGCCTCCTATTCAGGATGCACTCATCAATAGACCAATCCACTGATGGAGTTAGAGCCTTCATGATTGATCACCTCTAACAGCACCACTAGCAAGGTACCATGCCTTCAACACAAAAGCCTTTGGGGCCGTTTTATATACAAACAATAACACTGTTAAAGGGCTTCTGGGCATATAAAATACAGTTACAGTGACTATTTTAATGTCTTTGTCTGCAAAGTGTACTAGTTGTGTTCTTCCTTGGGTTCATTTCTATTGATTGATGCTCTTTCTTGCTGCGGGTCCTATTTCCTGCTTCTTTGCCTGCCTGGCGGTTTTTCACTGGACTTCAGACATGACTAGTACCTGGCTGTGTACTGGATATTTTTGTATTCCTATAAATAAATTTGAGCTTGTTCTGGGATGCTGTTAAGTTACAAAGAAACAGTTTGATCTTTTTTTGGGTCTTGCTGTTAAGATTTTCAGATGGGTCCAGAATTGTATTGAATCTAGGGCACGAAGGCAGCGAGACCCTTCTCGGCATGCTACACAGCACCTCGTGAACTGGGGGAGGGGAGTTGTGCATGCTTCAAAGATTGTTCTTACCAACCCTTTCAGGTAGTTCTTCGTCATCCATGGGGTACTTTCTTCATACCCAGGAGCCATTGGTATTAGCAGAAGGTTTGGGTAGGACTTCTGGCAGATTGATCCCTGGAGCACTCTTTGTGTGGCCCTCTCGTCTCTGTTACCCAGAACTCAACTACCCTAACTTCCCAAATGCCTTAACTCAGGAATTGGAGTTGCCCTTGGCCCTCTCTCCCTTTTGGAAAACCTCGTGTGACAGTAGGCTGAGTGGATTATAGGGTGTACTCTAGCCCTGGTTTCTTGGGGGCTCATAATGCCTACTGTCATGTATCTTGAAAACTATTGTTTCATATATTTTTTTCTGGCCATTTAGTTGCTTCAGATGGAAGGGAAAATCTAGTCCCTGCTATTGAACTTTGGCTAGAAGCGGAAGTCTTCACTGTTCTCCAAACTTGGTGTTCCAAGTTTGTTCTGGAGTGTAAGGCCATGGCAAGCCAAGTGCTCCTCATTAGGCCAGGAAAAGGGGTGCTTCTCCAAGGGCTGAAAGGGCTTCCAACTCAAGTATGAGGAGAGAGCAGTTTGAGGGCCCTGTGCTTTCTTCCTGGATCTTAGCAAGGCTTTGACCTCAAGTTAGCTGTTTCATTTTGATGGTGGAGGTTTAGTCTTATTCATGGTGAAGCTCACCACTTGAAAACACCATTTTTTTGGGGGGGGGTCTCAGTTTCCACTGTTTGTGTATTTAGGTCACCAAAAACTTCTGCAGGCAAATGAAAGTTCCCTACTGTGCTTACAGAATCCAGCATTTGCTCCTGTAGACGGCACTGTCCCAAAGACACTGTGTTCTACTTTGAAGATGAAGTGCAGACACACTCTTAAAAAGCAGGTCCTCCATTTCAATGATGAACAAAACACCACTTAGCCAAGCATTCCAGCTTGTTAAATTTAGAACAAGAGTGGAAGGGAAAAAAAAAAGTCCAGAATATTCTCTGGCATTGAGCCCGGGTATTTTTCCTTTTAGAGTGACTTGGGCACATTTTCATTCATGTGGACCTGCTGCCTGTCAGCATTATATTCTGGGATGGAAGGTCAAGATGACTGCCTTGCTGCTAAATCCAAGGGGCACTTCTCAGTTATTAACCTACTTAACCTCTCAATGGCATTTGATGAGGACAGTTCTCTTCAACACATGCCCTGGCTTTTCTTCTCCCTTCCTTGGCCTTTCTATTTCTGTCCTTTCAGTTGGTAAGTTGTGTGCTTAGACCCTGAACCTTCCTCTCACATGTAACATTATCTTTGTTTTGTTTTTTAAATCCATGCCTGTGGCTTTCCTGGGAATTCCTAAAGCAACACTATGGTGCCAACTCAACCATAGCACCCTTGTCCTGGCTAGTTTTATGTCAACTTGCCATAAGCTAGAGCCATCTGACAGGAGGGAAACTCGAGTGAGGAAATGTTTACATAAGATCCTGTGGGGCATTTTCTTAATTACTGATTATTGGGTGATGGCTCAGCCCATTGTGGGTGGTGTCATCTTTGAACTGGTGGTCCTGGGTTCTATAAGAAAGCAAGCTAAGCCATGACGAGCAGGCTAGTGAGCAGCCTCCTTTATGGCCTCAGCCTCAGCTCCTGTCTCCGGGTTCTTGCCCTAACTTCCTTCAGTGATGGACTGTGATGTGGAAGTGTGAGCCAAATGAACCCTTTCCTCCCCAAGTTGCTTTGGTCATGGTGTTTATCACAGAAAAGAAACCTTAACTAGGAGAAGCCTCATGAACGCCGGTTCCCCTTGGTTGAGGCCTTCTTACCAGATACTACATCTCTGTGAAGGGTACTCCCGCACATTTTGTTTCTGAAGCCGGGATTCCTGGCATTCAGTCTTCCTTTCGGACACCGAGCTCTGCCAGTGATGCGCCTTCGCATTCTCTTGGGAGCACTGCTGTGTCAGTCTGGTAAAGACTGTTTTAGAGCGTGTTCTGTTTCCATCCTTCATACCATCTTCTCTCCTGGCTCCCTTCCGCCAACTCCAGCCAGAAAGTCTTTTATAAAAGATGACTGAAAGCCTGCCGGGTCCTGTTCAGATCTGCCAGTGACCACCCTGTGCTCTTAGGGTCTAAAGCTTATACTCACTCTGTTTTGTTTCATTGAGCTGGAGCTCAAACTTGGGCTGCATGTGTGTTAGACAAATGCTCTGGCATTGAGCTGTAGCCCAGGCCTCTGTCCTTACAGTAGTAAGGTGTGAGGTCCCATATGATCTAGCCTCTCTTAAGCTGCTCTGTGTCACCCCTTCCTCCCACTTTAAACTTCTTTGCACCCCATTGTTTGCTTTCTCAATCTACAATGCTTCTGTTATTTTATGGCCTTTGTAAGTTTGTTCTTTTTTTTTTTTTTTTTTTGGCCTTTCTTTGTCAAACTGAATTTCCATGTTTCTTCAGAGAATTATCACATCATGTGATAACAGCCAATGTCAAATATCAAAATCACATTTCATATATTTGAATCTACAGTTATTTTAATATAACTTTAAATGTTAGGTCTAAGCCTGTATTTCTTTCTTTTTTTTTTTAATTTATTTATTTTTATCTCAATCACAAGTTTGTTCTTTTTGCCTGTCACCCCTTCATCACCACTTTTGCTCTTCTCAGTCACCTTCCAGGTCCCCTCCTTTGGGTTTTCTTTTTGATTTTTTTTTTTCTAATCAACTTGGTCTGCCAAGACTGAGTGAGGTATTATTTTGTGCTTTCAAATGTCATTCTTGTTTTTCTGTGGTAACACTCATCTGATATCCTATGACTTCTATATTCCCAGTGTCCAGTGTAAGGCTCAATCCTATAGATGAGCAGCAAACAGTGGTTGCATTAAATCTTTAAATAGTTGATTGCTTATTTGGCTTTTTAAGATACATTTTCACTATGCAAGCAGGCTGTCCTCAAACTTGCAGTCTTCCTGCTTTAGACACCAGAGTGCTGGGATTAAAGGTGTGTGCTATCAGCTGCTGCACTGAAAATTATTTGTTTGTTCAGACAGTCTTTTGAAGGCCAGCTACTTATTTGCTTTTATTGTTACCCACCATGTGCAAAGTCTTAGTTTACCTGTTGTATACAGACTGGAAAACAGCCAGATCTGGCTTGTTGAGCTGTAGTTTGCCAAACCCTGAGTAATACATTCACTAAATTCAAACCATCTTTGCATTCCTGGGAGAAATACCACTTGACCATGATTAAACTGTTGGCTTTAGCTTGTGCATATTTAAGATTTTTGCATTTGTTTATTTATAACTCAGGTTGGTCTGTGCAGAGATTTCAAACCGGTGGTGTGGCACAGATGTAGTTTACTTTGCCTATAACCTACTTAAATGAGTTACAATATTAAGAAAGTGGGAAATGATACATCAAAATGGACTTTTTAAGAGATGTATCAAAACTGGGAGCATTTTGGCCCAGTTTTATCCCCTTATATAGATTTTCTCTATGGTGTGTGTGTTTTCTATTTCATTAACTCCTGCCTTTATTTTTTAAATTCACTTATTCTATGTGTAGAGGAGTTTTTCTGCATGTATGTAAGTGTACCGTGTGCACATAGAGGTCAGAAGACATCAGATCCCTTGAGCCAGTCGTGAGCCACCATGTGGGTGCTGGGAATTGAACCCTTGTCCTCTGGAGGAAAAGCCAGTGCTTCTAACTGCTGAGCCATCTCTCCAGGCCTGTGTCCTATTTTTTTCTGACAAATCTTTCAGGTTTTTGTTTATTGGTTTGTTCTGAAACAGTTTAGGTTGAATCGGAAGGTATTACAGAATGGGTCTCCGAAGCTGTTTAGGCGTTCTGGAATTTTGCAGATAGGAATTTCCATTTGTTTCCTATTTTTCCTTTGGCTGATGAGCTAGCAAACACTACAGACCTCTGCATGGGCAGGGACCTCCTCTGTCAGATCTGTGGGTTGATACCTGGGCTTTTCCCCAAGTTTTCTTTCCTAAAAGCCACCCAGTTCCCCCAACTTCCAAACGTCTAGATTGATACAAAAAGGTTATAATGGGGCCTGGAGAGACGGCTCAGCGGTTAAGAGCACTGGCTGCTGTCACAGAGGATCTGGGTTCTGTAGGTCACAGCCCTTAGTGGCTCCAGAGCACTGGTTCTCAACAGCTGGTGGGGATTCCTTCCGGGGGTGGAAGGCACCTTTCACAGGGGTCTCCTAAGACTATCAGAAAACACAGATATTGACATTACGACTTATTACAGTAGCAAAATTATAGTTATGAAGTAGCAACAAAAGTAATTTGATGGTTGGGGTCACCACCACACGAGGAACTGTATTGTATAAAAGGGTCACAGCATTAGGAAGGCTGAGAACTGCTGCTCTAGGAGAGGCAGCATCTTCTTGGTTCTGTGGGCATGAGGCATCCAAATGGGGCACACACACCTGCAGCTAAAAATGCATCCACATAAAATAAATGAGACGTAAATTTTTGAAAAAAAGGTTTCACTTTTTTGTTATAGTTGTTCTTGGCTTTTTTTCTTTTCTTTTCTTTTTTTTGGAGAAAAGGGAGGGGCCTATGACTGAGGTGTAAATTGAATTAATTAAAAAAGAAGAAAGAAAAAAAGAGAGAGATGGGGTGTTTCACATCCAGGTTGGCCTTGGGCTATATAGCTAGGGATAGCCTTGAACTTATTTTCTTGCTTCCATCTTCCAGATGCTGGGATTTCAGATGATCAGCACAAAACCCAGCTTTTGTGGCACTGAGGACTGAGCCTAGGGCTTTATGCATTCTAGGCAAGCACTCCACTAACTGAGTTATAGCCCTAGACCAATGACTTCTTTTTTAATAATTAAGAAGTTCCCTTCAAATGAAGCTGTTTCTTTCTTTACTTGTTTATTTATACTTTTGCAGGTTTTTTTTTTGTTTATTGGTGTTTTCAAAAAATAAACATTGGTTTTATTATTTGAGTCTATTTTTTCCCCTTTGAACTGTTACTTTCTTTAAAAAAATTCATCTGATTTAGACTTACCTTTCTACTTTTTTTTAAAACAAATCTGCTTTGTTGTTTTCTAAATAAAGTATTTTTCTTGGAATTTTGATTCTAATCCATTGGTTATTTGTCATTTTTTCCTGGCATGATATTATTAAAATACTATTTAACAGTTGGTTGTTGGTCTTAGTGTCTTTCCCATTACTATGATTACGAACTTCTGACACAATCATGTTAGGGAGAAAGGGTTCCTTCTACTCAAGCAGCCACAGGCTACAATCCACCGTTTCAGGGCAGTCCCAGTGGCAGAGGCCCACAGTAGAGAAGCAGAGAGCAAGGATGGATAAGGCTTGGCCCCTCCCTTTCCCTCAGGCCAGGACTGGTCAATGACACAGCGCCACTCACTCTTAGGCTGTCTCCTCACCTCAGTTATGCCTTCCAAGAAGATCCCTCCAGATACTTCCTACTGAGACCTGCCCCAGGCGATTCCAAATCCAGCCAAGTTTACAACTAAGGTAACCATCATGGTAGTCCAAGCATCTTTTATTACTTTTCAAAAAAAGACTTTGGCTATTGGGCAAGAAGATATCATACTCTTTGTTAGCCAGTGTGAAAATGTTCCCAAATAAAAATTTTTAGCTCCTCCATTCTAAACTCAAATATTTCTGATTCTTAAAAAGCCAGGTTATAATCAATCTGTTCCTATGGATATGCTGTATGTAGGTGGTCTATTGAAGTGTATTTTATATGCATAGATGTGGTATATATGTGTGTTCTTGTGCGTCAGGAGCATATATAGTATGTGTGTGTGTGCGCACATATGGAGTGTGCATATTTGTATGAGGTATGTGTGGACATGTATTATGTATAGCTTTCACTCCTTGCAGGGGGTATACCTAACTTCTGCTCTTTTTCTGCTTCTACAGGTCTGTAGCACTTTAGAACTCAGTCCTCTGTATCCACTGTTTGAAGCTAGAGCCATCCATTTTTTTTTTTTTCTGGCTGGATGGAGATGCCACACCAGGATACTTCCTCATCCAAAAAAAATGCCTACACCCAGACTGGCCTACCTAGGAGGAAGATCAGGCCTGCCCAGGTGCAGGGCGCAGGTAAATCGGTCTGTTAGTGAGCAAGAGCGAGGAGGGTGGGCTGTTCCTGCTAAGGATGGTGTTCATGGTTTGGAGGGATGGGGTGGAGGTGAAGAGCAAGACAGGGCTTCCCAAAATACCAGGGTTCAAGTGATCTAATGGCCTTTATGGGCTGTGACTCATTTGCACTTGACCATGTATTTGCTAATCTCAGGTAGACTTCTCCAGCTTCTGCTCTGCTCCCCCGACCCCCACCTAATCCTCATGGCCCTCTAAGCTCATGGCATCCAATTTCTTGTCCTCATAAAGGTAGGTCTGCTGCCCATACCTGCTCTTGGCCATGGGGAGTATGTGGAGAGCATGGGGAAAAAAAAGGGTAATGGTTTTTGGGCCAGACACGCCTGAGTTCAAATTTCAGTCCCACTTTCTAGCTCTTCAAATCTTGGGCTAGCTGCCTTCCCTTTCTGCCTGACATTTAGATTTCTCCCTGATAAACTGGAGCTTACTGTGAAGTCTAAATGACACACGTGTGTGAATTGCTCAGCTCAGCCCCTGGCACTATGTACACATTCTTGCATTCCTCCAATCTTGTCTGGAATGGCTCACAGAACCACAAATACACACTGGCAATGAAGTCAGGGACCAGCCACGAACTCTAAAACTTCCCATTTTTAGGTTTACACGAGACCAACAGCTTTTTTTTCCCACAGTGGCAGATTTGCAGAGCAGATGTCTTGGTGTGAAACCGCTCCCTCGAGGTGTCTCATGAATGTTTGCTGACAAATCCATGCAAGGGTTGACCTTCCTTCTTGATCTGCCTTTCCGCGGCAGGTTGGGAAGATCGAAAGGCCCTACCCTGCACTGAGTCTGCAGATGGCTTGCTCTTCCGTCTGCCGGTGCCAGGCCGCAGATGGGAAGCCTCCTCCCTGGACCTGTGCCAGGCTGCTCTCATGCAAAAGGAGGCCCAAGAGAGCCACCAGGCCTGTCTGTGCAATTTTGCGTTCCCGATCCCATGCCCTCATGGGCCGCTCCGGAGCGGACACTCTTTTGCTCTAGGTTGGTTTGGCGACTGCAGGTCTGAGTTTTAAAGCTGGTTACAAACCTAACTAATTGCAGCCTGGGGGAGCTGGGCGAGCAGGCCTAGCTTGCTCAAGTGGACAAGTCAGGCGGCGGGGCCATAGTGGGATTGGCACTTGCAGCTTGTGGGGCTGCTGAGGGAGATAGGGCTCCTGTGGGATCACTAAGGAAGGAGCCTCTGGTGGCGGTGGCAGCCTTCCCCGCTCCAGGAGCCTACCCTCCCCTGATCTGGCCCCTGCGCGTCAGCCAGGTCAGGTGGAAATCTCCCCATTCAAACCAGCGCGGGCCAATCAGGGGCTGGCGCGCCCAGCCGTTCCAACGCGCGGTGTAGCCTGGCCCTGGATCCCGCCTACCCGGGAGACGCTGGTGCGGTGGGAAAAGGCTGAGCCTGCTGCCCGGGTTACTGCACCCACACAACCACCGCCTTGGGGACAGGTCCTCCTGTCCCGGCGGCCGCAACAGGGACGCCATGGAGCGCTCCCTGCACCGCGTCTCCCTTGGGAGCCGGCGCGCCCACCCGACCTTGTCCTTCTATCTCACCACTTTTGGTAAGTGCCTCTGGGCCAGGCAGCGAGCGAATGGACTGCTTTCTTGGCAATCTAAGCCAGAAAGGAAAGCCCTACCCTGGCAGAGAGGCTGCGAGCAGGTGCTCTTCCCGTTTCTGCTACCTTCCCTGGCCCCCTCCTCCAGGCTCAGCACGTCAACGGACACCACCTGCTGCCTGCTGCCAGCTGCAGTCGGTTCTGCCTCACTTGGCTGCAATAATCATGTCCCAGTTCATTTTTCAGAGGTCTGCCTTGTATCCCCTTTAGCTAGCGCTCAGGTTAAATCAGGGTCTAGTGTGCTGTGTCAGGACAGCTCAATCACCTGCTTCCCTTGACTCAGGGACTAATGATGGAAGGGTTAGTTTATGTGGCCTTGCCTTCGTGGGGGTTCCCTTTGGAGACTGTAATCTAAATTCCCTCAGTGCAGATGAGAGCGGTCTCTATTCCAAGACAGACCTTAGGAAAGCGTCAGGGCTGAGGGGAACAGGAAGGGACCATAGAGGCCCTACAAGTGCAAAAGTTGCAGACTCTCAGTTCTTCCAGATCGCCGCTGGACAGTAGCTGTCCCAAAGGCCTGTGCAGCCTGATCTTCCAAGGAACTATAACGTAAGGCTCCCACCCCTTCCCCAGATCACAGCCCTGCACAGCTCTTCATTTCCTCCCTGTCAGGAGGGGCTGTGCCTCCTCTGCAAAGCAAGAGCAGCTGAGAGGAGACTCTAGCCTGCCTTCCCAGCACTGCTGTTTTAACTTTAATACACTTTCTTTATGAAGTTGGAGCGGTTACTGCAACAGAGACAGACTTCACTTCAAAGGCAGAGCACACAAGGAGATAGACCTTCAAGAAGGGTTCTTGCTTCCCTGCCCTCCAGCTTGTTTGGCTCTTCACGACTTACACACCTCTGGGCCCCAGGGCAGAGGGAGTAATGGAAGAGCAGCGGGTTGTTCCTAGAGATGGGCTGCAATCTGGCAGCCTGGACTCCGCTGGCTCTGGTGCTGGAGGATGAAAAGAGAGGGACTCAGTAGGCACATGGCGTGTGCCAGCGTGTCAGGTGCATGGCTTCACTTAACTTGCCCAAGCCCTACAAGCCAATCCTATTAATTCCAGTGAGACCCAGGACTCTGTGAAACAAAGGAGTTTTCCAGATTAGAGAGGGTCAGGGAGCTATTAGGTTTCCCAGGTTTGAGTCTGAAAGCTAATGAAGCCGCTCTAGTTTGCGTTCTTCTAGGTGTCTTCACCGGCTCCTTCCTAATTTTAACAAGATTCACATCATTCTGAGTGTACAGTTTTCTGAAACAGCCCTTTTGCTGCTATGATGTGAATGTTTCTTCGAATTCACTCTGAGTTAGTTTACTCAACTAAACTCTCTTCCAGACTGGGGCAGGGGAAGGTCCAGTCCCAGAAAGGTGTGGCTTCTCCAGCCTGGCCCATAGCTTTTGGGTTGGGAATGATGCTATCAAGTGGACCCGCAGCTACCACATGAGTGTTCAGGAGACAAGCAGGACCTGGGGAGGAAGGAGAGACGCCTGCTGTTTTTATGTGATTTCTTCTTGGATCTTTTTGACAGTAATTTGAGTGCTTGAAAAATGTTTCCTGCAATAGTGCTCTTTCCTGGGGTGCTATTTTCCACAGTGAGCTTATTGTTGGCTAGTAATTGTCACTGGGCACTGAATGCTCTTTGCTCATGGGTTCATGGTGATTCCTGTCAGTGATTACCAACCAGACCAGAAGCATTTCTGGGCTTTTAGTTGCTGTCGTAATGGAGATTGAACCCAGGGCCCCAACACTAGGCAAATGTTCTACACCATTGGATTATGTCCCATCCCTGAAAGCACACAGGATTCCAGGACCCAGAGAGTATGACTGAATAATTATGAGTGGATCCTGAGGATCTAACCTTTAAAGACTTCCTAGAGGTATTTTGAACGTGATCCAGACTTGGAAGCAATGGATTCCAGGTCAGTTTTTGCAGCCAATGTGGGTTCCATTTGGTGCAAATATCTTTGCTAAGTTTCTTAGTTCCCTGGCCTCTTCCCAACACACCAGGTGGCCCCTGGCCTTCAACAGTAGGCTTTACTTGGGAGGAGCCCAGTGATGTGGCAGCAAACATTTAAAGTTGCTGGCGGCAGGCATCTCTGGAAACACAAGGAGAAAAGAGTGTTTCAACCAGAATTCCCTGTGTCTCTCTGTCCCTCTCTCTCTCTCACACACACACACAGAATGAGGGTCATGAACACAACTTCTGTTCCCCGAGAAAGGCCAAATCCAGGTAACACTCACTGACTGCCTCATTGCATCTCTGGGTCTTGGCTGCCTTCAAGGGAAAGTATATACAAGCCGAGGTCAGGACCCAGCTCTGCCTTCTTTATTGTAATCTGTTGTAATTTGAAGAGGTCATAGTAGGTGTTCCTGGTTGTATCCTTCAGGGTCATACCTCTTATTTTGATTAGGGTATCTGTTAATTCTCTGGTGAGAGCTCTGCTGAGATATAGCTCATGTACACAGTTCACTCATTGGAAATGTACAACTTCATGATTTTGAGTATATTTGCAGAGTTATGCAACTATTGCTGTGATCAACTTTAGAATATTTTCATCACCCTAGAAAGAAATATCGTACCTTTTAGCATATTTTTTTTCTAATTCCCAACCCTGCCTCATTCCCAACCCCAGCCAATCATTACTGTATTTTCTGCCTTGATATGTATGCCTTGTTGAGGAAATTTTATATAAATGGAAGCATGTGTGTTTTTCTATGAGTGACTCCTTTCACTTGTGTTTTCAAGATAAGCTCATGTTGTAGTGCAAGCAGTCTTCCATTTAAAATTATTTTTTACGTTTGTTTATTGTGTGTGTACACATGTTCCATAGCACAAGTGCAGAGGTCCGAGCACAACTTGTAGAATGCGGTTCCCTATTTCTATCATGTGCATCTTTGGCACATATAACTGCACCACAGGGAATGGGGGTGTGACAAGGAGGCAAGAGGATCACTGGGCCATGCTGGCTGTCCCCTTAGCCGAAAAAAGACCCTCACTAAGGCGGGCATGATCTGTCAACAGTCAGGAGGCAGAGGCAGGCAGACCTCTGTGAATTTGAGGCCATCCTGGTCTACATAGCAAGTTCCAAGCCAGCCAAGGCTACATAGAGAAACCCTATACCCTGTCTTAAACAAACACAACACAACACAGAACCACAACAAAAATGGTAAGCTCCAGGTTCAGTGAGGGACTCTGTCTCAAGGGAACAAGACAGGGGGCGCTTTACATCTGCCTTTGGCCTCTGCATGTGCACACACAGGAGCACACACACACACATCTGCTACACACATACATAGTCACAGTAAACAAACAGTAAGATTTTTTTAAGGGAGCCACTGGAGAAATGTGTTTTCTTTCTGTACCTTCTGATTTGCTTCACAATGCTGCTTACAGCACCATCCGCCTGCCACACCTACTCGATTGCTGTAGCTTTGTTTTGAGATCCCAAAGTAGAAATCCTTTAACTTTATTCTTCAATATTATCTTGGCTGTTCTGGGTTCATGGAACTTCCGCTTGAATTTTAGATACAATTCTTTTATATAGAAAAATCCATTTCACAAAAATGTTGGATACTTGCAGAAAATCTTGAAAGAACATCAGCTTTCTAGCTTGTCCAATAAGCCCCATCACCAACCTGCGTGGGTTGTCTCTGAGCAAGTTGTTGCCCTGCCTGGGGTATCTAGCATCTTAGAAATGGCAGGAGGCCAGGACAGGTTGCCTTTCCTCCAGGATATCTGGTGTGGGAGACGATGGGCAGCCAGTATATGTGTTGTGAAGGTTGAAAGTCGCTGTAGGCATAGGTGATACCATCCACCTCTCGTTAGAAATGTCACACCCACCGAACCTGAGTGCTGATAGCTATGGAACAGTCCCAAGGCAGGCTCAATCGAGAGGCATGCCTGAACCTGGCTCATCAGAGGGAAGCATGCTTCTGAAGGCAGAGAGGGCTGTGAGGGATGGCACGCATTTGCTGGCCGTTTTCTTTTTTCATGTTTGTTGTGGTAGCAGCATTAACCAGGGCCCTGCTTCCCTCCTTTCTGCCTCTCTTTGAAACCACAGAGAAAAATGAGTCCATTTCTGTACTGAGAATGAAGCTTGGGACTGATGCCCACCAGCTGCTCCCCGCACTGGGCAGAACAAGGTCAGTCTCTGAACCGGAGGCCTTTGACGTACCCCTGCCAACTGCCATCAGCCCTTGTCCCAGCCCTGTTGCCCCGAGCCTGGCAGACTCATTAGACTTGGCTCAGGAAGCCCATCCATTTCTCCAGAGCTTATAATTTGCTGGGCAGAGACCTCAGCGTTGATTTGTTTTCCTGTCGTTCGTGCTCCATCTGCTCGGGAATATTGGGAAATCCCTCAGTGTGGCCGTTGCTCCTTGTTCTTCTTCAGTTCTTCCATGTGTGTCTTTTTCTAGCCTCTTTTTTAACAAAAAAAACCTGGGGTATATGGCACACATGCATAAAAAAATTCCCATATTTATAGAAAGCATATATGGACAGACACACAGAAACACACTCTGCTCCTTACACCTGGCCAGTACATAAAATCCCTGGTCCTATTTTCACTAAGGTAAGCCATTACTACATCATGTAGCTCAGTCAGGCCTCAAATCTACAACTCTCCTGCCTCTGCCTCCTGAATACTGGGATTACAGGCAGGTGCCACTGAGCCCAGCTTTGGCAATGTTTCCATTGTTTATTTTGTGGTTTGGTCAGAGACTATCCTCTGCACCCTTCAGGTCTTTGCAATTCATTGAGGTTTGCTTGCTGGCCCAGCAGACCGTCATGTACTCTAAGAGCCTCGTGTGTCCTTGAAGAGAATCTTGCAGTCTGTGGGTACAGTATTCTCCTCCTGTGTGAGCTCTGGTCAGGCTTGCTCATCATGTTGCCCCGGTATCTGCATCTTTGTTATTTTCTCTATCTGTTTGTGCTATCAGTTACCAAGAGAAGGACGTCACATTCCTAGTGTAGTTATCAACTGGTCATCATCAGTGTCAGCCTTTCCTTCAAATATTTTGAAGTAACGTTATGAATATACAGATTTGTAATTATTATTTTTCTGGAGAGTAGTGACCGTTATGAGCTCTTTGGCAGTTCTAAGCCTTCTCTTTATTTCTAGTAAAGATACACAATTTCCTGGACTGCTGTAGCTTCCCAAGTCCAGCCTTTGCCTGGCCTGCCTTTTCCATTCATTGTCCTTCCATACCATGTCCTCCTCCTCCTCCTCTTCTTCTTTTGCTTTTTCCAGACTGCGTTTTTCTCTGTGTAGCTCTGGCTGTCCTGGACTCACTTTGTTCAAGGCTGGCCTTGAACTCATAGAGTTCTGCCTGCTTCTACCTCCCCGAGTGCTGGGATTACAGGCGTGCACCACCATGCTGGGCTTGTGCCTTCATTCTTGGGTGTTCAGAGTCTGCTGCAGAACGCAGGCATGGAGATGTTATCTTTTCTCATCTATCATGAATTACAAAACATGTCTTTGTTTTTTTTTTTGTTGTTGTTGTTGTTGTTGTTTTGCTCACTAGGTGCCAGGGCCACTAGCAGCTCAGGCCAGCCTTCCATTTTGTAGACAGTGTCTCACTACGTTACCTAAATTCGGTGTCAAATTGCTACACAGCCCTGACTGAGCTTGAACTTATGACAGGTGCGTTTGCATGCCTGGCTCTTGGGACCATCTTGATTCAGTGTTAGGGACTGTGGCTATTGAAACTGAGCTGCTGTTCTTTGAGGATCTGTGTCTGGTTGTTAATTTACCCTATTCTAAGGGAGCATCCCTTTAGGGTCACAGTGCAAAAAGCAAAGGTTCAAAAGAACCTCATCTTTTATTCCATGGGTTCTGATCTCCTCATCACCAGAATTCAGAGACACCCCAATAGGAAATCAGTCTGGAAAAACTCAAGGCTTCCATAGACCTGCACTCACCACCCTACATCCTACCCTGCTCTGTGTATCTTGTTTCAGGAAAGGGTGCTTTTAAATATTTTTGCCTAGCTCTTGGATTCCTTTAGTGAGTCCCCTAGGTGAATCTGTCATCTCCAAAACTGAAGTCCCTGGTAGATGGCTTCTCATTCTTCTGACATTAAAATTTTTCACATTTATGTATGTATTTGTGTGTATTCTGTGCGCGCGCGTGTGTGTACATACTATAGTGTGCATGGGGGTCTGAGGATGACTTCCGGAAGTCAGTTTTCTCCTTCTACCATGTGGGTCTCACAGGTCAGACTCAGGTCCTCAGTCATGGTAGCAAAATGTCTTACCCGCTAAGCTATCTTTCTGGCCCCAGAGATTTAAATTTTTTGTGATTTATTTATTTTATGTACACATATGTGTGCCCGTGTGAGTTTAAGTGCACCATGTGCATGTATGTGCTTGTGGAGGCCAGAAGCAGGCGGAACTAATTAGCGGAAGTTGTGAGCTGCCTCATGTAGATGCTCCGAGAGGGAACCAAGCAGTCTCACACTGCGCCATTTTCCAGCCCTTCCCCTCGAGATGTTCTCCCTCCCTTCCCCTCTTGTCATCTCAGTGGGAGCTTCACGTGTGAATTAAAAATGTGTTACTATGACAATTTCCATAGACTGTTGAAACTAAGAGTCTTATGGACTCCAAAACCCATGCTCTGTTCATAGTTCCTTCCTTTTTCCTTCCTTCTTTCTTTTCTTTCCTTTCTTCCTTTCTTTCTCTCCTTTCTCTTTCTTTTTTCTTTCGTTCTCTCTTTTTCTTTCTCCCTCTTCCAAGACAGGATTTCTCTATGTAGCCTTGGCTGTCCTGGACTTGCTTTTGTAGATCAGGCTGGCCTCACACTCAGAGAGATTCGCATGCCTCTGCCTCCCTGAGTGCTGGGATTACAGGCGTGCGTCACTGCACCCAGCTCCATGCTTTCTAACTTGTGTTTTTGGCACTGAATTTGTTCTTCTGGAAAAAAGTTATCTGATCACTTAAAAAGTACCACAGATATTTCATAGTGTAGCATAAAGTTGTAAATATAAATGTGCATACACACACATGAGCAATACCCATCATTATAGAATCACTACAGCTAAAAAGTTGGAGTGTAGGGGTGAGAGATGGCAGCTCACAACTGTCTGTAACTCCAGTTCCAGAGGACCTGGCACCCACACATAGGCATATATGCAGACAAAACATCAATACACATAAAATAAAAACAAATAAATCTTTTAAAAGTTTTAGTGTGAAACAGATAAGGATCCTGAGTAGTTTATAAAATGTTGTAAAGTAGACATTTTCAGACTAAACTTATATGACTTTTAGACATGATTAAAAATAATTATAGGCTCAGGGTGGTAGTGTAGAACTACACAGAGGAACCCTGTCTCAAGAAAAACAGAGCAAAAAAACATGCAAATTATAGTAAGATGCAAGGAAAAAAATCACAAAAGGCAGAATAACATGAATTTGTATACACATTAGCAGTGGGTGCACGTGAGCGTGGTAGAAAACCATTTGCTGTGTGGATGAAACACTGAGCAGAAGGGTAGGTTGTCTTGGGGTTAGTGTGCATGAATAGTTCTGCATTCTAGTTTATGCAGGAATAGTTGCAATTGATAAACTTTTGTCTTGCATGTGTATAGTGTGTGTGCAAACCTGTGTGTAGGTCCAAATTTGACATTGGTTGTCTTCCTCAGTTGCTCTCTACTTAATCGGGGCAAGATCTTTGGCTGAACCAAAAGCTCACAGAATTTAGCTTGTCTAGCTAGGTAGCTTGCCAGGGGAATTCTGCCTCTGCCTCCCACATGCTGGGATTACAGGCAGCAACCCTGCCTGCCTGGCATTTTATGTAGGTTCTGGGAATCCGAACTCTGGTCCTCATGTTTGGGCAGCTTAGTGCTTTATCCATGGAGCCATTGCCTCGGCCTGTCTATGTGCACTTTATTAAGAGAATCAGGCCTCAAGATACAAAAAGTCTTCCAGTCTGTGTTAAATAGTATCTCTCAGCACTGTGGGGTTTTTTGTTTTTTTATTTTTCAATTTTTAAAACTGAAAAATAGTCTCAGAATTGAGATCAGACTTAATTGACCTAATTGTGGAGGCAATCTGTCCCAGCGTTTATTAGCTAAACTGGACAACTTCTATCTCTCTGTGTGTGTATGTGAGAGAGAGTTACGAGTTTGGAAGTGGTTGAGAGGAATGGTTTTCTCAGGGTTTTTCACAGGGCGTGCAGCCAAGATGTTATTCAGGGACTCTGTTATCTGATGGTATTATGGGGCTGGAGTTTCCTCTAGGAGAGGGCTTGTCCACGTGACTCCTGGTAGGAGGCCTCCGCTCCCTGCTACCCATTGTTAGGAGGCATCTGTCTTTCATCACTTTGTCCTCTTCGTAGGGCTGCTTGAGCCTGCACAGGCCAGAGGCAGCTGGCTCCCTCCTGAGCAAGCCATGCAAATATGACAGTGAGAAAGAACTTCAGGAAAGGACAGAGGAATAAATTGCTCCTCCAGCACGGGATTTTCTGATAGTTTGAAAAAAAGTTTTAAATTTTGTTTATTATTATTGTTGTGTGTGTGCAGGTATGGTGTGTGTGTGTGTGTGTGTGTGTGTGTGTGTGAGTGTCTGACAGAGACTGAGTATGCCATGGTGTATGTGTAGCGGTCAGAGGATGATTGTCAGGAATCGGTCCTCTCCTTTCACCCTGCATTCTGGGGACTGAACTCAGGTCATCAGCCTTGCTTGCTGAGCAGTTTTACTCACTGAGCCATGCTGATGGCCACCTGATAAGCATATTTATTATTTATGTGCTTACTTGTTCTGTTGCTCGTCCTACCCTCTTCTCTCCATCTTCTGCTCTTCCCCTTTTGCTCCTGCATCCATCTATCCCTAGTCACATGGACTCTACTACCTGTCCCCCCCCCACCTTCTTTTCTTTCTTATGGTTCTTGTTCTAGTTTTATGACCTATATCCACACACATGCTCATGTATATATTCATATATGCACACACACCTACACAGGCCTTGAGAGCCAGGTTCTGCATATGAGAAGGAATGAGTCTTTCTGTAGAATAATTTTCTGATCTGTCCATTTTCTTGCAGTTTTCATAATTTCATTTTTCTTTCTGGTTGAGTACAATTGTATTTACACATGTACCCTGTTTTCAGTATCTATTCCTCTCTTGGTGGACATCTATGCTGATTTCATTTCCTTGCTGTTGTGAATAGAGCAACATAAACATGTATAAGTGTGTCTTTGGTAGGAAGTAGAGTCCTTTGGGTGTATGCCTAGAAGTACTACGCTGGTCATCTGGTTGGTCTAGTATTAATTTTGTCAGAAACCTCCATGCTGCTTTCCGTAATGGCTGTACTACTTTACACTCCCACCAGCAGTGACTAAAGGTCCCTCTTTCTTTATATCTCTGCCAGCATTTGTTTTCTTTTTTTCTTACTTTAGCTTTTCTCCTTTATATGGATTAATCTTCTTATCAGCCAAATTCATACATGTGTATAATGTACTCTGACTGGTCTCTCTTCCAACTTTTAAAAATCTTTCTTCCATTCTATCAGTTCATCTCTACCATTCCTCCTCTTCTCTCAGGTTCAGCACTTTCGGTTTTGCGACTCATCTAGTTTAACCAGGGCCATCTGTGTGACCATTGGATCGGAACTGTCTGCTGGAACCTGGTGGGGTCACCGATGGTAAAGCTGAAGGCACTGACTTCCTCTCTCTCCAAATCTATCACAACAAGTAGTTCTGCAGTGAAGGGTAGGGTCTCCTGAGCCCTGCTGAGGGGTTCACTCTACGTAGATCTGATGCAGGTGTCCACAGCTACTGTGAGTTTAGGATTGTAATGATCATGTATTGCCCAGAAGACAGCATTTCACAGACCTCGTCCCCATCTCTGGCTTTTATTTTCTTTCCACCCTCTCTTCCAAAATAGTCCAGGCCAAGGCTCTTACACAGAGAGACCGTTCTCAAAACACAACAACAACAAAAAGAAATTTATTTGCCTAGCATGTTTGAATCCTAGGGTTTGATCTCTAGTACCAAAATAAATAAATAAATAAATAAAATAAACCCCCTAAAGCCAAACAAGTAAAAACAAAAACAAAAACAAAAAACAAACCAACAAAAAAACAAACAAGCAAACAAAAAGCAATAGAACAAAGTAAAACCAGGAACAAACAAATGAGGAGATTCCTCTGAAGAGGTGTGATTGGGCTATAACCAGAGAGATAAACAATAAATGCTGAGACATTCAAATGAGCGATTTGAACGCCTGTACATGGCTGCCACTGGGAAGAGAGTCTGGTAGGTTTTTTAAAAGTTAAGACAAAGAGTTAATATTTGACCTGGCAATTGCCCTCCTAGGTATATATGTAAGAAAAATGACAGTGTACTTACAGATATGTGTGGGGGCTTATATGTTGGTCATAAAACAATAGTACATAAATGCTCACAGTAGAAATAATTATAACTTCAAAATGGAAATAACCCAAATACTTACTGTGAAATGAAAGGATAAAGAAAATGTGGTATATCCATATAATAGAATATTATTGGGCCATATAAAAGGAATGGGTTATTGATACATATTACAACATAGATACATTTTGGAAACATTATGGTAAGTTATAGTAGAAACTTTGGTTTCTTTAAAAAGTCATGTTACATAAATATGATTTTGTTTTAATCCCACGTGTGGGATATGGAGCTGCTTTTAGCTTGTCCACAGCTGATAACAGCCTCGTGTTGGATAGGGGCTTGGTCTTTGCCAACTGGTAACAGCCTTGTGTGGCTTGGAGAGGGGTGTGGTCTTTGTCACCTCCAGTTAGTTTGATTCTGAGGACTCTGAGAGGGTATAAATAGCAGAGTACAGAGAGGAGAAGGGGATGCTTCTCTTAAGAGATGTTCCGAGAAGGAAGAAGGCTGCTGCTGTGTTTGCTGTTTTGCCGGATATCCTGATGACTGAGATTGGTATTGTCCCAGAGAACCCAGATGATCCTAAACAGCTGGAAGTAGCTGAAGGGAACTCCACCCCCTTTCCCCTCTGATCCTTTTTTTTTTTTCTCCTACTTTCTGTTGAGGAGTTAGTGGAAGGAAAGTAGAGGTATAAGAAACCAAAATAAAACATTTAAAAAGCAGCACTGCAGTAAGTGAAAAGAAGTGAGTTACAAAAGCACCTGTGTTGTAGGATTTTATTTATATGAGCTATTAGAAAAGAAGGAGAACAGTTGATTGACAGGGCCTGGGAGGGAGAAAGCAATTGAGAGTGATTGCCAATGAGTTCGAAATTTCTTCCGGGAGATGGAAAATGTTTTAAGTAGGTAGTAGTGCTCGCCTACCCTGCTCCATGTTAAATTTGTTAAAGAATGATGCGTTACATGTAGAGCTTGCCCACATGATTCCATGGAAGAACCAGCTTGGCTATGCAAGTAGTAAATGGTTGGCATGTGGGCAATCAGACTCTGGGCATCCGTTTATTAAAAAGAAAGAAAGAAAAGGGACCTTTGATGCCTAGTGTGTTCTGTGCTTCCAAGCCACCTGTTGTCACTTCCGCCACATTCAATTAGAAGTGACTAACCCACTCCACAGTGGAGTGGGTGAACTAGTCTCTACTTTAAATAAAACGTGTGTGTGTATGTGTATGGGCATTGCATGGGAGAGCAGGTGCCTGCAGAAGTCAGAAGAAGGTGGTGGATCTGCCAGGAGTTGCTTGCAGTGCGTTCTGGAAATGGAACTCAGATCCTCTGTGAGAGCAGTATGTGCTTATAATCATCCAACCACTGCTCCAATTCTAGGCTCCACTTCTTGACAGGAGGGAGCACGAAAGACCAGGTACACAGATGTTGAACCAACCACAGTGGATGCCCAGGGTCTGATTGTCTACATGCCAACAGCTTACTGCTTTCGTAACCTGGTGTTCAATTTTCGCCTCCACTTAGCTTACCTAGTGAGGATTCAGCATAGTAACTATTCTATGGTGTTACCCTGAGGAATAAAAACAAGAAGCATTTAGTGAAGCTCTGGGCACCCTGCGAACATCCAGCCTTCTCCCCGATGGCTCGGACACTGGGAGGTCATGTCGTGGCCTCTGGGGTGTTGGATCTGAGCCCTGCAGGATCGAAGGCTTTGCTGGGAATGTGGCTCAGCTAAGGATGGATGTTGATGTTGGTATATCAGGGACTGTAACTCACTGACTTTCCAGGAAGAGCTGAGAATCTCTTCCGAACGCCCCACAGGAACTGAACTCATCTGGAGACCTGAAAGCCAGTATATGAGTTTGTGTTCAGAAGATTGGAAGACTCCTCTGGCTAGAGCAGTGTTTCTGGAAGGAAAAGCAGCTTGGGACATCATGTCAGCATTAGATTTGACAGGAAGCAGAGAGTCACTCAAAGCAAGTGGACTTATGGCAATTTTTATTTCCTTTCAACAACCCTGCTGCTTTATCTTCAGCCCTCCTGCTGGGGCTTTAGCCCTTGGCAGAAAGGAACTGGATGAACCTGCAGGGAACTCAAGTCTTCCATCTAGCAGGCACTGGAATTCTCCATGGTTAAGGATAAAGAGCCGTATGGTTCCCAGGCCTCACACCTTGCCTACCATTTATTAAAGGACAGAGGGCGGAACTGCCTAACTTCCCTCGTCCTCTCTGAGTCTGGACCAGGGCTCCTGGGAGTGAATTCATCTACCCGTGGTTCCCTGCTGAGTAAGTTCTAAAGGACAGAATTTCTTTGGCATCTCTCTTTGCTTGCTGTACAGCAAGCCTATACCTCTCAGTCTGGTGCTTAACAGAATTGGGGTTTGTTGCTCTCTCCAAACTTTTTAAGCTCCCTCCTTCAGCATTATCCTTGGCCTATGGGGTCCTGTCTGTTCTTGCTTTGACTCTGGGCCATGGGTCCCCAGTTCATCCTCACAGGCTGTTTGGGCATCCACTACCAGGATCCTTTGCAGATAGAAAAGGTAACAACTACAGTCCCATGGTAACTGTCCTTTCCAGGTCCTTACTTTCGCTCCCCACACAGCCTTGTGGTGATGACTTCAGCCCTCAGCCTCAACACTCCAAGGCACTTGGCACTCTCTCAGGCCACACCCCGAGTGCAGGGATGAAGTAGGACTACTGCAAAGGACAAAAATGAAGGGGGCTATGTCTTGCTTGCTTTTCCTCAGATCAGCTGAAGACTCGGGGTTGATCTGCCTTCTCTTTCCTCAGTGGTTCATTTCTTTAGACGAGATGCCTTTTGGGACCTGCCGTCCCTCTCACACTCTCTTGGCTTCCTTCATTTTAAATTGTTTTTTTTTAAAGTATTATTGTTGTTGTGCGATGTGTGCATGTGAGTATAAGTGTGGGTGAGTGGGTACCATGGCATGGGTGTGACAGCTTCTGGAAAGTTTGCTCTTTCCTCCTGCCTCAGGTTGTGAGGCTTATGCAGCAAGAGCTTTTGCCTGCTGATCCATCTAGCCAGCCTTCTCTTGGCTTCTTTTTCTGCTTTTTTTTTTTTAAGATAGGGTCTCTCTACATACCCCTGTCTGTCCTAGAACTCACTATACCATACAGACCAGGCTGGCCTTGAACTCAGCGATCCACCCGCCTCTGTCTCCCACATGCTGGACTAAAAGCATGTGCTATGATGCCCCCCATCCCCCTTCTTGGTTTCTTGAGTTAAGGTAGGGCACACTGTCCTGTTAGGAGGAGGTGCTGGGGGTCAGGGCGCGACTGTGGGCTCTAGCAGACTTGCACAGGAAGTGCAGAATTGGGCTGAGTTTTGGTTTCTAGTCCTGGATATTCTGGGTCCAAGTCATTGTCTATGTCAGGTATGATTAGTCACCAACGAGGAGCTTGGGTAACATGGCTTGCAGGTCCCTGAGCGTTGGACATTTGATAGAGGAGATTGATAGGGAAGACAGGGGAGAAGGTATAGCTTATTCTTCATCTAAACCTCATCCATGAGCCTAGGGGCCCTGACTAGGAGCCTGTCTGGCTGCTTGGTTTGGTCTCTGCTACTACATGGGAAAGGGCCCCCAGGCGCTCTGTGAGTAGACCCCCCCTTGGCAGATCTTGTAGTCTCATCAGATCTCTGAGCCAATCTTTGACCTAGATAGTGATTCTCAACCTGTGGGTTGCAACCCCTTTGACAAATTTCTAGCTCCAAAAAATTTACATTGCAAGTCATAACAATGGGAAAAATACAGTTATGAAGTAGCAATGAAAATAATAATAATTATTATTATTTTTTTGTCGGTGCAGTGAGCTTTATTGATGGTATTCAAGAGTAGGGCTCCCTGGGCCCCTCCCACTACTCTGGGGGTCT
>CM053743.1:6379305-6423611 GCA_028658305.1 Pachyuromys duprasi | reverse complement strand
GTTGAACTTGCCATGGGTAGAGTCATACTGGAACATGTAGACCATGTAGTTGAGGTCAATGAAGGGGTCATTGATGGCCACAACCTCCACTTTGCCACTGTTGAAGGCAGCCCTGGTAACCAGGCGCCCAATACGGCCAAATCCGTTCACTCCGACCTTCACCATCGTGTCTAAGGGACGAGGCTGGCACTGCACGAAGAGATGCGGCTGTCTCTGGAACAGGGAGGAGCAGAGAGCCGAAAATAATTATTTTTTGATTGGGGGTCACCACAACATGAGAAACTATACTAAAGGGTTGCAGCATTAGGAAGGTTGAGAACCACTGACCTAGGACCTTTCTCTGCTTCAGCTCCAGCTTTGGTCTGGCCCAAAGCTGGGAGCCTGCTACAGACAGAAACCTGTGTGCTCAGATCTGCCCTCACATGCTTGAGCAATGGACCTGATGACTATCTGTGTATGGGGATGTGTCTCCATTTCTAGGAAGGGCTGTTGTTTGGTGTTCTACAGTGTAGCAGTTCCAAGGGCTTGCTTTGCAAATTGGAGTGTGTTTGGGTCAGAGTTGATTTTATACTGGCAGTGGTTTCAGAAATAAATAACATTTCATGCTAAACTTAGATGCCACTGGGAGGTCTGCCTCGTGACTTTAAGCCATGTCTGTTTCAAAGCTTCCTCTCCTACCCCATCATGGAGCAGACATGGGATTTGTAGCAGAGTTCTAGGCACAATGGAGCCGCAGAGTAGCAATTTTAGGGACCTTGAGATAACCATCCCTTGGGTTCCTATGTTCCCTTTCATCCCAGAAGCCTCATGACCCTCCAGTATCATCTGATCACAGCCTGGAGTGCAGGAACCCCATCATTAGCCCTGCCTCCCAGCTGTGGACATTGTGCTCCTGAGAGAGAAGTGGCCAGTTGGGCTTGAACTAGACTGGGCCTCCTGGCCTTCTGAGGCCTGCAACCTGCTCAGGAGAACAGCAAGAATTCTGATGGGCGGAGGCTGGATTCTGAGTACCAGCATGAGGATCGAGGCATTTCGATTACTGGAATGGAATGTTGGGGGCCTATGCAGAATTTCAAGACACAGGACTCCTTTCTTTTTGTTCTCCAAAGGCTGCCTGCTTTTCTTCTAGTCAGTAAAGAAGCCCAAGTCTCAGGAACCAGTCCAGTTTTGGAGGGCACACACAGAGATGAATAGCTGGGATAGTGACAAGGTATCTCACTGTGCCTGAGGAATGGCTGAATGACTCTGAGCATCAGGTCTAAAGCAGACAGCCTACAGCTGGCAGTACCAAATCAGGTTAATGGAAGTTACCAACTGTCCATTTAGACAGAGCATCAAACAGGAGAAAGTACTCTCCTCATGGGAAGTGGACTTCCCTCACTGGAGGTGACAGCAGAGGGAGGGGACTGCTAGGCAGGGACAGCTAGATAGGGACAGCTAGGCAGGGCTCATTTGTGGAGCAGGCATAGGTTCCTCACCCTGCTCTCTGGCCTATCAGCTTATGTCCCTGCGTGGATGAAATCCTGTGACTGTCTGAGGTTTCAAGGAGACTGCTGGACTCAGAATTTTTTTAAGTCTGGCAAGTGATGGACGTGGCTGTCTGTGAGAAGGACTTGACTTTTTGTTTGGTTTTGTTTTGAATCTCTGTCTCTCTCTGTATATGTGTGTGTGTGTTTATCATAAGTGTGGGAGTAGAGTAAAGTACACATGTGTAGAGGTCAGAAGACAACCTTGGATGTTGGTCCTTGATTCCATTTTACTTGAAGCACAGACTGTTACTGTGCTGGATAGTTTTATGTCAACTTGATACAAACTGTAGTTATCTGAGAGGAGGGAACCTCAACTGAGAAAATGCCTTCATAAGATTGGGCTTCAGGCAAACTTGTAGGGCATTTTCTTAATTAGTGATTGATGGGGAAGGGACAAGCCCATAGTGGGTGGGGCTAGCCCTAGGCTGGTGGTTCTGGGTTCTATAGGAAAGCAGTCTGAGCAAACCATGAGGAGCTAGCAAGCCAGTGAGCAGCACCCTTCCTTGGCATCTGTATTGACTACTGCCTCCAGATCCCTGCCCCAGCTTCCTTCAGTGATGGACTACAGAGTGGAGGTGCAGTTCAGGTAAAGCCTTTCCCCCTCAGATTACGTTCGGTCATGGCGTTTCACTACAGCAGTGGTGACCCTCATTAAGAAGACGCTTGTTGTCTTCCAATGCATTCACCACATTAGTTGGCCCTCGGGCTTCTGGGGGTTGGGTTTCCACTCCTGACTCACAGGAACGTGGGATCACTGACAGAACTGTGCTAGGTGCGACGTGGGTCTGAGCCCAAGTTCTCACACTTGCTTTACCAGGAAGCCGTTTCTCCATCTTAAGCTGAAGTCTCAGTTTAATTTCCTTTCATTTAAATAAAAACAGGAGAAGCCAGAAACAAACAACCACTCCACTCAGGTCCCCATTCTTCACCTGCTTCCCAGCTCAGGTCACTCATCTTTCCCTTTCCTTCTTTGATTTTCTTCTTTCCTCCATTCCTTTTATCCCTCCGAACTATCGATCGATTGATCTATCTATCTATCTATCTATCTATCTATCTATCTATCTATCTATCTATCTATCTATCTATCGGGAGTTGGACTCAGGACCTTGCATGTGTGCTAGACAAGCACTGTACTTTGAGCTACATTGTGGTCTTTCTTCTGGCTGACAGGATCTTGCTCTGTAGCTATGGCTGGCCTTGAACTGGAGATCCTCCTGCCTCTACCTCCTGAGTGCTGCACTTTCAGTTATAGAAGTGTTGTTGCTCATGGATGCATTCATGTTGCTAAAACAGTAGGAGTTGGAAAACAGCATAAATTACAATTCTTAACTTCTTCCATCCAATTCCCACTCTCTTCCCTTTGGGAAATTCTGTTTTTAATTTGTTGTCTTTTTTTTTTTTAACATTCATGCACACACACAAGGTGTTTTGCTTTGAAATTTGTCCTTTTTAAAATCTTGTTGGGGTGGAACCATGATGGTTCAGTGGTTAAGATCACTTGCTGTTCTTTCAGAGGACCTGGGTTTGGTTCCCAGTACCCACACTGTGTCTCACAAACCTCTGGAACTCCAGTTCAGGGTGATCAGAGCCCTTTTTGACCTTCAGTGCCACCAGACATGCACAAGAAGCACAGACATACATGCAGATAAAACAAACACATAAAATAATCTAAAAACAGACAAATAGCTTATCAGTAAATACCTGCACCAGGCCACATAGAACCAGACCACACCATCGCCCAGTATAGCTATCAATTGTTTATTTATTTATTATTGTTATTATTATTAGGTTTTTAGAGACAGGACTTCTCTGTACAGCCCTGGCTGTTCTGGACTCACTTTGTAGGCCAGGTTGGCCTTGAACTCACAAAGATCTGCCTGCCTCTGCCTCCTTAGTGCTTGGATTAAAGGTGTGTACCACCACATCTGTCTGTAGATAGTTCCATAGGCAGCACCTCAGGGGTTCCCATGTTTTCTTTTTTCTTCTTTTTCAGCAGCCTGTGTGCATATGTGGGTAGTTTGTCTCTGATAGGAACCTGGCCGAAGGATACACATGCATATAAATTCCAGTGCATATAACCATCAATGGCAATGTTCCCTCCTTGTGGCATAGTGTGACAGGGTCTTGAATCCTATTCCTTTGCCAGTGTGGATACCGTCCACTGTTGTCTGGCCTACCTCATGCAGGCTTGAGTTCCTCATCACCAGAATGGCATCAGTCTGGCCGGAGTCACTGCAGAAGGAAGGCACTCCTGATGGGGAGAGGATGCAGAACCAGGTGGCTTCCAATCAGATAATGCACGTCTTTGGATGGTGCCACGTGAACAGAAAGAGCTCCCTTAGCACCGTTGTTCGGTCTCCCCAACAGGGAGCAGAATTGAAGGTGTTTCTTTTATTGTTTCCTTAGGTCAACTGAAGCTGTCCATTAATGTCCAGGATCGGGTTCTGCTGCTGCACAGTGAGTATGTGCCGGCTCACCGAGGGAGAAGATGGACAGTCCCCGTCCTTCCTTTCCTAGAGCATTCTGCCAGTTGTCCACTGACAAAGTGGGTGCTCACTTGGAACTCTTTCTGTAGATCCGGTCTCGGTTCTCACTCTGCGATGTCTGGAGTTTGTCTGTTAGACCTGTATTCTTAGCAGGCCGGAGTTGCCTCTAGACATGTCAGAGTTACACTTAGGCCAGGCACAACAGGGGCCATGGAAAAGCCTTCCTAGCTTCCCTGCTGGTTCTCTTTCTCTCTGTCTCTCTCATTATTTTGTTTATTCACACACTGATGGGCAGCGCAGGGTTACGGTTAAGGCCATAGCTTTTGGAGACAGGCCACTAGAATCTGAGTCCTGGCTCCTATCAGTAAACTTGAACTGCTCAGTTTTCTCTTCGTGCGGTGCTGGTAACACCAGCCGTCTCCTGGGTTGTTTCAAGGACTCCTTGAGTTGTATTGGTAAAGAAAGCATCCAGCACACGGCAGAGATGTCTAGTAAGATAACATGGAAAGCATGAACTGCAGCTGGCAGTGGAGCCCTCTTGCTAAGGGCTGCAGGCAGCAAGGAGAAGTTCTTCCCTGTGTCTAAGCAGTGCTGTGGGTTGTCAGGGAGGATGGGACTTGCCCGCTTAATCCCTTTGTCCTTCCTCCCACCCAGCATGTGGGTATTGCCACACTTTTGTTGTGGCTCTTGATGTTTGGACTCTTCACCTGTCTCTTTAGGCTTCCTCTCCATCCCCATTCTATCCACAACAATATATTCCTCCTTAGGAATATATACTCCTCAAGAGTGTTTGTTGGTGCCTGTGCAACTGTCCTCTTTTCTCTAGCTCCCTCCTAAAATGAACCTTTCCTTCCTCTGATTCTGCAAAAACTGTACCTACCCAGGACATTGATGGGCCTCAGGAAGGAAGGTTGGTTTTGCTCACCCTACCTCTGGCCCAGGAGTCATTCCTTGTCCTTAACCCACCTTCAGGGGCTGTTTGTTGCCCCCTGTTTTGGGTCCTCATCATAGCCTGAAGTTCGCTCTCTCCACCATGCCAGGAGTACAGTGAGGGTGTGGTCATTGCCATCAGTTGTCAGGAAGACCCAGGAGGTCACCAGACCTGGCTCCTTCCCACGAAAGCCACACTCTAGAGGGGAGGGATATGTTCTCAGAGATCAGTAGCTAGGATACAGGACAGAGAATAGCAGGCGCCTGAGTCCTTTGCTCCTGGCCTTAAGGGGCCCAATGTGAAGTTCCCAAGGACCGAAAGAGGGGTGTTCTGTTTCTGCCAGGCTCACTCTCCAGCTGTGCAAACAGTTTTTGCACAATGTGTCTTGGCCCTCACCACACCGTTTGTCCTGTGTAGTTTGCTTTGGCTTTCCCCCAGCCTCAGCTCTTCATCCCTTCCAGCCTGCTTCCCAGGCCTCATGCCCGAGACTGCTGAGGCCCTATGTGAGCCAAACTCCAGAGCCCAACCAAACAAAAAACAAAGAAAAAACAGGTCTGGGTTCTGTAAGACTTACTACCTGATTGCTGTGGACATCAGGCAAAAGAGCCATTCTTATATTCATGGAAAGCACTTACCCCATTCCTTCCTTCCTGTCTGTTTGCCTGCCTATCTATCTTATCTATCTATCTATCTATCTATCTATCTATCTATCTATCTATCTATCTATCTATCTATCTATCATCATTATTTTCTGTTTTGCTATTAATGCTGGGTATCAAATTGGGGGCCTCACACATGCTAGGCAAATACTCTTCTAACTGAACCCCTTCCCAGCCCTTATTCATTCTTTTTATTTAGCAAACATTTTTATAGAACAGTTACTTATTGGCCAGGCAGTCTACTGCATGCTTTAGAAACATTCTTTTATTTTAAAAGCGTAAGTGTCACTTGGGTGAGTATCATCATGAGCTATTGGAGATATGGAGCCGTCCACCTGATAGCGCCAGAGTTACTTTTTCTCACATGTATGGTTAGTAAGTGGTGCGGCTGGTTTTCGGTGGGGTCTGCTTGCCTCTGGACTCGGAGCTTGTGACTATTCTGCATAGCACAGTGCCCCATGCAGCTTGCGCTCCTATCCCTGGAGGTCATCCTGGGAGGTAGAGAGAGCACTGGACTGGGAGTCAAGGGATATAGGTTCTATTTAACTGTCATTTCCACTGCTCTGAGTCTGCACAAGCTCCTTATATTTTTGGGTCGTTCTGGCAGCCACATTTCTCTCAGTCAGTGATGGCTTAGACTGAGTACATTGTAAGTTCCCCTCCAGCACCCCCCACTCTATACGATGGTGAGCATGCTGCCAGAACATGGGGGTGGAGGGGAGTGGCAATACACTAGGCAGAGAGGGGGTAACAACCATCACTAGGCAGAGAGGGGGTAACAACCATCAGTTAGCATGTCAAAGAGACCAGGGATAATGGTCAGAAGCCTACTGCCCACGGATATGCCTTATATTTTCATATCTTTCCATTAATGAGAGCATGCCTGTGCTGAAATATGTGTATATATCCCCATTCACCCACCCTAACCTTTCAATTCTCTTTTAGTCATGGAAGGCAAAAGCCTGATGAGTAAAATGCCTGGCATCTGCGATCCCTATGTGAAGGTATGTGATGGGACTAGAGGTAGGTGTGGGGTACTGAGGAGCTCTGTGCCTGAGTGGAGTCTCAAGGTCCAAGCACGCCTGTGGGGTTGGGATCTGAGGTAGTGACTACTACCTCATTCACTGAGTCTCTGGGCATTTGTGAGGCTCTGTGTTGGCCTAGACTTTTGTTTTTTGACTGACATATTCCCTAGGGCTTTGGGCTTTAAGCTAGACTCTTAAAGGTGATCTTGGTGATCCACACAGTGGGTACTGACCATACTGGTGATCAAAACACAAGCTTTCTTAAGGACAACAGCACCTACACCCCCTTCCCCATCAAAGAAGAGGCAGAACAGTCAGGTTCTGGTAGGAGAGTAAGAGAGGTTTCCCTGAGGGCTACAAGGTCTTTCTAGGCTAGACCCTGGAAGTGAATCCAGAGGACTACAGTGGTGAAGAATCCAAGAAGGCCAAGGCCAGGGACATCCCAGCTTATGACAGCCAAGACGCAGGCCTGATGTTCTCTTCCCTCTCCTTCCTGAAGCCCTTCCTACCAAGAGGTGGGGAAAGGCTTCATTGGAACAGGCTGGATGCCTGAGGCTGGGGAAGGAAGGTACTATAGTGGAAGCATGGCCTTGGGGCCTCTTTGGGGAGGGAACAGAATGCCCAGGAGCTCTTGGGGTCTTAGAAGGAGGAGGCCTTTGGCTTTGGTGAGACCTTCCTGGTTGAGGGAAGGGCAGAGATTATACAGTTGTGCCTTCTCTCTGGCAGCCCTTGCTAGTGCTGCCTGCTCGGTACTGCCACCATGACTGTTGTCCTGGTTTCTGTTCCCCTGGCCACAGGCTCCTTCCACTCTGTCCTCTTCACAGGCTGGTCTGAAGCTTTTAGTGTGAGGCGGTACAGCAACTCCGTCTGTTCAGAGCTGGCTGCTCAGAGCCAGCTGCAGGGCTCTGCTGGCCGTGCGGCTCAGCAATCACCTAATGCTTTCACTTTCTCCAACTCAAGATTTCTTTGATCCCTGAAGACAACCAGCTAAGCTCCCAGAGGACACAGACCATCCTAGACTGCAGAGACCCATCTTTCAACGAGCGCTTCTTCATGTAAGAGTCGGGAGCAGCCCCACCCTCGAGAGGAGAGGAAGGGAGGGTTTGCCAGATCTAGACACAGATTTAAGCAGAAAAATAGCGACTTCTGAAGGGTGTCTTTGTTTTCTCATCCCCGGTGTCCTTGCATCCCTGGCCCGGGCCCAGCATCAAGGCCTGCTGTGACAGCGAATCACTTGGCTGGCTCTCCTAACTGCAGTAACTAGCTTAGGGCTGCCTTTCCCACCTCCCACCTCACCCCCCAAAAAAGAGTAGCCCGTTTCTCACTGCCTCTGGCCAAGTTTTCACCTTCAATAGAAGGAATTTTCCAAGCTGAGGGGAGGTGTTACCTGCTCCGTCCCCCCCCCCCACTTTATTTAAAATCATTAACCTCTCTGAGCCCCAGCTCCTCATTTGTAGAATGGAGTTAATAACAGTTTCTGCTAGGGGAGCTGAGGGCTCTGAGGTGGGGAGTGAGGCAGCATCATCAGAGGAGGCGCTGCTGTTGTTGTTACTACTATTATTTCTATCCCTCAGCTCTGGGTACTCTGGGGCCAATGGGAAGGTCATGGACATTTAGTCTTTTCCTGTTAGTGAGAATGAATCATAATATTTTGGCTTGCTTTTGCATATTATGCAAAATTGGACAATATAGGTGAACAAAAGGAAGACATTAGAAAATACTCAGAGCCCTCCGACTCACATAGATACAACTCGCTGCATTTCTAATCAGACCTCTTCATTCGTGTGGGCATGAACCTCTGTGGGTGTTTACCACACAGGACTGTCTTGCAGTGGTATTGTGGTTTATTAATATTTATTTTTGATGTATTTTTTAGTTAAGCAGCAGTTATTCCTAAACCTGCTGTATACCCAAAACACCACACAGAGACTAAGATATATTTAATTAACCTAGTGCACAATGCTGCACAATGATTACTCCATCCTAATCCTCCAAACAGGCATAGTTTCCTACCATTCAGATTTCATCCATTATACTTGCTTTTAGCCATATCTTAGGTCTGGTTCATCTCTCTACATGGTTCCAAGACCTCTCCTTTGATTCTCCCTCCTCCCTCATCTTTCTCTCTCTCCTCCCTCCAGACCAGGATGTCCCACCCTATCCTCTCCATTGCAAAGCATTGGGGCTGGTTGTTTAGTTGACAATATAGAGAACAAATGGTGGCATGTTTACACAAACTTGAGACAGGTGAGGCTTAGAATAAGCATCACAATGCAATGTCTGGATTGAAACCAGGTAGTGGAGTAGAGAAATCAGCATTTGAGTGAACAAGGGTAAGACATATACATTCCAAAACAATATTATACCAACGCAGTGGTGTGTCCTAGCCTCCTTGTTGTCCTTGACAATGTAGTATAAACGCTATTGTGGACCTAAGGACTCATCTCCCACACCGTGGCACTTTATTCAGCCAGTGCTGCGGATTCCTTCTCAGCTGTTGTGACCGTGGCCAGCTCTGCGAGCCTGGCCTGTCGCTGGGCCCTCCTAACACTCTGGTGGTTTGCTTTGCTTCCTAGTCCTGTCCCAAAGGAGGGTGATCAGAAGCGGCTTCTGGTGACCGTGTGGAATGGAGCCGTTGGGACCAGGTGAGACCTGCTGAGCTGGACTCAGAACCTTCTTTGGGTTAGGGGTGCCGACATGCATCAGGGACTTGCTTCGTGCCTTTGGGATAAATGAGTTGCAGAGGGTGGCGCGCCCGAGTCCCTATCACATGGAGGTGATAACACAGGAGACACCAAGACACTGTTGTCAGTGAACATTTGCTGAGATCTTGGTATCAACAAGGCAGGGCTTAAGCCCCTAGGGATGCCAACTAACGTACAAGAAGGCTCTGCTTTGAAAGTGCCCGCTGTCCAGGAAGGAACCCTGGGCATGGTCTGGAGATAAATTACAGTGACAGCGTGCATGCAACCCAGTTCTATAGGACACTATGCACTGTAATCACTGGGCTGCTTTGCTGAGTCACTACTGTCCTTAGTGCCCAGTACATACATGCCAAATGAGTATTAACCTCACAAATGCAATGGGATGAGAGCAAGCGTGGGAAGGTGATTCGGCAGCTTTCGTGGGAAATGGAGAGAATTTTGAACCTGAGCAGAGAGTAAGAATAAGACAAAGAGAGAAGGAGGGGGTCTATCTGGCCAGGCATGGCTTGAGTAAGCAGGAAGTAATAAGGAAGCAGGGTAGTTGTGGTAGCCTCAGTCTGCTATGAGAAGGCCTGGTTAGGTGTACAGAGGTTTGTGTGTGTGTGTGTGAGAGAGAGAGCAGGGCTGCTCTTGCTGGCAGTGGGGGACAAAGGACACAGTTGTGGTTGTGAATAATGAGAGGCAGATATTATTAGCATGGGTCTCGGGGTGTGGCAGGAATGCAGATTGGCTGTTAAGGAAAGCAGGTGAGAATATCTGCCTGCCATGGCCAACTGGGCAGGTGCAGCATGAGACTCATTTCACAGAGGCAATGTAAGAATCTGGGAGACTAGGTGGCCGGCAACACTTGTCCCACAAGCACAGAATAGAGTTGAATGTATTTAAAAGGGGCTCAGGTGAATGAAAATCAGCTCAGCCCTCCAGCCTAGACTTAGAAAGTGTTTTGGGGGTTGAATGCTTTATGTACATTCACCATTTTGGAGATTGAATCCAGGGCCTTGTACATACCAGGCAAATGTTCTGCCATTGAACTATGTCCCTACTCCTGAGTTCTTTCTGGAAACATAAATCCCATCAGCTAACATACTTTTTTTTAGGGGTCCCATTTAACCTTGAGAATGAAGAGCTTTTGTTTTGATGGAATCTATTCTTCATCAGAGTGATGTTCATGGTACTACCTACCTTATCCATCCATCCATCCATCCATCCATCCATCCATCCATCCATCCATCCATCCATCCATCCATCCGACACTGCTTGGCAATGAGCATTCTAGGTGCTAAGCACTCCTACAGCTCCCTGGAGGGACAGTGAAAGAGACTGGAAGGTGTTGATGGGGGTGGGGGATGTCATACTCATAACAGGCGTCTCACTTGCTGGCTGCTGGGCTGAATCCAGCCAAGAATGCATTCTCTCACTTGGGTAGTCAGTGCTGAGTTTCTAGGAGAGGTGACCAAGGCTCAGGGAGACTAGACCTTGTTCAGGGTCACCCTAAGAGTGGTAGTAGAACTGGGAAGAAAAGCCAGGCAGTTGCATCTAAGTTCTGTCTTCATCATTGCATTGCCTTCTGGCCCAAAAGGATGGAGCGGAGACGATGGGTTTGGATATGAGACAATGTCTGAGGACTACTGGTGTTTTGGGGAAGGTCAGGTACAAAGCAGGCCTTCAGCAGAGCTGAGATGCAGTTGGTGCAGGCCCAGCCAGGTGGAGCCAAAGGGCCTCTAGAGAAGGGTTTTTGTGTTTTGTTTTGTTTTTTTCTTCAGTGCCAGTGGTCCCTGGTCGTGGCTGGACATCAGAATCTCCCAGGGCACCTGTATGGAACACAGGTTTTCAGGACCATATCAGGTAGCTAACCCTACATCTCTGTGAGAAGGACCTTGAGCTCTACATTTAAACAAGGCCCCATGGTGTTGAGAATGCTGTTTGGCCCCTGCGGCATACCTGAAGGACACCAGCAAGACACATACTATAGATCTAAGACTCTAGATGGTCTTTGGTAGGCCAAGGCGAAAGAGAATTGATAGGAACAGCATTTGGACATAGTGTTTGGCCGTGAGAACAGGAGGAAGGGTCTGACTGACATGTTGGGTGTTTGGTGGTGTCACCAGCAGAGTGTGTAAAGGGGAAGGAGAGATTCTGGAATCCGGAGTATCTAGGTAAGCGTAGTTTCTGATGGTGGTGCACATACAGAACGAATGAGACAGATCACCCAGGATGCGCTGAGTGTCAGACTCAGAGGACTGTCAGAGAAGCAGAGGGACACTCAGCAAGCTCTTGATGGAGGCGAGGGTTGGAGCTAAGTCTTCTGTGGGAAGGAAGCAGGCAGAGTTGCCGGGGGGGGGGGGGGGGAGCCAGCGGGCCACATTTTTGGAAGAGAAAGTGAGGTTGGGGTAGTGAGTCAGCCCCCAGTGAGGCCGCCTGGTCAGGACACTGTCTCCACTAGTTGCCTATTTTGGGAAAGTGAGATTCTTTATTAAATAAAACACAGCCAAACTCATGGTCAGAGTCCCAGCCCTAAGCTCAAGAGGGCCAGGGCAGGCTCCGACAGGCTGTCAGCACCATGCTGGCTATTTCCAGCCTCTGGGCAGCATTTTCAGCTCCTCCTCTTTATCAGTGTTCCGAAAGAGGAGGCCTCTGAGCTGGAGCAGACAGGCAGCAACTGCAGGAGACTCGGGCTCTGCCGAACACTCCCAAATCAAATTGTGTTTCCCTGAAGGACAGATATTCAGCTTCTTGATGTGAAAGACCACTACAGAAGGTGGGAGACAAGCATTTACAGAATTGTTCTCCATGTCAAGCATTTTCTATACATTATCTCATTTAACTAGGGTTTTGGGCATGAAGATTATGATTCCTTCCCTTCAAATGCCCATGAAGGCATAATACCTTGAGGTTATGTAATAGCTGGTATTCAATGAACGTTTATTCTGTTTGAACATTAAGCCCACAGCATGCCTTATGCAATTCAATCCTCACCCTGCTCTTTTACGGGAGAAGATGCAGGCACAGAAAGATTATGTATCTTGTCCAGAGTAACACAGCTGGAAGGCAGAAAAAATCAGCTGCAAGTCCAGGCAGTCAGCAGTCAGGTCTTTGTGCTTGTAGTCATACCTCAGAGCACTGTCCTGCCTCTTGTCCATGACAAATGACTCCAAGGCCATCCTTCTTCCCTGTCAGTGGCTTGCTCTTCCAACCTTGAGCTATTTCTTCAACACAGGTAGTGTGGCTATATATAGACCACCTAGTCAAACATGTAGGGGACACATTCTGACATGTGGAGGCTACAAGAGGCAGCGCTGGCTGTAGATGTCTACTAGAGACGGCTTGCAAAAAGACATCCTGCTGGGGCTGGAGATGGCTGTGCAATCACGAGGGCCGGAGTTTGAATCCCCAGCCCTCATGTAAAAAAACTAAGCGTGGCATCAGGACACAAAGCCTCTAAGTCCCAGCACTGTGTGGAGTCAGAGACAGGAAGACAGCTGGGGCTTTCTGGCTGCCTGCTTAGCACTAGCTTCGGAGAGAGACCTTGTCCTGAGAGAACAAGATGCAGATCAATGGTAGAGCAGGACGCCTGACATTATACACCTGTGTACATACCCCTCCCACCCCCCACCCCCCGACAGACAGGTGGAATCCTGGGATGGAGCTGTTGATTTTAGTTTATGTCAGCATCTCTGCAGGAGCTGGGGAGAACCAGTGAGCCTCTGAAGGAGAGCCACCCTCACTGGCCGGGAGACCGTGGACCAGCCTTCCCCAGCTCTGTGCCTCAGTTTTCTTATCTGTAAAATTCAACCATCTCTAGGGCCTTTTGTTTTCAATTTCAAAGTTCTGTGAGTATTTAAAAATTATAGCCACGTTCATAAAGTGGCTTGATAAACTTAAAAGAACTATATACCTTTTCAAAGATAAACAGAGAAGGTAGATACCAACCCCCAGAGCGGCACAGCCCCAATTCATCTGTTATCAACATTTGTTCAGTCTTCTTTCTCTCTTCCCCACCCACTTTCCCCTTTTCCAGTGGATCATTTTTAAGCAAACCCCACATTTTCATGTCTTATCAGTAAGTATAATATATGTTATATACATGACAACTTCTAAAGAAACAGAACCCTAAAGATGTAATCACACTCAGATAATGGCAATCCATCTAATTCCTTGGGCGCTTTGAACATGGAGCTGAGCTGTTTGGAAGTCCTGTTGGAAAATAAGCAGAAGCCAAACTGAAGCTTCTAATATCATTTACAGCACCTTTTGAACTTGTTGCCAGAGAACAACCTTGGAGAGAAATGTAATTGTTCCTCTGAAAGACAGACATTTGACTTTTCAGTGTGAAAGACTGTTATTGAAAGGAAATGAATAGATTTAAGAAAAGCATATATGTAAATATACATAAAAGTAAAGAACAGATCTTGTAACAGTAGCTGCATGTATGGAAGGTCTTCTTGGCCCTGTGGCAGGCACCACCCTTAGTACTCTACGGACAGCCTCTCCTTTAACCCTTTCTCAAACAGACAGAAGGATAGTGGCCTAACTTCAGAAAGCTTATGTTTGATATGACCCAGTGACGGGTCACGTATGTAGCACAAAGAAAAAGAAACAAATAGAAAGACATGTACTCAATTTAAGCATCAAACTAGAAATAAAGATCAAATTATGTAACCCTGTGAAATAAAATAGTTTAGGGTTCTTGAAAGAGTGGATAAATGTGCCTTTCCCCTGAAAAATGTAAGGAGTCTCACCTTGCAGTAGGCTAAGCACTGTTGTGCTGTGCGTTCCATAAAGTTATCATGAGCCTTTGTACTCCAAAATGCTCTTCCTCCCATTCTCCTGGCCCTGCACATTAGACCTCCTGCAAGCCTCCTAGCCCTAACCACCTCTTGGGCCTTCACACTTTGTTGCCCGCACTGTTCATCTGTCAATCTCACTCTGTCTTGTGCCAGGCCCTGTATTGCTGTCTTGAACTACTATTTAAATTCCTGCCTATTTGTCTTGTTTCCTTAATACTGGGGCGCCTTGCCCAGTGCCTGCCAACCATGGGCATGATGGATTCCCCCCATTTGTCAAGCCTTTGCTGAGTGCAGAAGCCTGGAGCTGAAGCCTTGGCAGTCAGCAGTGAGCAAGGCGTGGTTCCAGAGCCTCTCCACAGAGGGAAACTGTCAGCTTCTCCTGAACCGGCCCAAGTTGGTAAGCTGGCTGGTACCTTGCTGTCTGCTCAGGCTGCTCTTATAAGCAGTTTTCCCTGCAAAGGGTTCGCAAAAGCAGCCTTCAGAAGTAGCTAATTGAAGAACACTCAGAGAGAGGTTCTTGCTTGTGGACATTAATTGTGACAATTTACTCTGCCCGAATGATCATGAAATCACTGGAGGCCCCTTAGCAGGAAGCAAAGCTCAAGGGAGGCTATTAACCATTTAGAATTCTCTAAGCACCAGGGAATAAAAATTCCACTTACAGAAGAGAAGGGAGAGGCAGTGTTTGTTACAACAAAAGCCCCAGCCTGGAGACAGGGAAATCGACAGCATGAGTGTACATCACCTCACTACCAGCCAAGGCTCTCCAAATGTGCTGACGAGAAAAACAAACTTGCCAGGAAGCACCCTGGTGGAGTCTGTAAAGGCTCTCCTCCAGGGGCAGCTACCCTGTGCCTGCTGTGTGCAGTCTAGTCTGCTAGCACCACTCTGGCTCCTTTCCAAGAGGGAAGAATATTTGTTCAGAATGATGGGGTAGGAAAGTAAAGGGGTGTTTAATTAGAATGACTGCATTACCCTCCTTGAGGTCTTGTATGATGGTGACAGGGAGGAGGAGCCATGAGCCACAGCTGGAAAAGTAGCCAAGTGATGCCATGGAGAGGCTAAACTCTGAGGCCCCAGCCCTGTGGCTATGGTTCAGAACATGGATTGGGAGGCAAGTGGCCAGTGGTGGGGACCAGTCTGCAGCGCTGTGTCCTCGCCTGTCGCTTGACTTGGGCTTTAGTTTTGTTGTAAAACTATCAGGTGGCAAGCTGCCACCCTTTCAGGAGAATCCAAACAAACAATGTGTGTTTATGGAGGGGTTGAGACCTCTGCTTGACCATGGTGGGTGCCTTGAAGGATCCCTGGAGAGCGTTCTCTGGGCTCCAGTGCCCAGATCTTGAACCAACTGGGTTTAAATCTAGGCATGAGCTCTACAGCTTAAAATCTCAGGCAGATTTTGTAGGCATCTCCTTGATGCAAGCTGAGAGTTGCCTCCTGGTCTGGACCCCTTCCTTGGAGAGGCATCTGCAGGGAGTTTGCATCTTTGGCTTTAACACTGTGCCTCCCAGGATAGGCCAACCCCTCCATACATTAGGGCTCTTCAGATAGTGAAAACTGGGCTGCCAGCATTAAGGTCCAGTCTAAATGTGTGTGGCATGTGTGGATAGAAATTAAGCCAGTCTACAAAGAAATCTGAGTTGGGAGTTATAGAAGGAGAGGAGGGGAAGAAAAACAAAACAAAACCAAAAACTCACAAAAGGCTCAAGTATCAGGGCCAAGCAGAATGCTGTACAATATAGGTATTTAAAAGCCCGTTTACCGCTCCCTCCCATTGCAAGAGCAGTGACTGTTTCCTTGTTGAAGATTTGAAAACAAAAATTGCTAACAGTCCCACCTACCAGAAATAGCAGTAGTTTTTTTTTGTGGGGTTTTTGTTTTTTGTGTTTCTGTTTTTGCCACTCTGTTTCCCATGAAACTGCAGCTTTGTACACGCCCTTTTCTCTGATGACAGCAAGCTTTGGCATTTCATTAGCATTAATCAGTGCCATCATTATTAAAACCTGTTAATCAGTTCCTGAGGTTGGACATTTTCTAGGCACTTTGAATTTCTATCACCCAAGAGGCCCAGCTTGAACTTTAACTTTCCGCCTAGTCTGGCAATGTATGAGGCCTGATCTTGGTTCATGGCTGCCTGCCCCGTTGACAGTTGGGTCAAATGGGTCACTGTGACTTTTGTATGTCAGGTATGTTTGGAACTTGGTCTCCAGCCATCTGAGAGCCACTAAGGTCCTGCTTGGTTGTGAGGCAAAGCTATGGGAGCTGAGGTCCTATAACTTCCCTATTACTCCCCAGCTGAGGTGGTGGCTAAGAGTCTGATGGGGAGAGCCCTGTAACAGCTAAAACCCTCAAGGTAGCCTGAGCTCCAGTGGTGACAGAGAATGCTGCATTTGCCCAGATCTAGGAGGCTCGGGTTTCCTCAGATCTGACTGCTATTCCGTGCCCTTGGGAAGGGGACCAAGTGAGCTTGGTGTTTTCCTCTGGAAACAGGATACAGCTCCTCGGCCTGCCTCACAAAGTGGAGAGGACAAAGAAACAGAAGCAGGTAGAAGCAAGACTCACCCTCTGCTCTTCTCCTAGGCAAAGTGCACTCATTGGCTGCATGAGCTTTGGGGTGAGGTCCCTCTTGTCTCTGGACAAGGTGAGTTCACAGGAAGTTTCTGAAGCAATAGTCCAGCTAGGCCCTGGCTGGTGTAGTCATGTGACGCTGGAAATGCTTGGGTTGAGCTGCTCTCTATAACATGGTGTCCCATTGAGTGGGTGTTTGTAGCCTAAATTCTCAGCAGCTGTCGTCACTGGCCTGGCTAAGAGTTTGGATCCCCTTCCAGAGAGAAGTTTGACAGCCCCTAGGCTCCCTAGGAAGTGTTGAATCTGGACGCCAGAATGCCACGGAGGACTTTGGCAAGTCCCAACCTGCTCTGGATGAGGGGAGCAGGCACCCCTGGCTCCCCTCTGGAAGAATCCTCTTGATATGTCTCCTGGGTGTAGGAAGCGCTCAGATGGAGTGAGCAGCACTGGTGTCGATGGCCTTCCTCTCTGGTTGGGTGAGGACAGGGGCCCAGGACACCCTTCCTCTGGGTCACTGCCACTCGCTGCCCTTGCTTGGCGCTGCAAGCCCTGAACAGGGAGGGCCACACTTCTCTTGCACGTCTGAAAACATCCTCCTAGTCTGTTTTGAGACCCTGCCATCCAGCTTTGTGTCCTCGAATGAAGTCGAAAGATGGCCGTGTGGAGGTTCTTTTGGTCTCCCGGCTTCAGCCTTGGCTTCAGTCTTTTCAGAAAGGGGCTTCTCACGAAGACTGCACAGGGGACTCCCTACTGCTATTCACTCTTTTCTCTTTTGTTCTGTAAGCAAATGCTTAATGAGCACTTACTGTTTACCAGACTCAATATTAAGTATGTCAAAGAGCCTGGCTGCAAACACGAGGCAGGAGGCAGGAGACAGCTAAGTTCATAGTTGTCCTCCAGAGCTAAGAGGCTGAGGAGGATCACTTCTGTCCAGAGCATCAGGGAAAGGTACATTACAGGTGGTAACCTTGGGGCAGGGAAGCTAGAACATGTGCTTCAGAAGAGTGATGCCAGCTGTAGTTTTGAGGGGTTAGTGGTACTTGCCCTCTGCCTCTATGGTCTGAACATCTCATTCCTTCTTTCACGGCAGGAGATCAGTGGCTGGTACTATCTGCTAACGGAGAGCCTGGGCCGGACCAAGCACCTCAAGGTGGCTAGGCGGCGGCTCCAGCCCTTGAGAGGTATGTACAAGCTACACTGAACTCCCTGACCCTTGCTGAGCTGTCACAGCTACAACCTTCAAGGTAGCCTGAGCTGCTTGAGGCACTTCTTGCTAGTGCCTTTAGGATCATAGGCTACTCCTGCCCAGGACATCACTGCCATACGATGGACGTTCCTCAGAGTTTGTGCCACCTGGCTTCACACAGATCAGCTCCATTGCCTCACTCACAGAATTTCTCAGGATTTTTCCAGAGTCCCCTTCCCAGACCTCAGGTCTCAGAAGGCCTCCCCTACAATACCTTGCTTACCATGGGAATCCCGCCTCTGCAGGCATGCTTCTAAGGCCTGCCGTGGGCTCGGCTGTTCCCTCAGCACCATGCTTTCTCTCACAGCCCTGGCTGCTGAGCCTCTGCTTGCTCTGCACCTTGGCATCCTTCTGGAAGCTAGGAATGGCCCTGACAGTCTCATCCCTGGCTGGCATGGACCCTCATACCAGAGGAGCTTTCTGACTCAGCTCTGTTTCCTTCCAGAAGTGCCAAGAGATGGGGCCACTGAGAATGGGAAGGAAATCCAGGTAGGTGGGGACACTTGTAGCTGGGGCTGGTGGGATCTGAGCGCAGTCTCTGATCCCCTCTTTGTTGACTTCTTGGCTCAGGAAGTGACTGTGAAAGAGGGCAGCATTTGGTGTTTGGAACTTGGCAAATCATACCTTGTGAAGGTTTCTTAACTTTCTTAAGGTGTGCCATTGGAAGTTGCCCTAGACACAGGTCTTGGTTATTCGTGACCTTTGCAGGAGTGAGAGAGAGCCAGGAAATGCCAGTGACTAGATCTGATTTTTTTGGCCTCTAGAAACAGAACTCCCCCACACCCTGGTCTCCAGAACCACTGTTTCCTAGAACTATGGCCAAGACATCTTCACAGGTTAAGCCTGCTGGGGCTGAGGAACAGCCATGACCCTGAACCTGAAAGTGATGGGTGTCTGGCTTCCTACCAGCCTTGAATCTAGAGAGGAACATTATATGGGGATTTGGGAGATCTGTCCAAAGTTCATTCGATTTCTTTGGAGAACCTGTCACGGTGACTCATGGTTTTCTCTAACCAGGAGAAGGAAAAGCAAACTCCCGGGAATTAATTAGCCCCTTGGGTACTATTGTGACCGAACTCTCACCACCTCCTGTGAGGTTGTTGACACTACCCCACTTTACAAATAGGTAAGGGTACATACAGATCCAAGGGTGTTGTGTCCGTGTGGCCGCACAGCCAGCAAGAGGTTGACAGAGCCTCTGAAATGGGTGTATTTTCATCTCTTCTGTGCACTGTGCCACACTATCTCTAGAGTGTGTCCTCACTAAAAAGACATGATGTTGGTGTTGGCATGCTCCTTGACCTCTTGTATTGCAATTAACCCCTTGGGTGCTGTTGTGCGCTCATCTATTCCCTCATACACTGTGGGGTGGTTACGCATGTGAGGGCCCCTGCCTGGTGCTGGGTTCTGGGACAGAGCTTTGTTTCAGTCCCTTGTGGAACATACTATTCAGAAAGAGTATCATTACCCATTATAGCAGCTGCCTGCTGCCCATGGCCTCTGAGCATCTGGCTGTAGCAATGGGATGGAGGAACTGAACCGCAACCTCTGTTTCATTTTAGGTAATTTCTATGTGTCCTGTACAAACATCTACCTCCCATTAGAGTGCTATAGTAGCTTGCCGGATGTGTTTTTCTATGGTTTCACTAGGAGTTTAGAAGATTCCTCTAGCTTCAGGGAGAGTTCCAAAGATCTCCCCACTCTCTGTGAGGAGGCAGTGACCATGGAGCTCCCCTGGTGGGAATTACTTGGACATCAACATTGCAGGTCTCTAGGTGGCCTGTGACAGACCTGTTCTAGAATCTGTATACTGTCCCATGCCCCCCGAGGACACTATTCTCAGGTGAATCGGACTTGGAAGCTTGTGTACCAGATGATGTCCACAGTGCTCAGTAGACACAGTGACTGGCATAGGTGTGGGGGAAATAAGAGGTCTCTTATTCAAGTCCTCCATTTGAAAGACCGTGGTCACTTAAGAACCAAATCAAGAGACAGCCTCTGTTCTAACAACATGAGTGAGCAGGTGGCTGTTCCAAGGGTGCCTAGCAGGTCAGAGGGCCTGAGCTCATGCTGTGCTACTCACAGGACGTGATCCCGGGACTACAAGGTGTTGACTGCAAGGCCTGAGCTCTAACCCGACTGTACCCCCTTTTGGTTTCTGTTTCTTTGCTGTTACGATGTGGAACCCCTTTGCCCACTTGCCCATATGGTCTATGAGCCATGAGCCACCAATTCCTCCACACAGCCCGCTTTTGTGAGTGAAGAGGCTGACTGTTCAGTATCTCCTGAGAGCCCATCAGTCTCCAGATGTCTTGTGTTCCCTGATTTAAGATGTGTTGTTTACGGCACAATGCTCAGGGCGCCCCGGATTGTCCCTACTAGGTTAGTCTGCTGGGTTTGCTTCTGGGGACTCCGGGATTTGCAGGGAGGCATACTGTTACAGAATAGGGTGTGTTTTCTGCTTGAGTTTCCCTCCAGCAGGCAGCGAGGGGTGTTTGTGAGAACACTGGACTTACAGAGTGGCCCAGGGCAGAGAATGCAGCCAGAACAAAGGCGCCCTCTCCCCGCTAGGCCCGAGGAATACTAACTAGTTGACAGGAATTTTAATATAAAACTCTCCCTCTTCCTTGTCATTCTGAGGTCTCAGGAAGCCTTCGGGCTTATCTGCAGAGGCACACAGCACAGACAGGGCTTGGGGAGGTGAGAGGTGATTTCCTGCCATTCTTCTGAGGGGCGGGCTTCCCAGGGCGGTCATGCCAGGCTGACGGGCGCAGTGTGGGCTCCCACTGCTGGGGGGGAGAGCTGGGTTTTCATGGGGAGGCAGCTGAGGCAGAACCCGCAGCCATGAACCGCTCCAATGGGCTCTGCAAGGTGTGTTCAGAACGCCGCTACCGGCAGGTGGGTGCCTGATTCCCCCGGGTTACCTTGTGATGTTGGGAGTCAGGGATGGGGCGGGGGGGTCATCCATATGGAAATTTCGTTCTCTTTCTCCACAAGGCCTTTTTATGCCTCCCCCTGTTCCCTGTAGGTACATTTTGATGTGTGTGTGTGTGGAGGCAGGGGCTGGACCCATGACCCATCGTGGTGCCTACTGCCCAGTGTTACAGGCAGCTGAGGCAGTTTCTGAGTGTTGTCCTACCCATGGGCTGTATCCTTGATGAAATGATTTAGATGTTGTTTTTTTTTTTCTTTTATCATCTGGGAGGAGGTTTGTTTTTGTTTTGTTTTTGTTTTAAGAACATCTCAGGTCTGAGATTGCCGGTGGTTTCAGGCTTGGGAGCTAAGTGACTTCCCAAAACTGTAGTATTGCTAACTTTCCTCTTTCTGGTGGGAAGCAGTGCCCATTATGTCCTTTGTGAGTACTTCTGTGTGCTTCCATGTGGGATATGCTATATGCATATGTGTCTGTCCTTCCTGCTGCCACATGCCTGGACGTGACTCCACACTCCTGTGGTGTTGGAGTGCATCTTCACTGAGGCTGTCACTTAGCTCCGGGGCTGAGAGGCAAGGCAGAGTCAGGAGTGACAGTCATGGTCACCCCTAAGACTCTTCTAGAACTAGGCTTTTCTTTCTTATAAAATAGCAATGGAGGTCAGGGGTGGGGAGAAAGGTAAAAGATAGACAAATTTGGGTAGAGTCCAAGCTGAAAGGGACACACAAATTGTTCTGAATGTAAAGATACAGAGAAGGCCCCCATTAGAATCTGGGTCCTAATTCCTTATCATGTGGGTCATGGGGAGAAGCCCCCGGCTCCCCTGCGCCTGCCCTCTGTTTCCCGGGTATCTGGATGTTCCTCTCAGCCTTCCCTACTCTTGTCTTGTCCTGCTGGCCCCAACCTATGCTCTCTGCTTTCCCGCAGTTGGACAGAGCAGTTCCTGTAGCAAGAGCATTTAGGTGGTGAGGCAGGGTGAGCACTAGATAGAAGGTAATGAAAGCCCAGGTATCCTTGGGCCAAGGGGCAAGAAGACTGGGATGTGCTGGTGGTCAGAGTGGAACCTACACGCTGGACCCGCGGGGCCTGGATGATGGCGCCCTCATTAGGAGCTGAGGCAGAACTGAGAGCACTAAGTGTTCTTTGGGAAAATGCTCTAAGTGCCTCTCTAGAGAAAATCACAGTCCCCTGCCCCTAAAATAGGAAGAAGTGAAATAGAGACAAGCCTATGGGAGCAAAGGGGCAATCCGTAAAGTGCTTGGCTTGTGTCTGCTGCCCACATCTAGGGAGTGGTCAGTAAATGCCAGCAGGTAGGGACAGGAGTCCACTCGGCAGGTGCTGGCATGGCTGAGACACAGAAGCAATGGCAGAGCTTGCCCTTTACAGGCAAGAGAATGAACCACCCTAAGAAGGACACTGCCAGGAGCTGCTGAGGTCCCAGAGTCAGGAGGGGATTGTCTCCCTGCTTGAGCCCAAGGTCAGAGAGGAAGGCTGGGTAGCACTCCCTCACTTAGGCCTTGATTACCTTCTCTGTAAAGTGGGTTTGCTGAAGCTGTGTTCCATGGACAGACTATGGACACCACCCTCTGCATGCTCAGAGGTCACGATGACCAGAGCAATGGTTCTGACTCCATTGCAGTCCGCTCTACCCACAGAGCCAGGAGCTGCTATTGTTTTTTGATATCCCCTCTCCTGCCACTCCTGTGCTTGCCAGTGGGGTAGGATTGTTCTCTGGGGTGGCACGAAGCGTTGACGGGTGAAGAGGCTCCTGTCCCTGTCTGGCCAGAGCACCAGAACATAGAGTTGGGCCTCCCCTCCAGGCAGGAGGAGTCGCCCTCAGCACCCTGTGGTGTAGGGTTGGCTCAGGGCTAGAAAGGTTTCTGTGTGTAGTGGAGGGTGGGCTGCAAGTCTCCTGTCAGGCCCACAGAATGGCCCCTGCTGCCTTCGCTGGGCCTCTGCCGGCCTGGCAATGCGAGGTTTCTCATCCCTCCAGCTTTCCACATTCACTCCCGGCTTTGTTTTGCTTTCTTTCCACTCTTCTCCTTCTCTTCCTGTCTTAGCTTTGTGTTTTCCCAGAATTCTTATGGGAACAGGGTATTTTTCCTGCCCCCTCTCCCTCCCCCTTGTCTGTCAGATTTCCTGTTTTACAAACTTGCTTTGAATCCAGGCCCAGGACTTGTGGGAAGCAGAGCCTCAGGGACCTTTGGTCACCCTGGGCTCCTGCCTGCTCCCCTTCCTCATGTCTGGCCTTTAGGGGACCAGCAGGTAAATACAGGTGCTCAGTTCTAAGAGACAGCAAGCTCTGCAAAAGGCTGGTGCCCTTGAACTATTCCAGGCTTGCTGAATGGTTTTCTTCCTCTGCCCAGCCAGGACACCTTTTCTTTGTGCCTGGTTGGGACCCGCCCTCATCCTAGAGAAGTCTTGAGACTCCCTCGGAAACCATTTTCCGACCTAGCAATCTGAATGAGCCAGTGGGCCATGCTGCACGCAGACGCATTCTTTTTATTTTTTGAAGATTTTATTTCAGAAGTTTTTTTTTAAATTATGTTTATATGTGTGCATGGGATATGCGTACATGAAGGACAGAGGTGTTGGGCCCCCCTAGCGCTGGGGTTACAGATGATCGGGGGTCACCCGACATGGATGCTGGGAAGAGCACTGGGGAAAGTGCCAGAGACCAGTGCCACCCCTGTCCCTTGTACCTGGGCAATGCATGACACATAGCAGGAGTTGGATTGCAGAGAGTTGATCTGCAAAGGGCACCCAGATAGCAGGGTCTGTCCTTTGGTAGAAGTCCTGAAAATTGTGGCTGTGGCCCTCCCATACACATAGTCCTTTGCAGGCAGATTGAAGTCTGTCACTAGTGCAGGTTCATCCAGGAGGCCTTGGCTCTGCCTGTGCCTTCCTCCTCTCCTGGGAACTCTTTCTGGCTGCCTAGAGGCTCCAATCAAGCCCCTCTGTGCCCGCGAACCCCACTGCTCTTCTCTTGACCTTTGGCCATCAGCTGAGAGAGGCTGTGCTCATTTTCCCACCCTGGAGCCCGGGGAGGACAGCCACCCGCATGGGTTTATTTCTGGGTCCCTAGCACAAGGCAAACCCTGGACTAAGATCCCAAGACCTTCGTGGGAAAGGAAGCTGGGAGTGAGGCAGGCAGCTGGGATTCAGCGGCGAGGGGAGGCTCAATTCAGATAGCTCCTGGGTAAAGAGCTGGGGCCGTTAGGGTAAGGTTTACTCTGCCCTCTGTCCTCTGCCCTCTGCTGAGCTGTTTGGCCCATAAGTCTTTTTTAATTTTTTTATTTGTTATTTTTTGAGATTCTGGGTCTTAAGCAGGGATAGAGAGAGGCTGGTCAGCCAGCCTCAGCTCTGGTTCCTGTGGAGAGGAAAGTGGCACAGGGTGGGGCTGATAGGTTTCTCAGCTTGGAACCCCTGGAGTAACTGGACAGGGCTGTGTCCTAGGTTACTATCCCGAGGGGCAAAGACGGCTTCGGCTTTACCATCTGCTGTGACTCTCCGGTCCGAGTGCAGGCTGTGGATTCTGGTAAGTGAAAGACACAGGTTGGCAGCCCTGTTCTCCCACCAGACAGCTGGACTTTGCAGACAGTTTGGAGCTGGAGGGGGCCTCACACTGGATTAGAGTCTGGGTTTTCAAAAGGAAAAGAATAATATTTTTAAATGACCTACAGATGAATCTGAGATTTATGAAAATAGAACCTTTTTTTTGGTTTGTTTTTTATCAAAATGAAAATAGGTTTTGTATTTTGATTCCTGAGAAGAAGAACTAAATTTTAATTGTGATGGCTGCTGAGGAGTTGAAAGCCATTTATGAGCTCTTATCCTATCTCAAAGCCCACTCAACGCTTAGAAGTGGCCATTCCTAGCTGGGTGCGGTGGCTTACGCATCCAACCCTGCACTCCAGAGGCAGACACAGGAGGATGGCTGGAAGTTCAAAGCTAGCCTGGCCTAGACCATGAGACTGCCACCCTGCCCCCGACCCCCACAATCCTACCAGAAACCCAGACGAAAGCAAACAGAAAAACCTTCAAGCAAAACAAACAGAAAGCAACAGCAGAGTCTGGGAAGGTCACTTAGGATAGTACTCACCTTGCAAGGGTAAGGACTTGAATTTGGTCTCCAGAACCCATGCAAAAAAAAAAAAAAAAAAAAAAAAAAGGAAGCCAGGCATTGTGGTTCATGCTTGTAATTATACTACTAGAGAGGCAGAGAAAAGAGAATCATTGGGATTCACTCACTAACCAGAGCAGCCTACATGCTGAGTCCCAGGCCAGTGAGAGACCCTGTCTTAAAAAAAAAAAAAAAAAAAAAAGGCCAGTGCCCAGTAAAGACACGTGTGCAGAGTTTGTCGTCTGGTTTATGTATGCATGTGCACATATGTTCTCTCTCCCTCCTTCCCTCTTCCCAACCCCACACCTTCACTGCCAAAAAAGATACTATTTCCTTACTGTTCCAGGGGAGCTTTGGAAAGGGACAGTGGTGGGAGAGGGCACAAGCACCGTGAGAGGAGAAGACGAAGGGCGCCTTTGCCTTTGGTCGCTGCCTAGTTCAGCACCTCTTTCCCCAGATGGAGCAATAGAGAGGAAAAGGACAACTATTGTTCAGCGTCACCAGGGGTGCAAAGGACTCCAGGATTTTTGAGGAAGTCTTTGGCCTCAGTGGTCCTTGAGTGGCTTTTCTTTGTCTTTGCAGGGGGCCCAGCAGAGAGGGCAGGGCTGCAGCAGCTGGACACAGTGCTAAAACTGAATGAGAAGCCTGTGGAGCACTGGAAATGCGTGGAGCTGGCACACGAGATCCGGTGACAGGGGGCAGTGGGCGGCAGAAACCTCAACTGAGGGTATCTCTCCCCACCCGGCCCTGGGCAGACTGCCTTGCTCTATTCTGCTTTTTCTGCTCTCTACCCAGCTGTGAGCAATTTACATCACTCCTTGGGGAATCTGTTTCTTGGCCTGGAAATGGAAGGATCAGGCTAAGATGAATTTCGATCCCATAGCAAACAGCAGGAAAGAGGCTCTGAACAGACCCCATGGTTCCTGCCGCGGTTCCGGAGGAGGCGGGGCTGGTTCCATTTCAGCTAATCACCCTCGCTACTGTTTGTTTAAGGGTGCAGATGTTTCAATTGCACAATTTAAAGTTTATTCTGTCACCTGGAAGGGTGACACTGTGATGGTTCACTTGGGACTGCTTCTGGAATGCCATAGAATTGCATTTCTTTTTTTTTATTTTTTTATTTTTTTGGGGTGCTCTATCTGTATGTACACCTGCATGACTGAAGAGGGCATCAGATCCCCTTATAGATGGTTGTGAGCCACCATGTGGTTGCTGAGAATTGAACTCATGACCTCTGGAAGAGCAGACACTGTTCTTAACCCCTGAGCCATCTCTCCAGTGCCTAGAATTGCATTTCACTCCATCCTACTTGGCTTCTTTCGATTGCCCTCTGCCCTGCAGGCTTCCTACCCTGACTGCCTCTGGTCTCCCCAAGTCTGAACTTCTCTGTGGAATTTCTAGGAGCTGTACGAGTGAGATCATCCTGCTCATATGGCGTGCTGTCCCCCAGATCAAGCCAGCGCCAGATGGTGGAATCTTGCGGCGGACCACTTTCAAGTCCACACATGACCTTCTGTCAACCCCTAACAAGAGGGAGAAAAACTGTACTCATGGCCCCCCGGCACGCTCTGAGCATCGACACAGCTGCCACCTGGTGTGCGACAACTCTGACAGGCTGCTACTCAGTGGCTGGGAGCGTCTCACTGAGATGGGCAAGCGCAGCAGCCAGCACACTCTGCCTGCACTGTCCCGGGCCACCGTGTCCACTGACCCCAACTACATCATCTTGGCCCCGATGCAGCCTGGACGCCAGGTGTGGACAGCTGGATGTGAAAGGCTACTGGGTCCATGTGGTAGGCTAGGATGTTTCCAAAACAGAAAATTGGATTGTGGGACCTCCATGGTCTAGCTGTTAGGGTCCTACCAAATACATGGACCACATTCCTGAGATCCATGGAATGTACTTTGGAACAGGCTGCCATGAAGGAAGTTGAGGTCTCAAAGGGCCGAAGCTGTCTTGGGCATGAAGCCTCTTTCAGCTCTATTCTACCGCTTCCCCTTAAGTGAGCCACTGTGCTTCCCTCGTGCCCTGAAGCAGTCTACTTCCTGTCCTCCAGGCCTGTGTGCATCCCCTTGCTGGGCTGCTCTGTCCCGTACTTGGGACTGAGCTGGGCCCTTTGTCTTTCTCTTGCAGTTGCTGCGGCCTGTGTATCAGGAGGACGCTGTCACTGAAGGTGAGCTGTCCTTGAGACTAAGCTCTCTCAGCCTGGAGAGATAGTTGAGGTCAGCTGAGGTTGGCCCTGACTTCCTGTTCTGAGTTCAGAGGCATTTCTGATGGAGTTGGGGTTACCCAGCATATTGACACAGACCCCTTATCTTCTCTGGTACACTCTTCCCCTCACCGAATGAGTGTGTATTCCTTTTCTTTTCTTTTCTTTTCTTTTCTTTTTTGAGTGTGTATTTTCTTAAAGTCCAAACCGAGGTGGTAGAAGGGGATGGTGAGAACCATCCAAGAGACAGGTGCTTGACATTTATTTTGGCTGTTATCCAGTGTTGCTGAGCAACCACATCTCTACGGGTCTATAGACACCATGCTCGAAGCTGCATGAGAAGCAGTCATGGAATGCTGAGCTGTGAGGCCTCAGGTCGGAGCCTTTCTGTTGTGCAGTTTGAGCAAATCACTGCCTTCTCACTTAACCTAGAAAACAGGATCAGTTGTTCCTGCTTCGGGGCAAGGGGGCTGCCTGGAGGAGGGTACGGGAAAACGGCTGTGTGCAGTTGCCTGCATGCTGTAGGGTGGTACAGGAGAACCATCTCCGGGCTATACAGAGTCAGCGCCGTTTAACCAATTCTTCTCCTCTGGCCAGAAATGGAAGCTGGCATAAAACAGCCACTTCTCCAGGAAGCCTGGGAGATGGGTCTCTGTGCAGGAGTTGGCAGGGGTGGCCCTTAAGCCCTCACACAGTGCTGCAGAGCCCTGACCAGAAGTTCAGCTTGTCTGGAAGGTTGAGGCTAGCCTTGCCACGTGGCCTGTGAGGCCTACCTTGAGTGTGGTTGAACTTTTCAGTGCCTACAGAACATCTTTGGCCTTTTCCCCTGAGAGTATCCTTTTCCCATCTTCTCTCAGATTTGTTTCTGTGCTGTTTCCCTCCATTAGTGGTAAGAAGATGATTTGTAGAGTGGGCGCTTGGGCCTTTGGGGAGAGGAGGCTCCCATCAGGCTTGCTGATGGAAGGCACCTCCTTCCTCTCCCTGCTGGGGCCTGTGGGCAGTTGGGCCTAGCCTGTCAGAAAAGAGGCTGTGTTCCTTCTGGGGAGGAGCCCAGTAGTGATTCTAAGTGTCTAAAAGCTTTTAGTGGGCACATTAGAATAGAGTAAATATGCTACTACTAAATGGTGACTTTATTAGGGCCAGGGCTGGGCTCGGTGTGTTTCTGTGTGCCCAGCATCACCCCCAGTGCCTGTCAGAAGATGGAAACTTGGGGAACTTCAGCAGAGTGGCTGAGCAGAATGCCTCTGGTTGTCAGATGTGGTTGTCAGCCACATCACTGAGGAAGGGGCCTAGAGAGATGTGTCACCTGTGTGTGTGCATGCATGTGGCCTGTGAGCCCTTCAGTCCTTTCCCAAACAGCTCCAGGTACCAAAATGTGTCTGTGTTTTTATTCCTCTCTGAAAATTCAGTGCCAAGAAGGGCACAGTCACACTAAGGTTCAGGGAAAGGAACAAGTAAGGTAGAGAAGCTGGTGTTAACTACAGTGTCAGTGTTTTGAATTCCTTCTGTCCAGATCTGTGTGTGTGTGCGTGCACACACATTTGCAGAACAGAGGTCAAACCCAGGCACCATGTACCTTATTTTATGAGACAGACTCTCTAATTGGGACCTGAGACTTGCTGATTAGGCTAGGCTGGCCAGCCAGAGAGCCTCAGAGATCTATCCATCTCAGCCTCCTCAGAGCTGGGATTACAAGCCCATGCTACCATGCCTAGCCTTTTACCTGGGTGTTGGGAATTAGGCTCAGATCTATATGGTTAGTGCAGCAAGCACTTTACCAACTGAGCCATCTCCCTAGCCCCTATATCCAGGATCTTGACTTCACTTATATTTCAGCCCAGTGATCCCTTTGGCATCGAAGGATGTCTTTTTCCATTCCCATCAATTACTTCTTTGCAGCCTCAAGTCCTGAGTTTAGAAGGAGGAGAAATTCTGGGTGCATGGTTCCCCTCACACACACCGGGGGCTGTCCAGAGGTTAGGGCTGTCACCAGGGTGCTGTCCTCTGATTCCTCCTGCCAGAACGAGGCCTTTCTTTTGAATATCAGAAACGGAGTTTAGCCGTCTTGCATTGAACAGGGTCTGAGGCCTTTCCAGAGCCTAGTGTGTCTGTCTGGCTGTAGTTGCCCTACGCCCTAGGGCCAAAGTCGTTTGAAGGCAGAATGACCTCAGATTCACCACTGCCAGAGCCAGAGGGCTGCCAGGGCTCGCCTCAGAAGCTCTGGGCAGAGCCATGTAATTACTATGTTTGGCCAGTGAAGTAGTTGCTAGAGGAAGTGGAGATGATATGGGGTTAGGCTGGACATCACAAGAGGTGACAGGTGGAAGTTTGCCTTTTCAGGGCTCAGCAACCAGGCTGCATTCTGGATTGTTCTTAAAAAGAATAACTTGGAAAAAATCAGTTCCGGAGAACCACATCCCTAGTCCCACATCACCAGAAGGGTGTGACGGTGTAGTTTTAGGGAGTGGCTGTCACCTAGATTGGGCTGGTCTTGCCTCCTGTCATTTAACAGCCAAATGACCTTGGACACTTGCCCAAGCACTCTAAGTATAGGCCTCTCTTTGCTTACCTGGAAAATGAGACTAAGCAGTCCCCTCCTTTCTGGAAGCAGAGATATGGGTCAGGTGGCTGCTTTGCGATTCTTGATGTACAAGGTGAAGATTCTTTGAGAGCGCTGGGTAGCTGGGCCTAGGGAAGAAAATAAATCTCTCGTAAGCCTGAGATGTAGAGCCCGCACCTACATTTCTTTTCCACGGTGGACTGTGTCCTTCTTTTATTTTGGTCTGATTGGCCTCAGACCCAGCTTGTCAGTACTGCATGGTTTAACCTTGTCTGTCTGAGAGCACGTGGGGAAGGGCCCTGCTCTGTGCCGCACAGCGATTGAGGCTGCGCAGCTAGCTTCTGAGTTAGGAAGTCATTGCTCATGTTCAAGGCGTCTTGTGCAACTCAAATGTAGTGTACATCTTGAGACATGGGTTGGATTTTTTCCAGTGGAAGGTCAGGCTGTTGCACAGACAACCCGTCAATTCCCCCCTCCCCCCAGGGCCAGGTTAGAGGAAAAGCTGTGGGACTTCTTTCCTGCATCTGTGCCTCCCGTCTGCATCTGGGTTCTTGCTCTTTGTACCATCTAAGCCACCCTTGAAAAGGCAGGAAGTGGTTTGAGTTATCATGGTTTGAGTGCTGCCTCCAGACTGTGGTGGCTGGTCACTTGTGGGGGTGGAGAGAGTTGACTTGTTTTTCTCACCTCTCTGTGAGAAGGGCCACTAGGGGGTGAGGGGGGGGGGGAAGCAAGTGTGAAACCCTCCAGGCTGTTTCCTCTTCGATGTGGTCCTGCGTTGGTGGGGAGCTTCCCTAAGGTGGAGTTGGGTCAGGCCACCTGCTCCTTGGCTGCAGAAAGCTAGCAGAAGCCTGGGCTCTGAGACCCAGGCTGGCCTCCTTAGTCAGTTCTTGCATCCAGAACACACACAGCAAGTGCTAAATGTTATTCTAGGCAAACGGATGGTTGTGGCCAGGTGGCTCCTGCTACCTTGGCTAGTGGAAGGTGTGGACCCTGATGTACATGGGCAAAGCACAGTGTCTTTGGCATTACTGCAGGGCTATTACTGGGAGGGCCAGGGAGGTGATGCGCAGGTGATCTGGGGCAGGATGGAGGGTGAGCATGCCCTGTCTCTTGCGAAGCCACCTCTGTCACAGTTCATGCTCCATGTGGGACTGCAGGATCAGTGAGGTCAGACCTGAGCTTTTACATAGGAGTTTTTGTCGCACTGTGATTTTCATTGTTGTTTTGAAATGGGATCTAGTCATATAGCCAAGGCTGCTCAGACATCAGTTCTTCTGCATCAGGTTTCTGAAGTTTAGGATTCTTGGCTTGTGCTGCCACGCCTAGACAATTTCTTGGCTCTCAAAAGTGCAAGGCTGATAAATGGACAGCTTTGGTTCGGTGCCTGGGTCACTGCGGGATTGGATGGGGATAACTCTCTGTCACTACTGTGGGTTGGTAGATCCATCCTAGCTCTGAGGATGGATCTCCCTTTCCCCTCCGTCCCCCTCAGGATTTCTTGAGTCTGAGGCCAAGCATGGCTGGAGAGTAGGTCCACTGAGTGGATATTGTTACTTGTTCTTGGGGAGATGATCCTTTGAGGGGTGATGAAAGTGACTCACTGTCTCCCACATCTGTTCCGCAGAACCAGAGACTACCATTAAAGGGAAATCATACGCCGGTCTGAGCAAGAAGTCTCGGCTGATGAAGACAGTGCAGACCATGAAGGACCAAAGCAACTACCAAGACTACTCAGCCCTAAGAGTGCACGGCCCCCACTCAAGCTATGGCACCTATGTCTCCCTGGCCCCCAAAGTCCTGGTCTTCCCTATCTTTGTGCAGGTGAGCTTGTGGCATGCCCCAGCGTTCCCTCAAGAGGTCATGAGAGCAGTCGGGGGCTTTGGAACCAGGACTGAGGCTGTAGCCTCATCTAGGATCCAGGGCCCCTTTTGGGGACAGAAAAAATGGCTCCATATTCTGGAGATTATAAGGAAAGCAGAAGTTCCCAGAAGGGTGTGCAGAAAAGCGTGGAGACATGTGAGGGTCCTCGCTTTTCCTTCCCAGCCACCTCATCATCTGTGCCCAGGGTGGTGTACCCCAAAGTCTGGCAGTGATAGTGATGGGGATGCCTCATCCAGAGGCAAGATGTATTTGAAACTGACTGAGGGAGAGTGTGTGTGGCTAGCCTCATTGCTCAGGCAAGTGCATCAGGCCAGCAATCACCACGCAGGAGTCACACAGAGCAGAAGTCCCAGGAGTCACACAGAGCAGAAGTCCCAGGAGTCATGTACTTCTTCCCTTTCTTCTCTCACTTCTTCATTTCTCTCCTTCCTTCTTTCCTTCTTCTTGCCAATGATCTAGTCAGCACACAAAGTCTTAGGTTCTGCTATGGAATTTCAAACACAATTTGTTTTTGTTTCTGTTTTATCCTTCCCCCACACCCTGTCTCCAGTACTTTTTTTTTTGCCATCATAACCTCTTTTCTACCTTCAGTGTCATATGTTCTATCCCCCTCTTTCCTCAACAACTCCTTTCTCCTCTTGTGGTTCCTTTTCTGGTTATATGACCCATTCCTACACACACACACACACACACACACACACACACACACACACACACACACACACTAAAATTATTTAAAGTTGGATTCTTCATATGGGAAAGCACATGGTATTTATTTGTTTTTATTACTTTGGGTTACCTCAATATATGTTCTATATCTGTCCATTTTATCCAAATTCTATGATTAATTTTTATGGATGAATAAAATTCCATTGCACATATTTACCACATTGTCAATATGAGGGTTTTTTAAATTAGTAGATAATTATCATATGACCCAGCCATACTACTTGTCCGCACATGTCTAGAGGACTCTGTATCCTAGACAGAGATCCTTGCACATCTGTTTTTATTGCTGCTGTAGTCACAATACCAAGGAACTGGAAATAGCTTAGACAGCCATCAAATGTTGAATATGTCATAAAAACATTCTACATTTCTTTCCCCTCAAATCTTTATTAATTCTGCCAGTCAGATATCACTTATGTGAACATTTAGATTGTTTTCACATTTTTAAATGTAAGGCGCTCTTATTTTCTACCCTGTTGCTCCCCCTACTTTCTCTTTTCTTGTAGGGCTAGGGACCAAAGTCAAGGCTTTGCTCGTGCTGTGGCCACACTAGCACTGAGCCACACCCACAGCCCTTGGAATTTTAGACAGGCTTTCCCTGTGTAGCTCAGGGTGGTCCAGCTCACCACCCACCTTCATCAGTATCCCAAGGACGAGGATTCTAGATGCATATTACCTGCCTGGTTATTTCTGTTTTCTCTTGTAATTTTTATTACAAATTAAGGCTGGCCAGCTGACCCCAGCAGGGGAAGGTGCATGCAGCTAAGCCTGACAACCTGAAATTGATCCCTGGGACCTATATGGTGGAAGGAGAGAACCAACTTCTGCAAGTGGCCCTTCTGCTTCCATGCACATGCCTGTCCCACATATACATATGTGTACGTGCATGCCTGTCCCACATATGCATATGTGTGCGTGCATGCCTGTCCCACATATACATATGTGTGCGTGCATGCCTGCTCCCACATATATATATATATATGTGTGCATGCCTGCTCCCACATATTCATAAGTATGTGCACACATACATAAATAAATATAGTACAGTTTTTAAAACATTTTAGGTTTTGTTTTGTTTTTGTTTTTGTAGAAAGAGGGTTTCTATATAACCCTGGCTGTTCTGGACCTCACTATGTAGACCAAGCTGGCCTTGAATTCATAAAGATCTGCCTGTCTCTTCTTTCTGACTGCTGGGATTAAAGGTGTGTGCCACCACACCCAGTTTAAATTAATTTTTAAAATTATAAAAACTGAAAACATTTAAATTGTGAAATATTCAAGCCAGGAGGTAGGGGCACATGCCTTGAGAGGCAAAGGCAGGCAGATCTCTGAGTTTGAGGCCAGCTGGTCTACAGCGTGATTTCTAGGCCAGCTGGGGCTACACAGAGAAACTATGCCTCAAAAAGAAGAACAAAGAAAGAATCAAAGAAAGAAAGGACTCAAAATTTAAAAAATGGTATAATACTCACATACGCAAAGCAAAGAATTAGAGTGAATACCCACTGTGAATAGCCAGAAGCTGTCCACACAGAAGCTGTCCCAGCTCTTCCTATCATGGCGGGCTTTCTTTCCACCAAAGACCACCCAACCTGGCTTGATGACTAACCTTGCTTTGTTTTCTATCAGTGTTCCCAAGAGGTTCTGTTTAGCCTCCTTGAAGCTCCATCCCTGCTGTAGTGCATAGTTGATGCTTGTTTCATTATCTTTCTATGACCTCTTGCTTGAGGTCAGGGACCTGGGAGCTTCTGGGTGGGTCAGATAGAGCTTGGTATGAACTGGATGGGATGGTGGGGTAAGAAGTTTGAGTGAGAATTGGGTTGCTGGGGAAATGGATGAGGTGAAGGGGTCAGTTTGTTCAGCCTGGGACCTGAGCAAGGCAGGGAACCCACCTGGCCTTGAAGAGACTTGACTGGCCAAATTTCTTGGCATAGGGTCCTCAAGATGCCTCCTGGGCTCGACAGTAGCGGCCTTCCTCTGAGGCACACACAGGATGGAGGAGAGCTGGGAGGGCCCGGGAGCCTGGTGTGGGGGCGGGCACCAGAGGACTGCAAAGGCCCCTAGCATGTGGCTGAACTTCCTGTAGAGAGAGCAGCTCTTTTGGTCAGGCCTGCCTGTGCAGAGCTGGAGTAGAGTCTGTCTGCATTGCGGGTGTGAGGGGTGTGTGGGTCCAGGGTAGGAGGAGGGTAGACAGTCTTCTCCCTCTGCAAGAGAGTTCTCTGATCTGGCTTTGGCAAGCTGCCCTTTGCACTCCCACTCAGTGTGATTGGCTTTCAGCCCCTAGATCTCTGTAACTCTGCCCGGACTCTCCTGCTGTCAGAAGAACTGCTGCTGTATGAGGGGCGGAACAAGGCTTCCCAGGTAAGACCTGCACAGCCCGGCTGGCTTTCCCTCCCCATTCTTTAGGCCCCTCAGTTTCTCTCTTACTCATGGAGAACTGGGACAGGCTCTTCCAAAAGCCTTACCAAGTGGTTGCCCAGCTTTTGCTGGCCCATCAGTTACAAGGGCACTCTCACTCCTCTGAGAGTCAACCATGGGTGTGGTCAAATATACCTCTAGTGCCTAAAAAGACCTCATTGGTTATCCTGAGTTCCTCTAAGGAGGAGAGAAGATAACAGTTTATCCCAGCTGAGATAAGTACCCCGAAGATTAAAGTCTAGCCAGAGAGAGTTATTAGAGGAATGTTGGAGTCTTTCTGTATGAACCCAATCCCAGATTCCCAAGCCCAGAACCAGAGCCCAGGCTATGGTCACCCTCCATACTGCCCCACACCCACACCCAGCTATAGCTCCATCAGGGGTTGGGGGTAGGGTTTGTGTCATTCTCCCTGGGAGCCAGCTTTTCTCTATCTGGGAGAACCTCCCTCACCCACACAGCCGGGACAGCTGGCCAGGTCCCAGCTCGGTCCAGGGATGTAAACAGTTGAGGAGAAGTTGGAGTCCTGGGATCTGGCTGTGCTACCAGGAGGCCCTGGGGTGAGGGCAGAGGGCTTGCTGCCCCCTTGGGCCCTGATGCAGAGCTGGCTCTGCCAGGGTGAGTGGCTGCTTGCATCCATGGAATGATCAGGAAGCTTGGAAACAGCAAGTCCGTATAGATCTAGCCCCAGCTCTGTCACTGGCTTCTGGTGGCTTCTGACTTCCTCATCAGTCTTTCCATTTGAGCAGTGGTTGTGTGTGTGTGTGAGGCAGAGGGCAGGGTCTGAGGCTAGGCCCTCGCAGCTTCATCATCCTGGGCACTCTGTGGGACTGGAGCTGACACAGGAAGTTGGTGTAAGCAAGCAGAGCAGAGCACCCAGGTTCCGACGAGCATGGTCTCTCTGTCTCTTTCACGGGAGCTCCCTGGGGAGACTGCGTGTTTGTTCCTCCCACACTGATGATTGGTGACTTTTTAGTGTGATAGGATGGGACCTTTAATAGTCTCATTGTGCATGACTCAGGGCCATGAGATGCTGGCACAGTCAATCATCAAAGCTCAGCCTGGGATGGTAGCTCCGTGTTTGTTGTCTTAGGCAAAGAAGGTTAGTGGATATGGCCTCTTGTAAGTATGGAAAGTAGAATGTATGCTTTATTAACAAAGGTTTCAGAACAGTGAAAAGTTGAGGAAAAGTAAGCAAAACTCCCAAGTGTAGGGCTGTGTGTGTCCCAGGGAGGAAAAATCCATTGGCTTTCCTTTGCATAGGTTTTATGAAACAATGGCAGAAACCAGACAGAAGCCAATGTTGAGGCTGGTTCATTCTCTGGGCTGTCATGGGAGAAGCCAGCGGAGAGCCCGCGTGCTCTGTGCCTGTCTTCATAGACCAGGGAGGTGGCTCTGCAATGCTCATATGCTGCTCACCCGTTACAGGTGGTTGAAGCCTCGCTCTCTTCAGCTGTCTTTAGCTTTGACCTTGACTGTCTGCTAGTTCTTAGTCACTTGACTCGGCTATCGACCCTCCAGCCCCGCAGGTGTCTCAAGGGCTGTTAATTATGCTAAGCTTGTTCTCCCATGAGCAGGATCAGCTGTGACTTTACCATGGCAGAGGGAGTCAACTCTGTCCCAGCCACCAAATTATAGTCTTTTTTGGCTACCTCCTTGTCTGTGGGGTGGCCTAGAAGCCATCCTTGCTTACAATTTAGCCTGTCACAGTCGGCTACATTAGAATCAAGGAGATGTGAAAGCACAATGGCATCTTCTATATGCTCTGCGGGGCCCCTGGAGCCCCGTGGCCTGTCCCTGGCCCAGAGCCCTGATTCTCCTCTTCTTTGACTAGCTTGGCTATCTCATGCTAAACTCTAAGCCCTGGCTGCCAATTTAATTCTTAACCTTCCTTGCACCCTGGCCTCTGTTCTCACTGCACCATGTATGAGAGCTCACAGCCTTCACCAAGGCCCTTTCCTCTTCCTGCCTGCATAGAGCTCAGCTCCTACACCGCTGGGATCGCTGACATCACTCTGGACCTCTCTCTGGGGAGCTTTCTTAGGGACCTCAGCCTGTCTCCCTCCCACTTGCTTCGGTTGGAGAGAAATCAATGGGAGATGGATCTGGGCTGTGATAGCGAGAAGCCCCTGGGCGCTGGCTCTGGCACCTCTGTGTGTGATTGCAAGTCAGAGCTGGAGAAGTGTGACTGTGCATGTAATGTGCCTAGAAGAAGCCAGGTGGAGGCAGCGGCCACCTGGAATATACTCGTATGTCTTGCTGACCATTAAATCCACAAACATTAGGCATTTCATTTGCTGTATATCCTCACTGCTCATACATGCTACATGTATGATCCCATGCTACACGCATGATCCCAGTTAGACCTGTAATATCCTCATACCAGAAGAGAAAAAGTGAGAACAATGAGGAAACTGAGGCTCCTGTGACATTAACCAGAACTCAAGAATCTCAAGGCTGGTAGGAAATGGAGCCAGGATTAAGTACTTGGTTCTCTGACTGATTAATATTTTCCATGATCCCTGGTGCTTTTGGTATTTTTGTTAAACCAAACTATAGCTGCAGTCACAGTTCACCCCACCTCCCTTCACCCCCTCCCAATACACACACACACACACAGACACACACACACAGACACACACAGACACACACACACACAGACACATACACACAGACATACACACACACAGACACACACACAGACACACAGACACACACACAGACACACACACAGACACACACACAGACACACACACAGAGACACAGACACACACACAGACACACACAGATACACACACAGACACACACACACAGACACACACACACAGACACACACACAGACACACACACGCGCGCCTTGCTTCCTGGATCTTTGGAAGCTGTGAACTAAAAGAAACTCCCCCCTTGAGGACTAAAGGAAGTAGTTTAAGGACAAGAAAAGTAACTACATCCCTTTTCCTCCAGTAGCATGGCAGCCACATGGGAGGGCTTTGGTACCGTCTCATGTTCCTCAAACTGAAAATGAAAAGCAGCTATCACTGGGCAATGGGTAGCTTCTGAGAACTTTCGTATCCTTGAGACCCCAGGAGTCATAGATTCTAGTTATGGATATGTCATTCTACAGGAAATAACTTTCCCAAAGGGGTTTCTGAATGAGTATGAGTGGCCTCTCCATGGAGTGGAACTATGAGCAGGAAAGAGCTACTTGGAAGCTCTGCATTTCTTGAGTGTTCTCTCTCTTTGCTTCTTTTGAACATCTCTTCTCTGAGCGTGGTGATACTAGGGAGCTGCCCAGTCCTACAGCACAAACTGCCCTGCCCTCTCCCACCTAGAAGTCACAAACATGCTGGATGCACACCCAGATCAGATTGGCATTTTGTGGCAGCCTTTTTGCTTTTTGTTTGTTTTGGTTTGTTTTTGTTTTTTTGAGATAGGCTTTATCTGTGTAGCCCTGGCTATCTTGGAACTTGATTTGTAGACCAGGCTGGCCTTGGACTCAGAGATCTGCCTGCCTCTGCCTCCTGAGTGCTGGGATTAAAGGCACTCCACAAAATCAGGCTGAAGACAGCCTCTTATACACACATCCTGACACCAGTTCTGGTCATTGAGGATTCAGCCAGGCCTTTGCTCGGTTCCAGGAATGAAGTCCAGGATGCCACACCCTCCACTTTCACACTGACTCATCAGGTTTACAATTAACTCAGGCACCAAGGTGTTGTCTATAGACCCAGCCCTAGGGACAAGTGCCCGGAAGGCTTTGGTTAGGGCCACTTGGGAGAAGTCACCCTCCAAGTTGTAAGGATTCTGTGACTAAGTCTTGGAACTCTGGGAAATACATATATCCTAGAAGCAAGTGTGAGGAAACTTTGCCAAGGTCCCAGGCCAGTGGTGGAAGGCATCAGGTAACTGGACTATGGAGATAGGGAATCACTATTTCATGGACTTTGGGGCTCCTGTCTGTAGGATCCTGGAGAGTAGGGTCCACATGTTTGCCCTGGCATGCTTGCCATCTGCCTTGACTTCAGCCTTGTGCCAGCTCTGGCCTTTGCCTGACTGACCTTTGGGGGATATTTTCTCTCATGCCTTAATCACTTCCTGTCTAGACCATATTCTCAGCGCTGGGAACCAGGCTGGGGTGGTGGCCTAGGGCTTTTCTTACCTTGTGTCTCCTCCCGCACAAGTCTTCCATGCAGACCTAGGCTTTCTTTTGTTATTGTTTTTGTTTTGTTTTGTTTGTTTAAAAGAGGGCTTTCTCAACCTTTCTTCTGCCAGCTTCCAAATGGGTTTGGAAGCCACACCCAGACCTTCCCTAACTGGGGAACATGTTTTTTGTGGGAACATGAGGGTTTGCCTAGAATAGCAGCTGCTTGACTTTGCAGACCCTCCTGAGATAATCCATACCCAGGAGTTTCCTGAGCGATTCATCATTTTCCTTCCCACACTTGCTTACTGAATTTGTCTCCTCTGCTATAGGCACAATACCACCTCTCTGTCTAAAGCAAATGTTAGGTGCAGGCAGACCCGAGGAATGATCCCTAGCTGTGTGGCTATGGAGAAGTCACTTAGCCTGTCTGAGCTGTAAAGGGCAGGTGTAGGTGATCAGCGGCCTCTATTTCACCGTATTGAGCTGGGCTGGGCAGGGCTCACTATTAAGATCCCTCCTGTCAAAGAGTTCTAGAGTTTTTGTGTTTAGGACCTATTAGAAAGAGACCAAGCCCTGAGATAGCCTGCTTAAGGACGTCCCTGAATTGTCTCTGTGGTCCTAATTACTTCCAGCTTCTGTGTTTCTGTGATGCTTAAGATAGCATGTGGGCCTTTGAATATATCTGGCATATCTTACATATATATATATATACATATATACACATGTGCATATGCACAGACATATATACACATGTGCATATGCACAGACATATATGCACATGTGTATTTATGGACAGGTACTCATTTTTTGAGACAAGCTTTCACCACGTAGCCCAGGTTAGCTTAGAGATCATTGTATTCCCTGGGATAGCCTGTAACTCACAATTCTCTTGCTTGGCTACCAGACTGTCAGGCTACTGTAGACATGTACAACCATGCCCGGCTTTTATTTTTTAATTACAGAAGTGCTGCTGAGAATGTCCTTATAGCTTCGTCTTCGTATTTATATATTCTTGTATTTCTATAAAAGAGCCTCAGAGATGGGACTGTGGGATTATCTTTGACAGCTTGCTAGCTAAATGTCAGCGTGCTGGCTTTTTAAACACGGTTAACAAATCACACACTCACTGTGGCCTTCCAGGTGTGCCGAGGCCTTCTGGCAGGGTCTTCCTGCGTCAGAAGAGATGGAGGGTCAGATTTGACCCGTTGAGGATGAATTATCATAATCAAGAATTCATTATCATTATTGTTATTATTATGGAATCTGAAATAGGACTTTATGGATCCAAGGAAAGGCTACTGCAGGACAGACAAAGAAAAGAACAGCATAAACCTTAGTGGACGTAGAGAACCAAGTGGATTTTTTTAGCATAAAATATGCTGAGTGCATCTGTCAGTTTACCTATAATGTCTAAAAATAGCCTTTCCTTTATTTTTGGTGCATAAAGGAGATTACCAGTTATGTGCAAGCCTATATTGGATTGTAAGTAACCACTGTTTTTTCTGAACCAATTTCTCATTGGTACACTACAAAAATATATGCAAGAAATTTGGTAATATTACTTTCACATGACAGAGAGCTTATAGAAAAAGCTTGAGGGAGCCAGGTGTGGGGTTTGGTCAGCAGACACCCCAGGGCTTGAGTAAGGCTCCTTTAAGGGAGGTGAGCCTGGGCCTGTGGCCATAGAGAGACTGACAGAGCTGGTCGCCATAAAGGCAAGAGCCATTGTTTCTTCTGGTTTGCTTGTATTTTTTCTACTTTAATCAGCGGAATAGCAGTTGCTTGACTTTGCAGACACTCCACAACAGAGCAGGCCTCAGTCCTTAGCAGGGTCACACTTGGAGTTCCTTCTGGTTCTGCTCGACATGACATGGATGTTTTCTGGACCTCCAGGTGACACTGTTTGTCTACACGGACCTGCTGCTCTTCACGAAGGAGGATGAGCCAGGCCGCTGCGTTGTCCTGAGAAATCCCCTCTACCTCCAGAGTGTGAAGTTACAGGAGGGTAAGGACCTGGATGCCCCAAGGGCAGCATGAAGTTCAGCTAGGGAATTTGTGGAAAGCTGGCTGTCAGGCTCAGTGGGGCACCTGAGAACGTTCTGTTGGGCCTGCCTGGGCCTGTCAGATGTTGCATCCTAAGATGGCAAGCCACCTGCCGCTACACCTTGATCTCTGTAGGTTTCTAATACTAGGGAGCTTCCAAGGAGAAGGGTAGGTAGAGCTCTGGACTTCAGGACCTGTGTTCCAACCCCTCAGTTCTGCTGTGGCCTTGGGAAGTTGTTTAACTTCTCTGAACCCATTTCCTCTTTGCAAAGTAGGATAAGAATAGCATTTCAGAAGGGCGTGGGGTTAAGTTAGGTCATTTATGTAGAGTGCCCGGCTCCGAACAGGTTCCCAGTAGAGGCTTCTTGACAATTATCGGTGGAGTCCCCTTTTTAGTCCGCCATGTGGGCCTAGCCAGAGCCTTGGGAAGCTAGAGCATGCCTGGATTAGGCCAGTGAGCAGAGCGCCAGCAGCAAGCTGGGAATTTCTAACCCCAAACTTTCCATGGTGCCCCAGCCCACCAGGGACCAGGGAACGGAAAGCCAGCTGGGAGTATCTGTCCAGCCACAGGCTTTGGCGCCTGAGGTCTCAGCAGAAAGGGGCTCGGTTTCCTCTCCCGGATTATGCAAACAACAACAGACCTGTGTGAGCTCAGGGTAGCAGGGGCACGGGAGGAAAATATTAGTCGTGAAAGAATTCTGTTTTGGCGGGTTTTGCTCCAGGAGAACTTCCTGACTGCTTGCAAAGCCATCCTGTGTGCTCGGTGCCCTGGCCTCCCTGCACCACTCCGAGTCCTTGGGAACTGGCCTCCCCGTGGGAAGTCCCTTACACTGCTCCCTGTCTAGCTCTGTCCTGCTCAAGGACTAGTGTGGCTACTGATAGGAGGGCAAGGGAAGAGAGAGAACAAGATACTAGCCTCAGGACCAGTCGATGGGGCAGTTGGAAGAGAAGGACTCTCGGCTTTTTGGACACTGGCTCTGCTATTCCAGATGGTTTCTCTGTGCCCTCCAGTGATCTGCACTTGGCTTCCTGCTGCTTTCCTGCCTTCCTCTGCGCTCACATACTCACACGCGGATGCTCTGTGCAGTCAGCCTGGCTTCTCTGCCATGCCCCCAGTTCCTCTGATCTGGGACTTGGTTAAACTAAATGTGCACCTAGTAGAGCAGTGCTCAGAACCATGCACTAGGTGCCCCCAGGAACTGGACCCTGACTGCTATGTACACTGAAGGCTCAGGGCCACACAACAAGTCCCTCACTGACTCAGCTTCCTGATAAATGGAAGGAGGGGAAGAAAATGAGAGGGGCGCTGTTCTCGCTGGCTGCCTTTCCCGTGGATCTGGGGTTGGAGGGTAGAGAGGGCAGTAACTTCTGTGGGCCCTTCCTTTTCCCCTCACACTTTCTCCGTGAAGGAAGGATTCAGTTAGCCCCTTCATTTCCCTCAGGGAAACTGAACCCTCCTCCTGCTTTCCTGAGATAGATTCCATGTTCTAACAAAGTCCAGTGTCCCTTCTGCAGCAGCCAGAGTCAGCTGAGGGACCCAGCGTTCTGAGACTGGGGCTGTTTCCTGGTCCCTCTCATGTGCTCCAAAGAAGCTCACTATTCCAAGTGAGGCTTTTAAGAGATCCATTTGGGCATTAGCTGGAGTGTCAAAATGGTTTCTAATTAACCACGGTACAAGACTCCTAGGTTTCTCCTCACTTTCAAGTCAAAATGTACACAGAGTTCAATTTAGGGGTCATAAAGGTGTTAAATGAAGAAGGTATCTGGCCTTCTTGGCAGGCTGGCGCTGGCAAGTCCTACTCCCTAGCAGGGCAGAATCCACCCTATTCATGGGACCAAGGACTCATTCCCTTGTGACTTACTTGCTAGGGCCTAGCCCCGCTAGTCAACCATATGCCTAGGACTTAGTAGGAAGCATGGCATATATCAGGTGACCAGTGGATGCTTGTTTTTGTAAACAATAAATGACTAGAAAGAGACCAGAAATGTTGCCTTAGCTTGGGAGCTGGATGTCTTCTCTCCCTACCCCCTGAAGCTCCAGACTGGCGGGCACTCTTACAGTGCCTCCTCCTGCCAGCTTCCCCCAGTGTTCATCGGGACTGAATGGCGATGAGATGGGGACAGGCTGAGAGCTGGTGCTAACAATTGGGACGTCTCTGGTCAGCTGTAGCCCACTGTGGTATCTTCCTGCCACGGCTGCCTGCTGGTTTTGCTACTCTTTGTGTTTTTGCCTCCCAAGTGGCCAGCATCACGCCCACAGTGTGTCTTTTTGGCCTTGCCTGTTCTTAGGCATGACCTGGAAATGTCTGTCTGACTCATGGGCTCTCCAGGTGCATTGGGGATCCGGGATCCCAGCTTGGAAACTCAGCTTCTGGAATGCTTGCTTGACATTTTCTAAGCTGTCCTCCATGTCCATCTCAGTGCTGGCCTGCACAGTGAGAGCTGTGGGGGAAGCCTTTCTGCTCTGGAGCTCCCAGCTCGGGAGAATTGCAGAAAGCCCGTGGCAGAGCAGAAGTATAATATGGGAGTAGGAATCCAAGCTTTGGGGGCAGCGTTCTTCCTGAGTTCAAATCTCAGCTCAGCCACTTACTGCTCATGCAGTTTGTTGTCCCATCCCTCAGCCTGCCTTTGTATGTAGAGAATGAAGACAAGAACTCTCTTGGCCTGCCTCCACTAGTAGAGAAGGTTTGGTGAATCTCAAACAGCAGTAAGATGTTCTCTGGGTAAATGATAGGTGGGCAGACGTGGGCCGGGAAGCCTTCTCTGGCTCCACCTAGCCCATGATTAGGGAGCCTCCTTCATGGCCCATGCATTACACGGTGGGGAGTAGGGCCCTCTCTGGAACTGAAGACTCCCCTGATGAGTTCCAAAATGGCAAAGGCAGCTAGTGTGGTTCAAGGCAACCCCCAGTGTGTGCTGCCTCAGCAGGGCGGAAGTTCTCTCTGCAGATGATGGCCCTCAGCGCCCTCAGTTTGTCGTTCTTTTGTGAGGCTCCAAATCGTGCTGAGCACTGCTCCCGTCCATCCTATCGTCACACTGCTGTCAACACACTGCTGGGACATGGAGCAGATGTCAGGGAGAGTTTGCAGCATTGAGGCGGGGCGGGGGCGGGGGGCAGGAGGCAGGGCTGGTGTCAAAGCACAGGGATGTTGTCAGGGCTTCCTCATGTAAGGTCTGCCTGACAGTGTTTCCCCAGCCTTAGCTCTCTTCGCCACACAGCGCTCTGTTCCTTTAGAGCCTCTGCTTCCATTATTGCCTGTCCCCCAAACCTAGGCTTCTATTACTTTCTAATGTGTGTTGCAATGGCTTTCTTAGACTAGGGTTGGCTAGGAAACA
>CM053743.1:6322205-6379205 GCA_028658305.1 Pachyuromys duprasi | reverse complement strand
GTGTCAAAGCACAGGGATGTTGTCAGGGCTTCCTCATGTAAGGTCTGCCTGACAGTGTTTCCCCAGCCTTAGCTCTCTTCGCCACACAGCTCTCTGTTCCTTTAGAGCCTCTGCTTCCATTATTGCCTGTCCCCCAAACCTAGGCTTCTATTACTTTCTAATGTGTGTTGCAATGGCTTTCTTAGACTAGGGTTGGCTAGGAAACATTTCAGTGTATTTTTCTTTTCTTTTTTTTAAAAAATGCTTCATTTATTTTTATTTCATGTGCTTTGGTGCTTGTCCTGCGTGTATGTCTGTGTTTGGGTATTGGAATCTCTGGAACTGGAGTTACAGATAGTTGTGAGCTATCAAGTGGGTGTTGGGAATTGAACCCAGGTTCTCTGGAAGAGCAACCAGTGCTCTTAACTGCTGAGCCATTTCTCCAACCCCTCAGTATGTTTTCCTAAGCAAAATGAACCCCTCTCCTTATCTCTCCATCTCACTAACACAAGGAGCCCACAGAGATGTTGAGATCCATTTTCTTAAACATTACAGGTTTCTGAGGCAGGGTTCTCTCCCTCTTCAATCTCTAAATCTCTACCCTCCAGGTGGAGAGAAGATTTAGTCTGGAGTGGACTCCTCATTTACTATGGGACATTTTGTTTTGTTTTGTTTTGTTTTCAAGACAGGGTTTCTCTGTGTAGCTTTGGCTATCCTGGCCTTGCCCTGCAGACCAGGCTGGCCTTGAACTCACAGAGATCCACCTGCCTCTATTTCCCGAGTGCTGGTATTAAAAGTGTGCACCTCCACACCCTGCTGAATGGCAATGTAATGGGGCTCCCAAGGGGCTGCTTTTAGCCCTTGAGTAGGCTGGCAGAAGCATTTGGGGCAGCAGTTGGCTCTAATCACTGTGGTGCTCCAGGTCCCTGACATTTCAAGTGCTTTTGTTACCTGTGTTGGATAGTTACCTTCCTCAGAAATGACACCCTGCTTGGTAAGGCCAACAGCTAGGAGTGCAGGGTCTTTCCAACCTTCCTAGGCCTGTGTCTGGATGAGTGTTCCACGGAGAGTGTGGCCAAGTCCTGAGGGGAGGCTGAAGCGAGCAGGGCAGGTGGGATGCTGTGCTTTTCTGTGCTCACTGGCACATCTCCATCTCCATGCTCTGGGCCATGCTGTCCAACCCCTGCTCCTCTGGGAGTTCTTGCTCAGTAAGACTCTTCTCAAGAAGAGAAGGGAACAGCCCACTGTTTCTCCCTGTGCTTTCCAGTTGTTAAGTTTGCAATCCTAGACCAAGGATGAAACCCTTAGAGAGCATGGCCGTGTTGAATAGCTGTCTCCCAGGGTGCACGGAGATGGGACTGAAGGCTGACCCTCCTTGACCAGCGCTTCCCTTAGCGAGGAACGAGGCCCACCCAAGAATCGAAGAATGGCAAAGACAGTAGATTGTTTAAGAGAAAACCCAGAAGTGTGCTGCCTCTATGCCCCTTATTGCAAAGATTCTGGGGTAGAGGAGGCCTCTTGGGACGCAGACAGTGCCCTGCACCTGGCCGTTAGCAGGCAGAGGGTCCCCCGAGGATGAGGTTCCAGCGTTCCCTGGGTCAGGATGACCTGCAGGCAAAAGCCTTTTAACTGTGTGTTACCTGCACAGGTGAGTTAGTGAACTTTGCTCTAGAGACCATTCTGCTCCCCACACCTGCCTTCTCCTCGCTCATGTTCCAGGGGCACCTCACATAGCTTCCTTGGTGGGTCCAGCAGGGCTTTGATTCTGTTGCCAAGTCTAATGTGTGTCTTTCTTTCTTTTCCCTTCAAAGGTCCTTTGGAAAACTTGAAATTCTGTGTGCTGTACCTGGCGGAGGTGAGTCCCTCTCTCCCAACCGAAGGAGAGTACAGTGTGATCTGGTATTCCAGGAAACCCAGCTTGAGGTTGACCTCCATATAATCTTGCAGTGACCCAAGACAAAGTCAGGGGCAGTTTCTTGCTCTGTAGAACACAGCCGACCCTGCTCTTACCTCTGTGTAAAAGGACAGCTAAACAGATGGTATCCGGGGTGGCTGCCGAGATACACTGCTTGGGACCTCCCGCCTCCCTGCTGCACCTGTGGGTGTCCTGAGGGCGTGGCCTGGCAGCTGCACACTAGCCTGTTTATTTATTTAGTAGCCCTTCTTCTGGAGACTGTCCAGCTCCCTGCACTGCCTCTTTCACCCTCTTTTTTCCAGGAAGTGCCACCCACCTCCCCTCCTACTAAGGCTTGTCAGTGTTTCAAAGGCCCCGAGGTAATTGTTCCTTCACCTGGGTCGGGCAGCACAGGCTAAAAGCAAGCATGATGCCCACGAGAGGGACTGACGCTCCTGGTGATCTCCGAATAGAAGCTCACGTAGGCTTCGACAGCCGTACCTTTCAGGAGCAAAACCAAGCAGCTTTTTGCTTGGTGTGGTTTGGAGGACTTTGACCAGAGGGGTCCTTGGTGATGAAAAATTTTAGAGGCACTGAATCACCCAAGCTCTTTTCAGTTTCCAGGGTAATTTTCTGTCTCCAGCCTTGCTGTGCTGACATGTGGCATCTGCCCAATCCACCCCTGCCCTTTGCTGTCCTGGTAGCCTGCCTGTATAGATGGGGAATGACCTAAGGGCTAGCAGAGAGGGGTATACCTTTCTGAGAAGGAACTGGTGCCATTTGGGATTGAAAAGCATTCTTCCAGTTCCTGGCTAAGATGAGAGCTATACATCTTTCAGACCCCAGGGTCAGGAAAGTTTGCTGAGAGCTTCACTTTAGGGGTGCTGAGAGTTACCAAGAGGCAGAAGGTATCAGAGTAGAACTGGGGAACTCCAGATGCCTGAAAGTAGAAATGTGGGCTGTGGAGGTCCTCCTCTGTGCCAGCTATAAGCCAGTGGGGGCACAGGGCTGGTAAGAACCCTTCAGCATTGGAGGGGTTTCGGTTCCACCACAGAGCCAAGCCAGTGAAGTATAGATGGGAGAGAGGTGGTGACAGGGCTGTGCCCTGGCTTTTCACAGTCTCTATCAGCTTCTGAAATGAGGCTCTAGGTTCTCTAACAGCAAGAGAGCTTCCTGCCAGACTGGTGTTTTGTTTTCCTGGAGAAAAGCACTTCTGCCCCGTGGCGCCTGAGACCTCCTTTCTAGTTCTCTAAAGACTGGTGGAAAGGCTATTGATCTGAGGCCTTGAGTTTCCGGAAAGCACCAGGTGATTCGACCCTGAGAGACCAGGAGAGTGCATCAGGGAGCCTCTCATCGAAAGAGGGCCAAGCCTGTGGTGCAGGGAGGCCCACGCTGCTTGCTTGCTCACAGCCCTAAGCATTCCTGACACAGGTGTTGCTGGACCCCACAGAGATCCCCAAACAAATCTTAGGATTCTATGGAATAGTTTAAACTTCATTGCTTGATATGCAAATGGCACTTGAAGAAGAAACCTGGGGAGGACTTGAAGAGGGTTTCCCCTTCTGCCTTCAGACCACAGCTACTCTGGGGAGCAGCTCAGCTTTGTCCTGGGTAGGGTCACCCTAAGCAGCACCCCCCCCCTTTTTTGGAGACAGGTTTTCTCTGTGTAACCCTGATTGTCCTGGAACTTACTCCAGGGTAGACTAGGGTAGCCTCAAATTCAGAGATCTGTTCTCCTCTGCCTCCTGAGTGCTGGGATTAAAAGTGCTGGCTCTAGGCAGTCTTAATTCCAAAGATAGGTGTCCCCCAGTCCTTGCAAGTCTGGGACGGATGCAACCCAGGGCTGGCTTCAGAGAATGGGGCACATTGTTCGGGAACCATACTCTCTCCTTTGGAATGTGGGGCTGACTCCGTTCATTGAAGTAGCTGGTTTTGGAAATGAGGAGGACCTGGATATGCATCTTGCTCTGCCATTTCTTGAGTGATCTATGGCAGGTTACTTACTCCTGACTAAGGCAGGAAGGTCGTATTTGAGGGGGTGTAATGTTTAAATGAGATTCAACAAGACAATGCCTCTAAAACCCAGCACTCAGCATGCTCAGTGGATTACTGCAGGAGGAAGGGCTTTTCACATTCTCTTACCCTCCATTAGAGGTTTCACTGATCTTTTAAAAGGACAGCTAGGTGTGCTACCTCACTTCCCACATAACACACCTGCATGGTTATACAGACCTGGAAAGATTGCTGGTTCTGGAGTCAGCCAGAGTATCCTTAAGATCTGACCTCTCAGAATCTTAAGTTTTCTCATCAGGAAAAAAAAAAAAAATGGTGGCAACAGGGTCTCTCTCGCCTAACCTGCCTCTTCGGTTCATCAGGAGAGAAGGAGATTCAACACATGTTTCAAAGCAAATGAGCAGGCTTCAGTTCCTGCTGAAGATGTTTGGGTTTTCACAAAGATAAAATTAATTCAGAAGCAAGGAGGTTAGGGTTTTTAAAGAGGCCAAGGGGAGCTGGCATTTAGCTTGGATTTGAGGTCACGGTCAAGTACAGGGCCCCCTCCCCCTTCCAGTGCTGTGGGCTCAGATTTATGCAACTGAGAAGCCTGTGCATGGTCAAGCACCGCACAATCAGAAGACCATGCCTCTGAGGGAACAGCATGAAGGTGCCTTTAGGATAGCTTACGGACTTGACCCTGGAGTCTGCTTTGACACCACTAAGTCAGAACTGGAACCAACTATTTGGGTCATTTGAAGCACACATGAAATTATGACAGACGGGTCACATGTGGGGCCAGCTGGGCAGGCCATGAGGACTCACAGTTTGGACAGATTTGGGCAGGTAGGAATTCAGTCTCTCCAGGGAGCTGGCTCTCTCTCTTGGCTAAGGCAGTCTTGGAAACTCAGTCTCCTTCCAATAAAGGTTTGTCCTTCTAAGGCAGAGCCTGCCAGGGCTAGTTAGGGCCTGGGGGCCGAGGAAGTCTTTTAGGTTCTCGGGCCTTGCAGCAAGATTTAGTTTCAAGCTGTCAGAAGCAGTCCTGCCCTCTGTAAGGTCACCTATCCCTGATCTGGGGACACCCGCTCTGTGAAAGGAGATTCCCTGGGAAGCTCTGGGCCAGGCTGGCTGCAGTGCGAATTCTATGTAGTCATTACAAATGGCCTGGTATCTGTCTCGAGGCCTTCCTAGGAAGTGTTTCTTGAGGGTGTCAGTAAAATGGAATGGTCACAGCTGCTCCCTCGTAAATCTGTTGGGAAGGAATACCAAGGCATGGCTGCCAAAGAACTTGATGCTGTGAAGGTCAGTTCAGGACTGGGGTAGGAAAGCTGGCTTCTCTGAGAGACTTTCCTGTGCCTTTCCAGGGAGAGACTTGCCATGCTGGAGCTGCTAGTGAGCACCACAGCTAGAGAGCTCCCTGACCTACACACAGCGCCTTCCCAGGGCATGACACTCCTGTCGCTTCCAGACTGTGAGTCAGAGCAGTCCTGCGAGCAATGGGGTGGAGAAGCCTCACCAGGATGATGTCTCCCAGAGCTCAGAGATGAAATCGCAACGGGTGGCTCTTCCCGGCTCAGCGTCTCTTTCCGCTGAGAACTCCTTGGCCACTCTGAACCTCGGTTTTCCCCTTCCATAAAGAGGAATAACAATCCACACCCCAACTAGGCATGGTAGCACACGTCTGCAGTCCAGAGGTAGCAGGGGATCACATGTCCCTGGGTAGGCTGGACTGGAAAGTGAGTTCCAGGCCAGCCTGAGCTGAAGGACCATGAGATCCTTTAGTGTGCTTAGCTAGCGTGTACATGAACTTGGGTTTGATCTCCAGCACACAAAAATAAAATAAGAATAAAGAGTCCATGCCCTCTCTGCTTCTTCATGAAACTGCCCAGATCAAAATGAGATCACGGATAACAGAATATATTATAAAGTCAATAAATTAGGTAGAAGCTATTGAGAAACCCGTGCAGTGAAGTAAGAACAGGGCAGGGGGACTCAGGCTGGGCCGTGTTTGGAGAGAAATAGCATTTCCAAACTGGAAAGGATGTTCTTGGTCGACCCCTCCCCTCCCCTCCTCCCACCCCCTTCAGGGGAACAGGGTGAAACAGGGAGCCATGGCTCACTGCTCCTTGGGCTTCCCCCTTGGGAATCTTGAGGTTCTGTTTGCCCTGCAGCAGGTAGGAGTGGTCTGGGAAGTGGAGGGACCTGACTTTAAGTGGAAGCATGGGCCTGCCACAGCTCATCCTTTCAGCTCCCTCCCCTCGAGCTTTTAGAAAGAACGTGTCTCAGAGAGAGACTGGCAAGCACTCTGGGGACGTAGCATGGGAGGTGTCCCTGCCCTGAAGGGCTGCATCTCTGAGGGTTGGATGCTGACAAATAACAGCCCCACTGTGTGTTGGGGCCTATGGCGGTCCTTATTGCTTTATAGGTCTAATGTGGATGCAATGCCTCTATTTTATATAAAGCTTCTGACTCTCTAGAGGTTGGCAGCTAGGAAGTGGCAAAGCTGGCATTCAAACCAGGTCTGCGACATGGAAAGACTGGGTCAATACATGGTCTTTCTCCCCGGCTCATGCTCTTAGCTCCTTAACAGGGAAAAGAAGAATTTGTCTTCTGATCCCAGCACCTGGTAAAGGGAGGGGGACAGTGACAACAGTTCTCTGAAGCCCCTGTACTCTTTGATCTACCCTTCCTACCCTGCCCTGTGACTGTCCTGACTGCTTGGTGCTGTGTCAAAGCTGCCCTGGGTCTGTTGACAGCATGGAAGTTCTAGGCAGCCAGAGCTTACCAAAGCTAATACTTACCTGTCACTGTGCTAGGCCCAAATGGAGAGGGCCTTCTAGGTGTTTGTCATCAGCAAGATTGAAATGACAGCCAGACCAGTACTGCATAGCAGTTGAGAGACCTGGCTCAGGTGCTGCGTAGTGTTAGGGTTGGAGCTGGGCCTGTGACTGCCCATTCTACAAGTTGGGAAGGGGCTCTGGTCTGTTCCTATGTCCATCCTTGGCCTGTGATCTGAAGACGGAGCTGTAAGAGAGGGCGGTTCTGTGGTCTGGAGAGTGAGTCCTGTACCCACGGAGAGCACCAGCTCAAGGGCTCGGTCCTTTAGCTTCTCCTACGCAATCCCCAGCTACTGCCTGGTGCTCCCTGTTCCAAGGGTTACCTCACCCTCTGGCCTGTAGCTCTCCACAGGCTTCCACCATGTAGAGAGCCACTGCCTCCCTCCCTTATCCAAACTGTGGCCTCATGACTCCCAAACGGCCCCACTTCCCTGCTTCTCTGGCTACCTCAATGTCATTAGATATCCGTGTGCATTTGTTGTTCTTAGCCAATGCTCCCTTCCCTGCTGGAGCCTCGCCCTCTGGAGCCTAGGGGATGGGCTTGGGCCCCGGAGCCCCTTGAGTCAGGGAGCAGCCCTGACCACCCATTTCTTTCTCTATTCTTCCTGACGTCAGAAGGCCGAGTGCTTATTCACTTTGGAGGCTTACTCACAGGAGCAGAAGAAGAGAGTGTGCTGGTGCCTGCTGGAGAACATCGACAAGCAGAAGCAGCTGGCTGCGATGTCCACAGAGGAGAAGGTAAGGAGTCTGCCGCCGCTGCCGGCTGCTAGCCTAACCTGTAAGCCTTGGATCTGAGCTAGGAGCCATCCTAAGCTTCACCCCTGGACCAGGCCAGTGGGCTTGGCAAAAGCTGTGTGTTTGAAAGTCTCTCCTCAGGGCTTTCTTAGGGGTCTGTGGAATGGGTTTGGCATTGCTTGCAGAGGGAGCCAGAGCTGAACTGAGCATGGCCCATCAATTTCCAGCTTCACTCTTTGGTTTGCTGATGGCAAGGTTTAACTGCCCCCTCTGCCTTTGGGTAGGCTGTCTCCAGAGGCAACACACTGCTTTTAACACTAGCCCATGGCAGACATGTTTGAGGGTTGTTTGTGGTAGATTACTGTAGTTTGATGCTTGCCAGAGCCAGGTGAAACCGACTTTGGATGTGGAGGTCTGGGGCTGGCCAGCTGGAACATCAGGGAGATTGAAGATGGCCGATGAAGGCTGAACTGGACCAGTACAGCTCTGTACCAGGGGAGTGGCTGAGACAGGAACCGGATACAGCCTTCTCCTTTGATACACAGATGCCCACCACAAGGCACGGTTGTTTGCTTGTTGTGAGTCACTCAGGTGTCTTTTCTTACTGTAAGTGCCGGCCACTTGGAATTTGGGGTGGAGGCTACAGAAGCTGCCAAGGTGATAGCTCTGCCAGGAAGAGGAAATGAGAGGGACCCAGAGTTTGCCAACCTGAGGGCCTTGCTGCTCTTTGATGTTTGGGCTACCGAGCCATATGCCCTGGCTCGCTGAGGGGGCAGTGAGCATATGGAAGTGTTGTTGGCAGTCTCTTTCAGTGCTGGGCAGCAAACTGGCAAGGGTCTGAGAACTACAGCATCCTAGACTTTGAAAGGTGTCCTGTTGTTTAAGGGGAGAGACTGAGTCACACACTGCTGCTGATGGCGAGTGTAACAGTGGGCAAGTCCCTTGTCACCCCATGCTTTGACGGCTCCATCAGTAGTTCCTCCCTTAAGGACTGCTTAAGCATTAGATGGGAGAGCGTACAGTTTGTGGTGTAGCGCCAAGTATGTAGTAGGTGCTCATTCAACAAACACTAAGTGAAGTTTGCTGTTTCCCAACCCCATGACTATAAACAGGCTGCCTTACCCCCATGGATCCTCTCTGGCTGCAGTCAGAGTGTAGGCCCTGAAACCCACAGCCAGCACCCATGCTGCTGTTTTCTTTCCGTAGGCTTTGTTCCTCTCATTTTGGGGAAAGAATGCTTTGTGCTTTGACTCCAGCATTTTCTGGCTCTGGAGAATGTTGGCCGCAGCCTCTCAATGCTCGCCTCACCAGTGAAGGCTCACCTGGGGATGCAGGATTGCCTAAAGGCAGGCTTTGTTTTAGGGGGGCTCTGGGCCCTGCAAGGCAATGGGCTTATTTGACTGACCCTGAAAGGGTTCCAGTCACTGAATCACCCCTGATACATGGACATCCCAGGCAGGTAACAGCCTAGACACCTTGTTGCACCCGCTCTGAGAGTGTGCTGTTAGGGGGTACAAGAGAGGCTGGAGGAGGGCCCGGGAGCCACAACAGCTCTGGAGGTGTGCTGTGTGGCTGAGACTTACACGTCTCCACTCTCCTGGGGAGGCAGTCACTGAACCACCCGGCTTCTGTGAGACAGTCCTTCTCCCAGGAGTGTGTGTCTCACTGCTCAGCCCTACCCAGCCACACCTCCACCATACCCTCTTAAAGAATTCTAACAATGAATTTCATGAGTCACTTACAGAATGCTTCTTGAAAAGAGTTCTGGTAGATCTCAGCCTGTCCATCCCTCTATCAGTCCAGACATGCTTGACTGGGCCCACCTCTCATCCACCCGAAGGATGGCTGCAAAAAGGCCGTGAAGAACACATCCTCTGGGGGAGGAGCAAGGAAGCCAAGCAGGTCTGGGAGCTGACTGTTGCTTCTAGGCATGAAGGTTGTTCTGGACCAATGCTGGGTGCTATGCCTTGTCTCCTCTGTTCTTCTTGAATACTCTGCCTCCCGTGGAACTGAGGCATTGTGCCTAAGCAACCTGCCCCATTCCAAGGCCTCTCCAGGAAAAGAAGGGCTCACAGAGCAGCAGTCAGACTCCCCACTTCCTACCCCAACCCCTGCTCCTCTCCATCATGATGCTGACCCTTTATGACTTGTCCTGAGAAGGACTAGTGTTGCTTGCTGGGAGGACACAGGGCAGGCTGGAGAAGGTGAGCACTACTACATGCAGCACAGCCTATGGCAACCAGTCTCGGAAATCGCCTGCTTGGTCCTTTCTGCTTTGTGATCTTAAGAGCCCAGCGACTAGGGCTAAGCCACCTCTCTTAGGAAAATATTCGGGAGAGTTCTGCCCAACTTTCTGTGACATATGTGGAAAGGGGAGAAGCAGGTCCGTGGCTTGGCAATGTAGGGGTCCTAACAGTGTGTGTGTATGTATGTGTGCGCGTATGTATGTGTGTATGTATGTGTGCACATATGTATGTGTGTGTCTTTGTGTGCAGGTCAGAGGTCTATGTCAGGTGTCTTCTTCATTTGCTTTAGTTTTAGAGATAAGATCTTTCATTAGAAATGGAGTTCTGATTCTGCTAGGCTGGCTGGCCGTTGAGCTCAGAGGATCTGCCTGCCTTAGGCTGCCCAGCACTGGGATTACAGGGGTACAACACCATACTTGCCTTTTTACATAGTTGCTGGATTCCCAAGCTCAGATTCTCACGCTTGTCATCTCTCTAGCCTCTACCTTCACACTTTTGAGACAGGGCTGTAGCCTAGGCTGGCCTCAAGCTCCCTACTTAGCTGAATGTGACCTTGAACTTTCCATCACTTCTGCCTCAACCTCCTAAGTGCTAGGATTACAAATGTGAACCACTATCCTCAGCTTATATAGTTCTGGGAATTGAACCTAGGGCTTTGTGCGTGCCAAGGAAGTATACTATCAACTGAGTTCCATCCCCAGCCCTCCAGGGGTTCTCTTCCGTGGGGACAAACCATCTGCCTCTTGTCTCATCCCAGCTTCTTTCTCCTGCTCAGCACCATGCTTGTTCTTTAAAACTCTGCCCCTCTGTCGCTTCATTACATGTCCCTGGAAAGGGCATCCTCCTTTCTTCCGCTTTTGATAACATGGACCAGGCTCCCCATGCCACACCCCCAGCTCTACTGTGATGCTTCTCATTAGATCCACTCAGAGCTGGTCCCTGCTGTGGCCAGTGAGGCTTAAAGCCGCCAGAGACTGGCTGATCTATACAGTTTTGATTATTTGATCAAACACACACTATGAATGTGTCCTCTGTGCCTGAGGCTGCTTTCGACTCTCTGGGGTCACAGAGATGAACAGCACCTCATCCAAGTGCTATGGACTTCTAATTGGAGATGGATGATGAGGGCACTGGAGTGGTGATCCAAACATCGGAGGCCATGCCTGCGGACCTGAGCGTTGTCCCCAGGGGTCCTGACTATCCATTCATGGTCAGCAGTGAACCTCCTACTTGTCACCCATCCAGGCACCTTCTGAACAGAGTAGGCTCATTTCAGTCCTCAGGGCCTGGGGGGTGAAAAGGGTGCATGGACCAACCCTGCTCTCAGGTGGATCCTGGGCTCTTTCGAGGGATTCATCATACTCTCTCCTTTGTGATCGCACGCTGGTGATGGAGACAGATGGCAACAGATAGTTCAAAATGATTGCATAGACATGTGGTACTGGGAAAACCACTTAGCCTCCCTGAGGAAAGGTTTATCATCAGCAACATAGATGCGGTAGCAGGGTTATTGTGAGGGTCAGTCTAGGGCTGTTCAGGTGCTGTGGCATGGGCAGGAGGTCCCAGTGAACTACTTTCTGTGACTCTCATCACTGTCTTTCAGTATGACTGTGTGGGACAATTTAATGGTATTACTTGTTTACTTGGTGCTCCGATTCATGTATCAACTGTTTCCTGACGCTTCCTAGTAGCCACCTGCCAGATTTCAGGGCCCAGGCAGGGAAACTAAAGCCTCCTGAGCTTTCTCTGGCGGTATGACTTCCAGATGTGACACTAGATGTGTGCCACCTTGTCATCTCCTCCAGGACAGCTAGAGATGGGTCTCGGAGATGCCAGGGACTGTTTGAGTGTCTTAGGAAGAAGCACAGGCAGGTTGTGGACTCAGGCAGTCCTGATCAGAGTGGACAGCGAGCTAATTCCAGTTCTGTCTGGTTCCACAGAAACTTCACGCTTACGGCTCTCTCCATCAGGAGATGGTGCCAGTCACCTCCATCAATGCCACCCAGGATAGAAGCTTTACCTCACCAAGACAGACTCTGATTGGCTGAGCAAGCCCAAGGGCGGGACTATGCTTCTGGTAACTTAACCCTTTGGGGGCTTTCCCTACCACACAGTAACCTCATCTCAACTGGACCCAAAATGAAAGACCAAGATGGTGGGTCTAGGGTCATCTGGAGGGAGTGGTCCCAAGGGTGTGTGTGGACTGGCGACAGGAGGAACAGTAGTGTGAGAGACCCTGTGGGTTGCACACACTGGTACCAGGAAGTTCTGGATGCAGAAGACTCCGAAGGAAGCTCCCTTCAAGCAGAAGGAGGCTAAATGGCACCTGGGCACCTGCCTGGGCACAGCAGAAAAGAGGGAGAGGTCCCTTTAATGGAGGACAATGCCTGTGACCCATTCCTGCCAGAAGAAATCTCACCCCTTCCCACTCCTGTTTCACCTGGACACACTTACTTCTTCTTCATTCAGTGGATAACCAGGGGACAATTCCTTTGTGCTAGTGTACGTGTAGGATGCTCTGCTCTCCTCAAGATCCCAGCCCTCCCTGTCCTGACAGGGAGAGAACACTAAATAAACCAGTGCCGATGCATGACCACATCCTGGACAAGTCTGTACAGAAGCATCACAGATGTCTCCAGACAGGGCATCATGCCTCGTTGCTGTGTGTGTGTGTACGTGCGCGGGGGGTATCATGAGGAAAGCCACAGCTTAAGCTGAGGCCTGTCAGCTGGAAAGGGGTAGCCAACCCAGGGCTCCGGAGCACGCATCCCAGGCAGTGGAAACAGCACAGGAAGAGATGAGAAGGAGGGAGGCCAGCGTGGCTGCTGCTGTACGGGGAGGGACATGGAGCCCGGGCATGCTATGCAGCGTGTGGGTGCCGCTCGCTTTATTGATTCCCACATACGATAGGGAGCCATGGAAAAGTTTGAGGAAGGGAGCCAGGGACCCCTCGGGTGCATGTCTACAGGGTCAGACTGCAGCAAGGAGGGGACTGTGAGACTGGCTAGGGCCCCTCTGCCAGTATTCAGGCGAGGGATGACAGGGACTCTCTCTAGAGGAGCCTGGGCTGGAAGGTATTGGAATGCTAGCCTCTGGGATAAGAAGCGGCTCATTTGCTCAACCCCACCTTCCCTCATATTCCCCTGGGTCTTGCTGTCTCAGTGCTGTGAGGTTCGAGGTCTCCTTCATCAAGACCCTTCTGGCCAGGCCAGCGCTAGGGCCAGTGCTGAGCTTTTGGGAATGTCCTTGGGCATTGGAACAGAAAAGCTTAGTTTTCCCCAGGTGGGAGGGTTCGCAGTTCCCCTGTCCCCAGCTCAGTAGAGATCACCTGTATTCGCTCTACTTCTCATGCCAAGGGGCCTGGAAGGAAGCAGGGGCCATGCACTCTGAGAACTGCTGTTTTTGCTTTTCTGTGGGGCGTCTAAGGGCCAGAGGCCAGGGGCCAAGGCTAGATATAGCTCAGCAACCTTCACAGAAACAAGGTGAAAAGAAGCCTTCCCGGGCACAGTGATAAGAGCTGGGCCCACGACCCATCCACCCAACTGGGGCTCTGGGCTGGGTAGCTCAAACACCGTATTCTAACTGCAGAGATCAAGCAGGATGGAGCCCCAAGGCTGTGAATCAGAGGAACACAGGCCACATGCTAGAGAGTATTTGTAGGTCTAGGTTTTGGGGGCTCAGAGACAGAAAGCTGCAGTGATGGCCAAGGGCAGAGGAGCCTCGACCTTAGTCACATAGGACCATAGGGAAGATTCTTGTGTTCTTGTGAGTTTGCTAAACTGCCAGGACCACCTGAAACCCTAAATGGTGGCCTAGGAAAGAGTACGACCCATGTTTTCTTCTTATCTATCTCCCAACTTAGGAAAAATGAGACATGTTGTCTCATCATTCTAACGAGGGAATGGGGTGAATCTGCAGGCATCAGGCTAATGCCCAGCCCAGTGAGGAAAGGCCCTGATTGGTCTGGTTCAAGGGATGTGTAGCACCATGCTGCCAGTCAATGATCAGCCTGCAGGGTGAATCTGAGCAACCGGGTCTGTGCAGACAGCAAACTACACTTTGATTTCATTTGATTCTCTTACATCATGACCTTAAGGGGACATGAAGCTTAGGACAGTCTCCTGTCTGGGAAATCAACAGTCTTGTCTCTGGGTTTAGGGACTGACCTCTGTCTTAGATAGGTGTAGAAGATAAGAGCTCTTGGGTCTGAACATAACACCCATCCCTGGGTTTGGGCCGTTCTCCACAGTCAGCTCCTGAGTAGAATAGATTGGATTCTCCCAGGCCTGCTGACTGATGGGAAGAGACGGGTACTCCTGGCAGATTCCTGGGCTGGCCATCCCACTGACTGTGGTGAGCCACAGTACCAATGGCTGTCTTGCCTCATGAATCAATGCGACAATTCATTTGGTGTCATGGACCTGAGAAGATGAAATATGACCTGGTGGCCACTGCTCTTCAGTCCATCCCAGCTGTCCAAGAGGACGAACAAGCCCTCAACATTGCCTCTGAGAGTCATAATCACGGGAAACATGGCCGGGCTCCTCCCTGCCACATAAATCACGCTAAGAAGCACACAATGACCTCTTTCCTGGTGGGCCAGTTGTCTTGGGTGGTGTCTTTGGCCCAGGAGCCCGGAGGATAGGCGCACAACCGCTTTATTGTTAAGAGGCCATCTGTGAGATCTGGATACAAAGTGCCCCTTTTAGACGCCTGTGTGTTCTTGGATCCCATTTCTGTATCTCAGGCTCTGGTTTGAAGCTCATCTCTCCTATGAGCTGTCATGCCTGAGTCTTTGGCCCTTTTGGAGCCAGAACTACATGGACCTTTTGTGAATGGTGATACTTATTTGTACGTGTATTATTATTATTACTAATGTCCCCTTTGACTTTTTCCATCAAAGCCCTTACTATTCGCAGTCAACCCCAGGCACCAAGAAAGTTCTGCAGAATAGAAGCATAGGCAGGCTTGTCAGGCGGATGCATATCTACCGTGAGAACCCCGCAGTGAACATGCACTTTGGAGATGGCCATGCGGTCCCCAGCTCTGTCTTCCCTAAACAGACTCATTTTGTAAGTGAGACAACGAAAGCTTCTGAGCAGTTAGATGACTTAACCTGTGTTGTGCAGCTGGTGAGAGGCCTGGTTCGTTGTCCTTTGCGGACTCAAAGATGCCTTGAGGGACACCTCAAGTAAGAAAGGTCCCCCATGAGCTTCCGGGAGATGTAGGAGGCAGACATCTTGGCCCATTCCACTGAGGAAGAGTGCTTTTGGGATCAATTAAGGGAGTCGTGGTATTTGCCACTAAGTAGAGCATTAGTTTTCCTAAGTGGTAGCCCAGGTTGAAAAAACAGATCTATTTCCACAGGATTTGACAGTCTGATGTGAAAGGCAGAGCTGAGCTCCTAAGACAAGCCTCAGGAGGCCCACAGTGCTGAGCTATAGCCCCTCCCCTTCTCAGTTTGGCTTTCAACAGGATCATCGTTACCATCATGGGGAATCCTGGCAGTAAAGGAATGGTGCCAGAGGCAGGGGTGGGTGCAGAAGAGAAGAGACTTTAACCCAAGCCCAGAGGAGGGCAGGAGAGGGCCTGCCTCTGCCAGGTTCTGGACCTAGGTTTCCCTAATCTGCGGGTTTGAGTCCTCAGCCTTAAGTAACTGAAAATGAAAGGATCCGCTTTCAGCCTCAGCCCCCTTCCCCGCCCCCCTGCAGTGCTCCACTGTTTGCTAGGCTTCCCTCTTCCCTCCCCCCTCCCCCTTTCCCTCTACTGCTGGCCTGGCTAGTCAGGACCGCCTTCTTCACTGCCTCACTCAGACACAGCCATCTTTCTTTTCTTTTTAAACTCTTAAGGAACAGAGAACAACCTGCCTCTATGCTCTATCTTATCTTCCTTTTTCCCTCAAGCAAGTGTCTCAGCCAGTCAGTCACCCTCAGCCACTCGTTAAGTCTTTGGTTCAAGTGTAGTCTTTGTTTCTAGCATGGTAGTGCTAGGCCATCTACCAAACATACTGTGAACCAAGCATAGAATGTAACCCTTGACCGTTGTTGTCTCTTTTGATCCTCACTAGAGCCTGATGTGGTGTGTCATCCTCTTAAGAACAGAATCCTGCTCTACTCAGTTTATAGATGAAGATACTGGGTTTTTAGAAAAGTTAATCTTGCCTGAAATTACATAGCTGATGTCTGCGTGCAGGGCAGCCATGCTGGGAGGTCCTGCCACAATCATTTGGCTCAGACTGTTTTGTTTTTGTTTTTTGTTTTTGTTTTTTTGCAATGCCAGACCATTCCAGTTGGGAAGGACTGGCAAGGCTGGGCGGTCCCAGTCTTATTGAAAGACTGTCCAGTGGTCTTGAGCATAAAGCCTGAGTCACAGCTTGGTTCTCCAGGCTTTCCTGGCTACATGGGTAGGAGTATTCCTTCCTCCCAAAAATCCTTTCCATGGGCAGGCTGTGCCTGGACAGCATTGTCCACCTTCAATGTCCCCGTGGCTTTAGGCTCCAGGGAGATCATCCAGGCTTAGCACCTCTTTGAGACACCTTTTCTGAGGCAAGCCTTAGAGGCTGCTGCCCCTGCCCACATTGTGCTTGCCAGAGGAGCGTTGTTCATCTCTAACATAGCACAACAGACAGCTAGTTCTACCTCACCCGCAAGCCTGCAAGCTCCTTGGGAGTGAGTGGAGGACTTAGAGTACTCCATCTTTTGTTCTGTTGTTGACCAGCACATAGGAGTTGCTCAGTAGATGGCATAGAACTGAATCCAGGGGGTCAGTGGAACCCTCCTTTTATTCTAGAAGGGGAGATGAGGAAACAAGATCAAAAAGGGGAAGTGACCTTTTCGCCCAGGGTCATGAGCAAACTGGTGTTGGAAGCCCTGCGGCCAAAGCTGAGGTTTTGATTCAGAGGTTCTGCTCCTGCTCCATGGCAACCAGGAGGCCCACACCCTCACTTGATCTACAATACAGCCGGGCCAGGGTTTGCTCTCACAGGCATCCTGGGAGGAAAGAAAACCTGATTGTAACTTCTTGGTTCTCTAAGTCTAAGGGCTTCCCTCTCAAAAAGCTCCATGCCTCAAGAAAACCAGAACAGGGATTCAGAAGCCTGGACTTGAATACTGACTTATCTAGAACTTACTGTGTGACCTTGGACAAATCACTTCACATCTCTAATCATCTGTTTTCTTATGGGGGCGGGGTGGGGGGAGAAGCTGAATACACGAGGTCCCCAGGATTCCCCAGAGTGTAGGCTGCTGGGAAATGAGCATAATGACTGGCATAGAGTAATTACACCCTTCAAAATCAGGGACAATTCAGGTTCCTTATCATAGTCACTGTTCCTGGGATACCCAGACCCAGACCCTTGGTACTAGGATTACAGAGTCAGCACCTCTGATACTGGGAACAGGTTAAATGAAGGAAGAAGGCAGATGTCTTAGGTTTCGGCTCATACCGAAGGGTCCTAATTACAGACACCTATGTGAGAAACCCTTTCCTGCTTCCTCCCCATCCCAAGGTTCCTCTTCAGGGTGCCCTGGGAAGCAGCCGCATTCACTTCCCACCACTTTTTCTCTCCAGCCCTCTGCCTTTCACTGTGCTCATCATGCTCTGGACTCTTGCTGGGCTTCATATGTGTTTGTGTACACATGTATTCTTTAACCAGCCCTCCTGCCCACTGAGCCTCAGGCTCATTTTCCAGGAGGGTTGTTGGCGATCAATCTGCCCTTTTTCAGTTTCCAGTGTCTTCTGCAGATGCTTTTAGAGTCTGCTGGCATCTTTTCCGCTGCTGTTGATATCTGTCATTTATTGCTCAGACAAAGCAACTCAAGATAAAATTTCTATAGAGGGTTCTTTCACACATTAGCGGCTCCCCACTCGGGGTTAGTGCCACTATTGCAAGAAAACAGTATTCTAGTGATCTTGTGGGCTGAAACAATAAGGGTTGTGTAGGCTAGCCTAGGAGGTGGACCACCGCTTATGGCAGTCTTCTATGGTAAATGTATTCTGAGAGACACATTCAACTCCCAGAAGTCTTTGGAAGCATAATCCCACATATATGTGTATCTTAAAGTGGAGAATATAGTGTGTATGCTGAGTAACTAGAATTTTGGCCAAACAGTCCTTAAATGAAGAACTGAAAGCTTCTCTTGTCCCCCAGGGAGATCAACAGCTTAACAAGCTGATTTGTAGAGAACAAGATCAGATAGAAGCTAGAATTTGGCCAAGGGCACATAGTTGGTGACTTGAAGGTCTGCCAGAGGGCATATGAATGGTCTTAGAGAGCAGTACTCCTTTCCCTCATCAACTGTGCTATCATTAGGAAGCCCTCCATCCTGGGCCATAATAGAAACTGCGCAGCTAGCTCCACGGTGATGGGCTGATGGTGTGGGGTATTACCTAGTCAGCAGGAATGTCTACAAATTCCGGGCACGTTCTGGTTGGAAGGGAATGAATGGGCTGCTGTGTTTTACCTGGAGCTCAGCCGTGTACGGAGTGTGGCAGGGGCTGGCAGAGACACTCTACTTCCTGTGGACTGTTCTAAAAATAGCAGTGGGAACATTGCTGAGGGGAAGAGGAGGGGGCTCCTTGGGAGCTGGGTGGGGATGCCTCGCCCCTTCCTCTTCCTGTCAGGCTCTACGTGAGGAAGTCCCACAGATTCACAGAATTCAGATCTGGGAAGGTCCTGAAGCCCTATGTCCTGACCTCTCTCCTCACCCATGCTAGCAGGCCCTGGAGATATAGAGCTGACAGAGGACTGTTCTGCAGACACCAAGCCTGGGGAGGAGGTTCCAGAAGATGGGCTCTTTCCCTTCCTGTCCTTTCAGAGGGCCACCTCAGGTCTCGTGAGGATTCTCTTGCTTCCTTGGGTGCATAGGGCCTGGGAACTCCTGGGACCGGATGTGATCACCTTCCTGAGAGCTGCCTGTTGGGTGAAGAGTCCCATGGCTGCTATGCCCTGCTCCCTTATCTCAGCCAGCTGGCCTTTAGCACCATACCTTCCCTTTATTGGTGTCCCTTCCTTGATGACTTGTCACTTCCTGCACTGTCCGCAGAGAGGCAGCCCGAAGGAGAAAGGACCTTATGGCTCTAGCATTTTCTCTGCCCTTCTTAGCAACAGGCAGGGGCAGCTGAAGGAGCTGCGGGGCTGTAAAATGAGGCAAGATCCTATGCAACCTGCATCCACTCTGGCCTGTGATGATGAAAGGAGATGTGTGCAGGGCAGCTCTCACAAAGCTGAACAAGTAGGTTCCCAGCCCGGCAGTGCTGGTACACGCCTTTAATCCCAGCACTCAGGAGGCAGAGGCAGGTGGATCTCTGAGTTTGAGGCCAGCCTGCTCTACAGAGTGAGTTCAGAACAGCCAGGACTACACAGAGAAAACCTGTCTTGAAAAAACAAAACAAAACAAACAAATAAAAGCCTGGCAAGAAGTAGGTTCCCAGTAAGGAAAGCAAATCTAGAGAAAATTAGTAGTGATCCATGATGGACTCTCTATGACCACTGTGGAATAGCAAGATTACTGTATGTTCGACGCAGTTGATTTTGTTATTGTTGTGAAGAATTATAATTCCTGTATTTGATGTTTATTAGAAAACATTTAATACAGATGAGCCAGGAAAAGACAGTGCCCGCTGTTAACTATTATTAACATTTGGGGTATGTACTGTCAGAAATTTGTTTCCCACACATATTTCTTGTTTGCAAGTTAGGGTTACTTCTGGGTGCAGGTCTACCTTTTTCCCTCTTTATTTATTCTCTCATGTATTACATCATGACTGAAGTTTCCCCTTTCTTCCCTCCCCCAAATCTTGCCCCCCCACCTCCCTTTACCTCTGGATCCATTCCACCTTCACTTCCCCTCAGAAAAGATCAGACCTTCCAGGGATAGCAAGCAAATACAATATAACAAGCTACATATTCCCACATCAAGGCAACCTAGTAGGAGGAAAAGGGTCCCCAAGGTGGGCAAAAGAGTCAGAGACACCCCTGTTCCCACTGTTAGGCTGGGTGCAGTTTTTTTTCTTTAATCTGCCTTTTTCCATTTAACAGTGTGCTGTATCCATGTTTCCTAGTAATAAATAATGTTCTACAACACCGCTTTCAGGGTATTTCCGTAGTATTTGCATCACCTGTTAGAGTTAGTGCTCAGGTCATTTTGAGTCTGTATTGGTTATCAAACCCTGAGATAAAAATCCTTAGGAATGTATCTTGGAAGCCCACAGCATCCAGTTCCCACCTAGTATATTGTCTGACTCTAAAATAAAGATTTGTTGACAAAGATTTTGTTGGAATTAATTTGGGGCAGTTGGATTGCTGGATCAGATTTTGTGCGTCTGTGAAGTGGGCTCTTGCTCTTGCTGTGTTCATTTCTAATGTCGCCTTAATTGGAACCGTTCCTCTTCTTTGGTCTCTGTCTCTCTCTCTGTCTCTGTCTCTGCCTCTCTGGTGCTAGGAATCAAACCCAGATCCTTGTGTATACTGCGCACACCCCAGTGTGAGATTTCCCATTTGTAATATGGGAAGTCCTACTTCCCAGGAAACATACATCTCAGCAATAGAATCACCCTCAGCAGTAGTGCATATTGTTATATTAAAAAATTTTTTTTAGATTTATTTATTTTATTTTTTGTGTGTTGCTTGTATGTGTGAATGTGCTCCCACATGCATGCCTCATGCTTGCAGAGGGCAGATGAGGATGATCTTCTGGGACTAGAGTTACAGATGGTTGTAAGCTGCCATGTAGGTGCCAGGAAACAAAGCCAAGTCTTACCTTCTGAGCCATCTCTCCAGCCCCTATTATATTCCATTTTAAAAAGGTTTCCTTTGAGTACTGACATTCCTAGACATGTATTCACACGCCCTTTGGTCATTTAATCACCTCCTTGGGCAGCACTCTCTTCAAGTCTTTGTCTATTTTTATTCCGTTGAGATCTTTACAGTTGAATTCTTTATTCACAAAGAGCTCTTTATATAATAAGGATATTTGCACACTAGCCTTCCCCTTGAGGTTCTACACCTTGACTTTAGTTTGCTAATATTTGCCTCACTGTTTTCATTTACACATTTCTGTATCAGGCACAACACCAGAATTTGTCCTCTTCTTACAATCATAATTCTGTCAACTGGCCCATGACTTCCTTTTATTTTGTTTGGAGGTGATGTTGAAATCATTTACAGTCATCACTCCTGATTGTTACTGTTTTTAACACGCTAGTTCCCCTCAGTTTTAAGTTGCCTTTAACTCTTGCTTATGTCATGGGTCAGGGAATCTGTAAACACTTATGACTTTCTTGCTTGTCACTTTCTAATGGTGCTCTGTCTCATCCTTGACTTTGGGGCTTCCAGTCACTGTGCAGAGAACTTTTTCAGAGCATTTCCCAGCAGGGTCTGTGGGTGTGCTGGAGTCAGAGCTGGCTTGAAGAAAGGACTCTAGGTCAGCAGTCCCTTCTTCTAAGAGATCCGGGCTGCTCCCTGGTCTCCTGGTCTTTACTATCACAGAAAGGGCAACATTGACTTGACTTCCCCAAATCTCCTCCTGAAGACAATCAGCATTTCTTTCCCCAGTCTTTGGAAGTCAGGAATCCTTAGAACCCAGCCATCTCTTTCCTGGGCAATCGTTCTCCATACTAACTGCCTAAGCCATTTCAGTCTAGACACCCAACTTCTCTCGGTCAAAGACATTTTTGTATAATGTCTTTGGAATTGTGTTCTGCGTTCAGTTTCTACTTCCTGAAATCTCTACTCCAAATAATAATTAGTAATAATGATTTTAAGTACGCAGTGTGCCTTCTGCCATAATGTATTATCTGTCCTCCAGTGCTGAGGACTGTTGTTTTTATTCCAACTTTACTACATTTTTTTTTTTTATTCAAAGAAGTTTTATTGGTAGTAACCCAAACTTAGAACCAGCTCAGATGTCTTTCAGTAGGTGAAAGGTTATGTAACAGAATACCTCTGGGGTTAGGATTTTTGTTGCTGTTCAGATAACTGAGAGAAACAATGTAAGGGAGGAGAGGTTTGTTTTGCTCACAATTTCAAAGGGTCCATCATGGTGGGGAGGTGTGGCAGAGAGGGTATAGCAAGATGGAGGCAGCAAAGGGGGGGATCTCCCACTTGTAAAGGAGCAGGGCACTCTATCCCCTGCCTGTCAAATCCAACCCCCAGAACCAAGATCGACACTAGCCATGCTCAGTGCTGACCCTGCAAGCCATGGGGAACACTTGAGAGTCTAGAATAATAGACTGAGTTGCTGTGGGTCTAGAAAGAAAGAGATGCATCTGTCAAAGGTTCTCCGGTGAACTTCGAGTTAGGAGTCATCCATTCTTTCTGTCTTGGCCACCCTTCTCAGGCACCATCTCTGTTCCTGCGACTCCTGCCTGGCCTTCTAGCAAATCTCCCCCTCTGTGCTCCTGCTCCTTTGACCATCTCCCTAAACAGCAGCCAAGATGATCATTTCTGCCGAACAAATCTGATCACTTTCTTGCTGTTTGTTGAGTGACTGCATGAATGAGCAAACACTTTTAGAGTGCGTAGTGCGCTATACACCAATGATGCATCAGTCAGGAATTCTCCCACTGCAAGTGACCCAAACCCACTCCAATAAGCTACAGCCCACAGATGGGATCCACTAGATTGTGGAGGGCAGCTTTTGTGTGTGGGTGGTTGTATTCAGGACCCTGACCAATGTCACCGAGAACCAGATTCACCCTTTCCGCTGCTTGGTTCTACCTGCTTACATGTTGGCTGACTCCGTCGGTGGTGGTAGTAGAGCTTCCAGGAGAGCCAGGGTATGGTCATTTGGCTTGACTCCCTCACTTCAACAATGGTGCTCAGCCCAAGTCCCATCGGCTCCTGTAGGCTCATGGGTTCATCCCAGTCACTGAAGAATGTCGGATGTCTGAGGCCCGGGTCACAGGCCCGTCTCTGGAGTCACGTGAATGAGTATAAAAGGAGGAAGTGGGGGCCTTCTGATGGCAACGAAAGGTGAATGGAAGCTGTCAGGCAGACTCAGTCGTCAGGTGGCACAGTCCTCATTGCTGTAAAGAGCTATCAATCTAGCATGCTGGAGGAGAGACAGATACCAGGCGATGCTGAGTAGCATGCAGGGAATCACCGTTGGTTGGGACAAAGGGTGCTGCAGGAGAACCTGTCTGGCCTGGTCAAGGGTGTCAGGAGAGGGGGCAGGGACCTGGGTTTTAAGGAGGCTTGTTCTAGATGAGGACCTTAAAACAGGCCAGAGTTGGTGCGGGAATGAGGAAGGCGAAGGGCGCATGAGATAAGGCTGGAGGAGGGTTTGAGGTGAGGCCTGTGGTGCCGCCCCTTCCAGCCCTGTGACAAGGACTTTGAACTTGGTCCCAAGGGCAGTGGGAGCTGCAGGGGCTAGGTTCCTGTGGTAGAGCTTTCCCGAGGAAGGACAGGGAGCTTTTTGGAGCTATTGTCCTTCCACATAGCCAAGGAGAGATGATGGTGGCTTAGTCCAGTGAGGAGGCACTGTCTCAAATGGATAGGAGGTGAGACCTACCTGCTTCGGTGATCGATGATGGAGGGAGGGAGGGGCTTGGGAGAAAGATACCGCTCCAGGCTGGCTTAGGCACAGAGCTGAGCGCTGGTGCTATAGTGAGCCCTGGGCGCAGTGGAGAAGGAAGAGTTCCAGTGACTGACCGGCTACAAGGCCTACCGTAGAGGCAGTGGGAGTCAGTTCTCTCAGAACAAGGTTGGCTTAAACCAGAGCCTCTTAGACCACATGAGGCAGGGCCCTACTCACTGAGCGTGGTTTGTTACAGCTGGCTCGGCATGTACTCTAGTCAGTGGGATGTGCCCTTCCAGCTGATGCTCAGATACGGCAATGAAAGGTTGCCGTGGGAGTCTCCAAACCCTCTCAGTTTTACTACTTAGCCCACTGTGAGAAGTCAGGCCACCATGCTTTTGTGCAGACTAAGTCTTGAGAGTACTGACCTAGACCAAGACCCACTGAGGCTCAGAGAAGGGGATTGTCTTTGCTTCCAAAAGCAGCAGCAAAGTTACCCATCACTGCAGTCTCTCCTCCGCTGACCTGAGTGGATAGCCTGTGCTCAAGCCCAACTGTCCAAGCAGTGGGCAGGTCCCTGGGGGAGTTCAGCTAACACGGTAGGCCTGGCTCTCCCCATTGCTCAGCTTATGGCTGAACACTTCCCAGGAACTTGGGCTGTCGGGACACAACCTGACCTGGAGCTGGCAGAAGCAGAGTGGGTCAAGGATTGCTCCCAAAACTTTGGACAATTTGGCCAGCATGCAGACAATTCAGATGGAGCCAGGGAGGGAGATGGCATGGTGCCTGGCAATGCTGAGCTATGACAGCCACCCAAGGTCAGGCCAGTACTGTGCATGTGACAGCAAAGCATGTTCCAGGCAGGATGCAGAAGCTTGCTGGGGCTGGTGGTAGCTCTCCAGGATAGCTCCAGGGGGTGACCTTTGTCTTCCTACTTGCAGCCTATGGGCTTCTTGTTTCTGTGGCTGGGAGCATTATCATCAGGAGCAGGGCAGAGTCTGGTGTGCTGCTTGAGGCTGCTGAGGAGGAACAAATGGCAAAGTGGACATTTAGGAAGCATGAGATGGAGGCAGAGGATGTGCTTAGGAGTCTGAGTCTCAGAACCATTCTGCCTGGACTCGACACAAAACCAGCTTTCGTGTCAAAGGGGGCATGGGCTAGTTGACTCTGGAGTGAAAATGAATGGCCAGGGCCTGGGAAAACAGATTTACATTGCCCCAAATACAGTTTATGAAGTTTTTTTTCTCTCCAGTAAAAGAACAAAGAAAGTCATAAATCAAAGCAGTTTTCATATTTGTGGGTTAAAATATCAGGTAGGTTATTGCGAAACCTTTAAGTTGACGGGAGCTAGCAATCTGTTAGTACATTCCAAGAAGTTTCACCTGATAGTCAGAACCTTTCACCTGATGGAAGTGGACAATGGGTGGCTGTTAAGGGGAGGAAAAATAGCCCAAGATATTTCGGCTCCAGAGCTACAGTGGGCCCCACGGAGACACTCATGGGAAGTTAGTAGCCTTGTAGAATCTCTGTTTGTTTGTTTGTTTGTTTTTCTTTCACTGAACTTCAGTTCACCCCACGTCACTTTTCTGTGCCTCCCTGTCTTGACCCCTCAGAAGGGCAGGTATCCACAGCCTGCTGTCTGTAAATGCTCGTGATGGCCAGCTGTCGGTCCATTCGGGCATTTGTTACCCTCCCATTACTCCTCAACAGATATGATCACTTGAACTTCCTGTTGACACCAGCCCTCCCAAGGAGTAGGTACAGAAACAACCTGTTCCACATAGACCTGAGCTGTGGGTATGACACACATCAGCCCTTCTGCTAGAGGCAGGGGCTGGCCTGCAGGTGGCTTCAGGGTAGGTGACATCCTCTCCTACTGCTTACAAAACCCTGTACCCGCTCTTCCTGATAGCATGTACCACAGGCAAAGGGGCCAAAGAAGACAGAGCATGCATGCTCAGGCTCCCGGCCAAGGCTCTGGACTAGATAGATTCTGCAGGATTCAAACAACACATTAAAGTCTCTTGGCTGACCCCATGGTAGGGACGGCCTTTCTGCACAGTCAGTAGACCCCATCACTATGACCCTGCAGTGAGCCCAGAGCTCCCTAAGTGCCCCAGTGCACACTGAGTTTGACTTAGTGTGGCCATGTTCACATGTCATTATCAAGGCTCTTCTTTGTCCAGATGGAATCTGCAGGGACAGGGGCTTCCACTGTGCACGGCTCCTTCCAGGGCCTTGGGAACACCAATGGAGACAAACCGGGCATAGCACAGTGGAAGTGGGAAGGGAAGGTATGCGGAGCCTTGCTGCGCTGACGTACGGGAGGCGGCCTGTGTCTCCTGTCTCCTCAGGGTCCTCCGCATTCCCCAGGGGGCCTCTCAGGAGCTTGGGGGCCCTGCCTTTCCTAAGGGGGGGGAGGGTCCTTGCTGAGTCTCCCTGCTTCTGGCCCTCGGAGCTGCTGCCATTTGCTTTTCATTATCCTTGTGAGTGGGCCTGTTCTGAAGCCTGTGGGATGTGGTGGAAAAGCAGGCTGGGCTTAGCTGTTGCTCTGCTCCTGCTATCAAGCATCCTTGGCAGACTTGTTAATCTCTGCTCACTCATCTGTGAAATGGGGATATTAGAAATCATATCTGATAAGGTCCTGAGGATTTAATGGATCAATCAGAAGGGGGCCCAGACCAATGACACAGAACGCCAAATGAATACTTGTTACACAAAATACGAAGATCAGCAGATGGGCTGGGAGTTGAGAGTCTAGGCTCCTGCGCCCACGGGACACCTAGATGTCACTGCTCCCTGTGTCCCCATTCCTCCCACGGTAGGTTGATAAGCACCGGGCTGCAGTGGAGGGGCACTAGACCGTTAGAAAGTGCTCCGTTTCCTTGGGAAAGGCTTTCAACCCCCTCTCTACCTCCCTTTTACTGGCTGTAAGTGGGAAAGCGATCGTAAAGGACCGCCAAGAAAAAGTAGCGTGGCTGAAGTGACCTCTAGTCCTGTGCTAGGTGCACTTTGAGAAGGGCATCCACTCTGCTGGTGGTGTCAGGGTAACGGAGAGGCAAGAGGCAGTAGAGGCAGGCACTCAATGCCCCCCAGCCTGTCTCGGCTGGCTCCTCGGGGCCCCCCTCCTTCCCTTGTATGCCACAGCTCAGCACAATGACTGTATTCTGGCCCTCGTGTCCTGGGTTGGCAGAGCTGTATTGCCCCTCATAGCACGATGTCTAATTCTGGCCTCGTTCGCCTGATGGCTGCCGCCTATCTCCTGCACTAGGTGTCAGCTTTGTGAGTGCGGAGCCCAACCCTTGTCATTTGTAAGAATGGCCTTGACTCCTCCTACTCTTTATAAGATGAGCACTGAGTACAGTTTTTAAGTAACCGGTCCCCACAAAGGGTGTTCTGCATCATTGACCCTGCAAAGGGTATTCTCCATAACCACGTGCTTATGTGTGCTTGTGGCTGTGACACAGATGGGCAGGCAGAGATAGAAAGGGTCTGGGGGACAGGCAGGGCCACAGTCGGAGGCATCACCAAGGAGAGGGAGAGGCCAAGATTGCATCCTATGCTCTGTTCTAGGGTGCTGGGGTGGGGCTCCTTTTGTCCCGTTCTTTCTGCTAAGGTGGGAGCAGCATGGGGTGGGCTGCCAACCTTACTCTGGGGTCCCTGGCCACGCAAGACAGTACAGCCAAGCTTCAGGGTCTAGCTTGGTGCTTGCAGCAGTGGGGAAGCCCAGTGGTGAAAAGTGGCCACCTCAGAGTCTTCAACCCTGGTCCCTATAGTCACTGAGCTAGTCAACTGCGAGCAGCTCTGAGCCCAGGATTCTTCATGTGTGAAGAGATGTAAGAGACCCGGCCATGCAAGTTGCAGGTGAAGATTAAACCAACTAATGCAAGCAAAGCTGTAAGCACAGGGCCTTGGCACAGAGTCTGTGTTCAGAAGAGGGGAGCCTAGAGTCAGCTCTTGGAACACTCTGGGTTCTGAAGATGGGCAGCTTTCAGACCCATTTTACAGATGAGGAAACCAAGGCTCAAAGAGAGGCAGGTACTTACTCAGGGAGACCTAACCTGCCTGGGCTGGAACTGGAACTGATCAGTTTTTTCTAGTTGAGTTCACATTGTCCCCCTCTTTCGGTTGCTGTAATAGGCACTTCTTAGCCATTATGCTGTGGGGATGAAGCTCAAATCCTCTATCTCAGGTTCCTCAGAGTTTGGCACACCAGGTGCTCAGTAAAAGCATGTGTTTCCTGCTGTGCTGGGCAATGATGCTAGAAAGACCAAAGCTGCCGCTCCCTGACCCTGAGGGCAGCTGCATTCTAAGTCAGCTGTGCTGCCAGCAAGACCCTGAGCTTAACTGCAGCTGTCCACTGGAACAGAGCAGTATAGGGTGGGGTGTGACAGGGGAGCCTAGATGATTGGCTGGGTCTTGCTAGGGAGTGGCAATACCCCAGCCCTAGGAGACCTCAGGACATTGTGTGTGTGTGTGTGTGTGTCTCAGGGTGGAATCCACTGAAGATCTCAGGGTCAGGGGTGCTGCTGAGAAAGATGGGTACCCCTCCAGAGTAGTACTTTGGGGGTCAGAATGGGCAGCAAGGGATCCAGAGAAGGCAATTTTAGTTGAGAGTACAAGCCAGGCTCCAAGTAGCGCATACTTTCTGCTAAAGGATTGGCCAGCGGAGGACTCTTTTCCTTCTGACATCCTTGGGGAAGAGGTTTGGGAAAATCACAGACTTTTCTATTTGAAGCAGGAGAGTCAAGCCTCTCTTCTGAGTGGCAGCGGGGCTGAACGGGGTGTGTGTTTGGGAAGGGCACTCGCAGGAGGAGGAGGAAGAGGAGGAGGGACGGGTGATGCAAGGATTTTGAAAAAAAAAAAAAACACATTCAAAACGCTCCCTCCATGTGGGAGGTGGGACCTGGTCATTTGGTTCTGCTTTCCCCAGCAGGTACCGCTCCCCTGGGGAGCTTGGGAAAGTCCATAAATAGCTCCACTGACACAAAGGAGCTCTGTCTGGGGAAGGCAGCCGCTTGACACAGCCGGCCGGCTGCCCGCCCGCCCTCTGGAGGAGCCGGGCGGAGCCCTGGGCGGGTGGCCGGCAGGAGCTGCAGCAGCTAGGAGTTGCCCGGGTCCGTGCCGGAGTGTGCTGGGTAGGTGCCTGGATGACAAAGGTGTGTGTGTGTGGTGGTGGTGGTGGGCAGTGGGAGGGTAGTCTTGTTCAAGACATCCCATGTCCCTGTTTCTATTGTTTCTTCCCTAGGGCAGCCATTGAGAGACATCTTGCAACCAAACCGGTTCTGTTTCGTGGGGATGGTGTAGTGTGTGTATGTGTGTGTATCTGTCTGTCTGTCTTAGGGGGCAGTAGCCCCTCGGGGGTAGGGAGCAGGCTTCCAGTGTGTGCTGTTCCTCTGTTTGAGAGCTAGCCAGTTAGCTTTCTTTCTAGGAGAGACAAGGAATGTTTGGTGACCAGTTGGGACACTACACGGGAAAGGAGTGCTTCGCCAGCAGGATTGGCTATTGTGTCAGGGATGCTGGTCCACACCAGGCACTGGGGATGGCAGTTCTTATGTAGATCCCCTGTTTGGGGAAGAGCTGGACTTCTAAGCTGGTCTTGGGGCATTAATGCTAGTGTCTGAAATCTGGAAACACAAGCAGGCTTGCTGTGTGCCCCACGAGCTCAAAGCCACCCCCACCCCATGCTTGCCAAGGGAAGAGCCTGCACCTGCTCACTTGGCTCCAGCTGAGACCCACTCACTCTCAGAGCCACCCTGTAAGTGACCAGTTCTCAACTTGGAGGGTCCATGTCTTTACTCTTATCCCAGAAGAACCCTAAGTCTTGGGCTAGAAGGGTACCCTGAGAGAGGGGAAAAGCCCTGGCTAAATTTCAAGCAGCAGGTCTATGGCTGAGCCAAACCAGGATTGAGGACCTCTGCCTCCCAGAACAATAAGGACAGGGCACGACACATGGGAAGCCATTACCAAGCTGTGAGCTACAGGATCCCACTCCAGTACATTATTTGCTCAAGACTCCTGACTTATCTCACGGCCACTAGGCCCCTCAGCAACTCTGGAGAACGGCTTTTCATCCTGATGCTCTCTGGCTCTGTGCTGTGGGCTCTTTGCTCCCCGTTAGAGTAGCTAGAGGTTGCACACCACCAATGCAAGAGCTGCAGCAGCTTGCTCCTCTGACGCCTGTAGGATCTCAGCCAGAGTCAAAGTTTCCACCCCAGTCCCTCTGAGTCTTCTGTGCCCAGCCAAGGGCCACCTCCCCTCTTCCTTTGCTCTAGCATGTGGCATGGCTTAGCCCAGGGCGGGGAGCCTCTAGGGAGCCAAGTTGCAGAGTAGGGAGCACTCAGGCCCAGGCTGGCATCTGAAAAACAGGAGCATGGTGAGGATGGAGACCATCGAGACAGTGATTCCTTGCCCAGAGGTCTCCAGGGCTTTGAGCCAGGATGGTCCATTAGGCTCCTGATTATAGGTACTAGTTATCAGAGATTACCATGCTTCCCAGCTTGCTTCATCCTGGTTTTCATACATTCTGTTTCATCGGCTGAGAAAGCCCTACTCTTCTGTTCTCTCTAGGTTGGTTTTGGTTTTGGTTTTTGGTTTTTTGAGACAGGGTTTCTCTGTGTAGCCTTGGCTGTCCTGGGCTCACTCTGTAGGCCAGGCTGGCCTTGATCTCACAGAGCTCCGTCTGCCTCTGCCTCCCTGAGTGCTGGGATCACAGCTCTCAGGTCTTAATCTCACCCAGCTTCCATCTCTGCAGTGGCTACTTCTGTCTGCTAGTAGAGGCATCTCTGGTGGCTGCTTGTGCCCTATTTATGCAGGATATGGAGTTTATTCATCTCTTAGTCACACAGGAGCCCAGCTTCCTCCCAGGGCATGGTTGGAGAGAGGTGTTGATATGCCCTGATAAGTTATGCGGTCCCTGCCCCCTGAAGGAAGGCCATGCTCTGATGTACAGGTCAGCTCAGACTGTCCATCCTAGCCCTGTGCCTGGCATGAGAGTGGGCACTGTTACGAGAGGACCTGGCCAGGGGCCCCTCAGGAGGATCCCTAGCCTCTACATATCAGTGTGATATTAGGAGGGCCACGGAGTTGGAGGTTGGCTTTGGTGGGAAGGTAAGACATGGAGAATTTTGACTTTAGCCTACCTGAAGCTAAAGAGCCTATTCAGAGGTCATATTGTGCTAGGTGGTGATCATAGCACAGTCTGGCCATCAACAGTATAAGGCACAGTCCTGGATGGATCCATTGGAATACTCATGGTCCTTTGCAATGCACAGACTATAGCGGCTTGGAGCTCAGCTTCCTGGACCACTTTGAAATAGTCATTGCTTGGGCTAGATCTTGAACACTGCTTCTCCACCAGGGGTCTGCTCACCTCTCTCAAGAGACACCTAGTTGGGGAAGGAGGGCCCATGCCCAGTCAGATCCCTGGGGAGCATAAGTGCTGCTTCCTATTTGCTCTCTGAGCATCCGGAGCAGTCTGTTTACCTTCTGGATGGAAAGGGGATTGAGGGAGATAGGAAGCTCTTACCTGGGGTCACATGGAACCCAGGACTCTGGCTGCTCAGCCCATGCCTCTGCCCGTTGTCTATCTCAGGGTATGCAAGCTTCATCTTGAAGTTCTCTCTCTCTTTTGGACTCCCCAGTGACTCATTCCTTTTGGACCTTTGGGTTTACCAATTGAGCTTGCTGATCTCTGGAAAAGCAATGTGTGTGATAGAGAAAGCCCAGGAGACCCAGTTGCTTTTCATACCTGATCAGTGAATCTTAGGCAGATTCACCTATTTTCCTGGCTCAATTTCCTCTTTGAAAGCAACCAGGAACTGGATCAGCTATTCCTAGGCACGTTCCAGTCACTGGATTCCCCGGTACTCTACACACCTAGGTGTCAGAGTCAGGGTCAAGGCAAGACTCAGCTGAGAAGCAGCCTCTGGCCTTCCTGCCTCTTACTCAGGCGCCTCTGGGTAGAAGCCTTCTCATGCACAATGTAACCCAGGGAGGTTTGTTGTTGTTTGTGGAATCTGTCCGTTTCCAAGATGTCATTGCTCAGGGAAAACCATCATTCCTCCCAGGGATAAACAAGGCTGCTTATGGCTCAGCCCTCTAAACCCAGGGAGGCTGGAGCCACTCACAGCAGGCCAGCTGGGCTCACTCCCAGGGAGCTGATGCCCAACAACACCGACCCCATCCTTGCTCTGCAAAATGACTAGTGAGCAGAGTTGGGTGGACATGGGAACGGACCACCAGCCACTGGGGAAATCAGAGGGTCTAGGCATTGAGGAATGGGAATAGAATCTCCCTGGTGGCCTCTCCTCTCTGATGGTGGTTTGGATCACAGCAGTAGATGTGTGGAGAGATGCCAGCTGTGCTCTCTACCGCAGATGGCCCAGGGCTTCTCCCTTCTGGGCACAACAGCCCAGGCTGCTGCCAGAGAACTACTCAGGCCCCCAGATTAGGAAAATGGGCTTCGTGGTGAGTTACAGCAGACTAGGTTACGCACTCACCATCTGCCTTGTCACTTGTTGGCCTGATAGCAGCACCTCAAGACAGGTGGGAGAGGGTGAGGGGACGTGAAGAAGGACAGAGGAGAAGCTGTGCAGAGCCTTTTGGGTGGGGTGGGGTTAGGGTGGGTGGCTGGCAGGAGCCTTGAGGCAAAGCTAGAGGAGGTTAGGGAAGGGGCCATAGATTGGAAGGCGCCATGGATTATAACTGGGCTCCAGTCAGGGCGTGAAACTTTCACTGAGGAGACAATAATTTATAGTTGGTCCAAACAGCAACTTAGTTCTGTTCTTTTTGCCTCTCTCCTTTTATTTTTTGCTCCTCTACCTTCCTCTCTTCTTTTAACCCCTATTGCCCTCTCCTTCCTAACACTCCTGTTAAGAGCCTTTGTTTAATACACTCTTTCCTGGTCTTGGTGGTGTCAACACGAGAGGCTTAATCTGTGACCTCAGGCCCAGACCTGGCAGGCAAGGGAGAGTGAAGCAGACGTGGTGGTGGCCCACTGTCAGCGCCTGGCATGGCCTGGGAGCCTCCGTGACACTTCCTGCAGGAGGGAGGCTGTCTGTTGATGCACATTCATACCTGTTCAATGAGCAAGAGTCCAACCCAGTCTCTCTACTTCCTTTCTGTATAGACACGATTTCTGCCAGGATTTACACATTACCCTCTAGCCCCAGCCTCCTCCCTATTGCAGAGGCTGCCTAAGGTGTCGTGTAGGGTTGTGGACTCTGGACGTAAGGCCAGTGACCCCACTTCACAGTATGTATCTCTCCTGCCTGCGGTCCCCCTGGAGCAGTGAGCCTCACTGGTCAAATGAGATGCAAATGTGAACGTCTTAGATGACGAGGGATCACGCCTATGGTTTCAGGTCATCTCACGGAGGACCAGATGTCTCATAGGTGGCTGCTGCTAAATACAGTCATGTAGGCGAGGCACTTTGGACAGGCGGGCTAATGCAGAGGGGTGATAGGGGTGCACAGGTGGCAACTTTTTGGAGGCAGATGGTTGGAATGTGTTAGAGAGGTGTATAAAAGGCGGCGAGCTCACAGAGAGACCTGCTGTCTGTGGCAGAGAACACGCTGTTGAGGGTGTTCTAAAAAATTCTAAAGCGAACTTTTTTTTTTTTTAAATTGTTAGAACAACTTTATTCAGAGACTTGGGGAAAAGCTGGAGAAATCCACGCTGTCTGCTGTACTCTGCAGGGCGGATCTTAGTAGTCTTCCGTCGCTAAGAGTAAAGAGAACTTTTAAATCGAAGCTAGAGAAAAAGGACAAGGATGCAGCTGACGGCTTTTCACCCAATGAGCACACCTATTCAGGTCCACAAGGAGAACATCCCATCCAGTACACTGGGAATGTTCCGGAGTGCTCTTCAGTCACTGGGGTCCTGATTTCTCTCCCTGGTTGCTTGCCCACCTTGCACTTTGTATGAATGGAGCCTTTGAGTAGATGTTCTTTCATGCTGACTTCTCTCCTTTGGTGTTTTCATGTTGACTCAGCAGCCTGTCATCTCAAAGTTTTATTTAGTTCATTCTGTTACTATTTAATGCGTTTCTCTTTATGTGTACCTCAGTTTACCCATTATTCTACCTTTGACAAGTGTTTTGGGTATTTCTACTTCCAGGCTGCAGTAAATAGTGTTGCAAGGACCTCCTTGAACACATCTTTTGAAGTGCATCCATCTTTCTTAGATATACCTCTAGTTTGCAATAACTGACTCATAGCACTGTGCATAATTAGCCTGGGTAGATGCCATCACAATTTCCCAAAGCTTAACACTGGTGCCTCCGCTTTCAAGCCATGTGTGACAGTGCCTGTTACCCCTGTGCTCAGCAACACCATTACTATCAGATATGGTGATATCTAATTGTGTTTTTAATTTGCATTTCCTTGATGACTCATTAGGTTGTGGGCCTTTCCATATGCTAATTGCTCATTTGGATAACCACTGGCAAAGTGCCTGTTCAAGCCTTTTCCTCACTTTCCTATTGGATCACGTCTTTCTCCCCACCCTACAGGTTTGTGGGAGCTTAAAAAAAGTATTCTGGATGTGTGTTCCTTATTGGTTAAACACACTGAGAATATGTTCCCAAGTCTGGGGCATATTTTTTTATTCTTGTCAGAGAATACTTGAAGAAAAGAGGTTCTCCATTTTAATACAGTCCAACCTGTTAGCCTTGTTTTAAATGAGCTCCAAGTACAGAGAGAGACCCTGCCTTGATAAGTAAAGTGGAGAGCAATTGGGGAGATACCGACAATGTCAGCTTTGGTTCTCCACACACCCAGACACTCACCCAAACTCGTATGTGCACACACACATGCACATACTCACACCACACATACATACACATTATATATATATATATATATATATATATATATATATATATATATATATATATAACCTAATACAACATGAATTCTAGGCTGCTGTGAGGGTCAGATGCCATCAGTTGCCCACATTCGTGTGGACATCAGTAGGTTTAGTTATCATATTTGTTATTCAGTATCGTTCTGGGTAAATGGCAAAGAAGAAAAGTGTATATGTTTTCCCGTCGATGAAGTATTTTTTTAAAAAACTTTGACCTGTGGTTGTTTGGCTGTGCAGACATCAACCCCGCAGATATGGTGGGCCTTCTGAAGTTTTAATCATTTTATGTTTCGTGTTTAAACCTGAAACCCATCTGGAATAGATTTCTCTGCACAGCGTGATGCAGAAGTCTAGATTCATCTTCCAGAGGAGATGCTCAGCTTATCAAAGAGACTGTCCTTTCTCACTGTGGGACACTGTCACCCTGTCAGAAGTCAAGAGGATCAAATACAGACACGTGGCCTGGTGGACTGAATTGTGGAAGGATGGATACAGGCTGCTCAGGTGGATGGGCATGGGGGCGTGTTCGTGGCATGAGTGACAGCGTGAACACAGGTGTAGAGTGCCAGAGAGAGTGCGTGTCTGCGAACTGTAACCCGATTGACTGGCTGCGGCGCTGTGCACTGGGGGCGAGGAGATGTGTTGGTGGTGATGTCCGCAGGAGAGAGCACACACCATTTCATACAGGGCACTGGGCACTGGGCAGCGGCAGGTTCAGCCGCCTCTAGGGGCTGAAGGCTCTGGAATGGGAGAATGACTGGCTCAGGTTAGTGTGAGACTGAGGAGGTGAGAGTCCCAGTCGGGACAGCTGGAGCATGAGTTTGGATCCGACCCACAAAGCCCAGCCCGGCGTCACTTCTCCCAGGGACGGTGCATCTGTCAGGACTCACTGGTGTGAGGCAGGTGTGTGCCTGAGGGCCTGTCAAGGGCTGCAGCTGAGTCTGGGGTCCAGTTGCGCCCCAGGCCTTCTACCACCTCCAACATTACTCACCAGTGCCCGCCCCAACCCCTCCTCGTGCTGCAGGCCCTGAAGGTGGGGGAACAATGCAGACAGATAAGGTGGGTGTCCTGGAGAGAGGATGGACCCGTTTCTCCTCCTGATGACTTCAGAAGAGTTCTGGCCACGCCTCTGAGCAGACAGAGATCCTGGGAGAGTGATGTGCAGCAGAGGTCTCGGTCTCACGGGGAGTCCAAATGACTGAGAAAAAAGAAGGCTAGGGGTATACACTGGCCCCTCCTGCGATTCTGAGGGCTTCCACACAGGTCTGTTTCCCGCCTTGAGCTATAAGCAGCTGCAGATCCTCCTGTTCTAGGTTGTTGTAAGGATTGGAATGTGCAAAGTGCTCTGTCCCAGAACTCGACACAGGGGCGTGCGTGCTGACAGTGTCAGTGATGGTGGTGCCGATAGGACTGAGACTGTGATTTCAGGCCTTGTAGGTGATTACTGAGTGTCTGTGACGAGTCTGGTCCATGCCTCGGGCTTCATTTGGATTGTCTCCAGGCACTGCTAGCATGTGGGGACTTGGCGTTTGAGTCAGTATGCTTCACACACCAGGTAGCCCCAGCCCTTAAAGAAGTCAAGCAGGCTGCACACGTGCTCTGAGAGGTGGTGGAGAGCGGACCTGAACCCCGATTAATCCCACTTCTTCACCGCAATGAACTTCTGTCCCATCATTCCTGGCATTCGGAGTGCTCCTGGCTCACTAAGCTGTTGCTTAGGGAAGCGTGGTTTAGTGTTGGCCCGTGGTGCCTGCCTTTGAGTAGAGGGCACCACTGCGTGCTGCACACAGGCACAGTGTGCACACAGGCATGGGCCGACTCGTCGCCGGCACTCAGTGCACCAGGCCCTCCTCCACATACCTCACTGTAGCACACTGGCTTCAGCACGTGATTGGGAGATGGGCGCTAGCTCAGCTTCCCCCGCCCAGTCTCAGCTGCAAGCCTCACAATCAGTGTTGCGTGTGCCCTTCCCTGGGGTCTTCTCGGTGTGGCAGAGCTTTTTTTTTTTTTTTTTTTTTTCTTGGTGGATGAACCTAGAATAGGACGGTGCAGGCAAGCCTTATTTGGTGTGGACCCTGACTTAGGAGAGTTTCTAGGTATGTGGCTCAGATTCCTGCCCTTCTGTGACCAGTCACTGGGAGCAGCGACAGCCGGTGGCACCGCTCACTATTGCCCAGCTCGGTACTTGCACTCAGAAAGCATCCTTGGAAGGAAGGGAAGAAGAAAGGAAGCAAAAGAGGGCAGGAAAGACCACGGTGGGGTAACAGGAAGAGAAGGTGTTGAAAGGTGTTGCGTGTGTACATGTGAGTGCATGCCTCAGGTCCTCCCGTGTATCCTTGTCATCTGCAGCTGATTGTTCCCTCAAACACCCTGGCCAAAGGGCTCTAGTCAGCTCAGGGCTTTCTTGTCAGGGACGCCTCTGTGCTGTCTCTACAGTCCAGGCAGGTTCTGCTTTGGCTCATGAGGATTGGAGCCCTGTCTCACTTCCTACCCTCACTCCTCAGAGTTACTCATGCCTACAGAACCCAGCCACATGCCAAGGCCTGTGCCAGGCACTAGTGCCAAAGACCAACAGGATCCGTCCCTGCCCTGGAGATGCCAGGTCTCTGGGGGAGAGACATAGGGGAAGGATCAGGTTAATCTCTCCCTATCCCTGCCTCAGGGGCTGTGGAAGCTCAGAGGTGAGAGAGGTGGCCAGGGCTCGTAGGGCAGAGAATCAAAAAAGGATGGGGTGGAGCAGAAAACTCTGTGCTGTCACTGGAGACAGCTCAGGGCACAGCAGGGCTCTGGGGCAGGGCCTGGGTCCCTGTAGGAACCAGAAAACAAACAGTGCCTGCTGAGTGCTGGAGGGGTCAGGAAGCTGGGTCTAGAGATAGTGGAAATGGATTATGATGAGGATGGTGGGATTTGGGGTTGCTTTTATTTTTTTTTAAGATTTATTTATTTTTATTTTGTGTGCATTGGTGTTTTGCCGGCAGGTATGTCTGTGTGAGGGTGCCAGTTCCCGTGGAACCTGAGTCACAGACCTGAGTTATAGGTGTGAGCCGCCATGTGGGTCCTGGAATTGAACCCAGGTCCTTTGAAAGAGCAGCCACTTAACCACTGAGCCATCTCTCCAGCCCCGACTGGAGATTTTTAACAGCTGCTCACCAGCCACCATGACCCACCTTTGCTTGTATCCAGTCACTCCCAGCAACCCCAGGAGGTCAGGATCATTGGCCTCATTCTGAAAATAAACAGACTCGGAGGTCAAGTAACTTGCAAAACATTAAAAAGCAAAGAAGTAGAAAAAAATTGAGAGGAAAGAGGGCGAATAAGCTAGGACAGGGTCCCATGGGCCGAATGCTGTGTTCAGAGTGAGGCTGGGAGACCTCACAGCAGCCAAACCTCGCTCCCATCAAAGCACAGCACCTTCCCCAGTAGTCTACACTTTCTCCCAGTCCTTTGCCTCCCCCACTTCCTCCTCCATAAGCCTCGCCTGCCTTTCTTGCTGCCTCAGCTCCCACAGTCCCCGGGGCTGGGGTTGGGGTGGGGAGAGGTTGGCCTGGTTCTTCATCCCGGTCTCTCCTCCGCAGAGCTGGCACCTCCAGGGCAGGATGGATCTTGCTGATGTTTGGCTCCAGTGCCTGGCACAGGCCTTGGCACATGGCTCTGTCAGCATTTTCTGAGTTACTGTAGGGGGAGGGGGAGGGGAGGGAGCCGGGGCCTGGGCCTGGCACGGAAGCCTGGAGCCCTCTATCAAGGACCTTTGGTTGGAGAATTGATGGAGGCTCATAGGGTCCTCCAGGGCCATGGCGTTTGGACTTGGAGGGGCACTGGAGAGGCACATGAGAGTTCTAAGCAAAGAAGTGGTAACTTCCAGCAACAGTCCAGACACTGGCCGGAGGGATCTGGGTTGCCACAGGGAGCTCCGTATCATTTGGATGGAGGCTGGTGATGTGATACGGATGAAGAAAGAGTGGAAAGATTCTTAAAAAAAAAATCAATAAGTTTTGTTTTCTAGCGCAGTTTTGGGAATTGGGCGGAAAGCACTGAGTGTTCTGCTTTGCTCTCTGTCCCCAGTGTTTGGCCTCCTGTTTGCCTGAGTTGTGATGAGAGACCACCCATCCTAAGGATTTGGTGACTGACCCCCAGGGTCTGGGATGGGGTGGTAGTGAAAGATCCAGATGAGAGAATGGTGTACAGGACCCTGTTTGAGCAACTGGTGGTGGCATCATAAAGGGCCCAGAGGAGGAATGAACTGAGAATGCCGTCGATCTGGGGCTCGTGAAGCTGGTAGAGCTCAATGCAGATTCGGAAAGTGGTCTCCAACTCTGTCCCGGAGCCATGTGCTGGGTGCCCTCCCTGAAGCTTTTTCCATACATTGCTTGGTACTCCTCCTGTGTGCGAGCCTTCGTGGCATCAACAAGGTCCTCCCAACACCCCGCCTCTCCTTGAAGCAGGATCTAGACCTCCTTTACACTGTGAGCTGTGTCTGCTGTTGATCTTGTGCTTTCTCTGAGTGACGACTCGGTAACGCCTGTTCTTCCTTCCCACCCTGAAAGCACCGCTGTATCCAGTGAGCCCCGAGCCCCCGAGTTCCATGAGGATCCGGTAAATGCAACTCCTGAAATTTAGCCTCAGGAGAGGGGTGGCCTGAAAATGCAGAGGGTGCTCTAGACTGGAAGTGGGTGGTACATGAGGGAGGTGCAGGGCTAAGGCGAAGGGCCTGGAACAGATCCTGATGGACAGGCAGAGTGGCCTGTGATGGAGCAGAGCAGGGCTCAGAGGACCAGGCAGAGACAGTTTGAAGGCCAGCACTGCCGGGGGTGGGTGGTCATCGTTACCATCTGCTGGCTATTCCATGACCACACAGTGTTGAACTCTGGACACATATGATAGCGCATTTCTTTTGCTGGCAGCATCATGAGTTGTTTTAAAGTTGGCACAGTGGAGGTAAACGTAGGTACCCCAGCCAGGAAGAATGAAGGAGGTTCAGTATCCGAAGCTGCCTCCACTGTGAGGGCTTGTCACTATCCTCCAGACTTTGACGAGGCTGGTGAGCTGGCGGACTGAGCTGGAGGCAGAGGCACCAGTCAGGGCTCTCGGTTCTGTGTCTAGAGGAGCAGGCTGAGGCTGGAGTGGGGAAGCTGGGTGGGGGTCCAGTGTGTGAAGATGGAGGGAAGTCAGTGTAGAGCCAGAGGTCCAGAAGCTGGAGACCTGATGGACCCGAAGCCCTAGAGGAGGAAACCCAGTACAAAGGTGAAGCCTGGAGGTCCACAGCCTGGCAAGAGTTCCAAGGGCCTCTCCTAGTCTTGGACAAGTTCCCGGCTCCACAAGCACTTTCCTGGTCTCCCTGCACCATGGCAGAAAAATACTGGTAGCCAGAGATCTCAGGCTTAGTAATGAGGCAGGAGGGCCACAGCCCCAGTCTCCTGGCGTTCCAACCTGTGCGCTTCCTGAAACACTTTGACTTATATGCGGGCCACCCTGAGGCAGAGGCAAACACCAGCACCCCTACTCCCAGAGCCGTGCCCGGCATCTGATGGCTGAGAAGCCCAGGTTGCCTGTGGGGTCAACAGGAGTGGCTCCATGGCCAGCAGCTGAACGATACTGAGCAGGTCGCTTCCAGCTGCCCACAGCTCCCCCTTACGCCCGGTAGCTGGCGGGGGTCTGAGGCCGGCTGCCACAGCTGGTATGAGCAGGAGCTTCTGGGCATCAGTGATGCCACCCTTCCTCAGCCTGCTCCAAGCTCTGGATTGCATTTGGGAGAGGATTTGATTAGGCCCTGGGCAATGGCTCCATTTAGAGGGCCTGGCTCATTTCCTGTGGCTGCTAGCAGGCGAGACAAGGACAGAATTAACCCTGCTCCAGCCTCGCCAGCGAAATGATGGAGGGATACAGACCCTCCGTGGGCTGGGGGCAGCAACAGCCTGTGTGATTGTGATCTAGTGCCCTGTTGGGGCAGGTTGGCCTCCCTGGGGCACCCTGGCTGGATTCTTGTGACCCCAGCCTGTTGTAGCACCTTCCAAATTGGCTGTCCCCAGCTACCTGCACTTCCTTTACTAGAGCACTCAACACACCCCCTTCCTAGCCTTTATTTTACTTCTTCCTTGAGGTCTATATGACTTGTTCCCTGCTGCCCTCCAATACCTGGGAATAGATGAATGCATGCACCCCGCCCCCATGTCCTCGCAAGCATTGCCCAGAGCTTTATATGGACGACTCTACCCGTGCCGTTCTCCCCAGGACCACCCACACCTGCCGTTTACCCTGAGACCTCCTCCCTTTGCCCTCTTTGTACCCCCTCTTGCCATTTCACACCTCTAGGCTCCTCAGGTTTCCTGTGAGCTTCTCTCGAGTATGCCGGCAAGCCACCCCAGCCAGCTCTGCCAGGAACACTGGCCTTACCAAACCTGCCTGAGGTGGCCACAGCACACACAGATCCTGCCTGGGAGCTTGGCATAGAAGGAGGTGTTCTGGGCCCTGCCGGCAGAATGCCGACTTTGTGAGATGGGCCTCAGGCATACTCACAGGTTGCTCCCTCTTCTAGATCCTACCTTGTATGTGAGATGCCTGGGACAGGAGACAGGAGTTCTAATCCTGCACGAGTCTCTGTTTTCTTAGGTAATTCTCTCACTGCCACAGGCCTCTGCCCTCTCCCCTGCCCTAGAATGAGATCACTAATGAATGCCATTGTATCAGTATGCCTCCTGGGCTAGGTACTGCGAATAAGCAAACCATGGCCTGGGAGTCCCGTGTGACCTCCCCAGGCTCAGCCAAGCAGCACAGCTACAAAGCGGGCCCCATTGTTGCACAGTCAGAGTATGAGGGGCCATTGGAGTGCCTAACCACCAGGCTCTCCGAAAGCCCTTCAGCTCTGGGCAACTTCCTCAGGGCAGGGCCTTCAGGGCACGGGCATCCTGCTGTACTTCCCCTCCTGATTTGGTTTGGTTTGTCCTGAGACTAGGGCTGACTTGACAGAGGAGGTGAAGGTGGGCGGGCGTGGGCTGACTTGCATTTCTGGTTTGGGGTTTGTTGTGTACTTTCCCTAAGGGGATAGGACTGGCTCTGCCAACTCGTATCTGTGGGACAGGCCTAGGCCCTTCCCTGAGGCCCCCAGGAAAGGGGACATTCACTTGACTCCTCTGTTAGTATCATTCTGTGCCAGACCCTGAGGGCAGCCAGCAGCTGTTTCCTTCCAATTTTCCCCAGCAAAGTAAGAGGCAGAAGGGTTGGAATATGTGTAAATGTGAGGTACCATGAGCTTGATGCAGGAGAATTTGCTTTTTCTAATGTAGATACTTTGTGGAAGATGGGTGATGGATTTGGCACTCAGGGTAAGGTCAGAAGCAGATTTGCAGAGTGGAGCCAGGGTTGGAGCATGGCCCCAGCTCAGCCTCCGAGCTGTGCTGGGTGGCTGCGGCCTGCCCTTGAGGCACACTGTTCAGCATCTTCAGGCTCCTGTCAATCCTGTCTACCCTCTGTCTGCTTGGGCCAGAGGGGCCGGGGCTCATCTTAGTTTTCTGGCATTACAGAGGCAGACTTTGGCCCTGGGTGTTTGGTAGTGTTTGCGTCTACAGTTCTGTAGGGAAGGCATGCTTTGAGTTCAGAATTTCCTTCTAGATCTATCATTAACCCTGCACTTGCCATCATGTGTTCCTTTCCTGTAGTTCTTTCTCTGTACCATTTTCTCCTGGCTTGTGACTTGTGCATGGCAGCCATTCCATTTCTAAAGTGACGCTTAGAGGCCAAATGACTGGCTGGACCTGGCCCTGCTGTATAAGTTTAGGAAAAGCTCTGTCCCTCTCTGAATTTAGCCTTTCTATCTGAGCTAGTGGTTCTCACCTCTCCTAATGCTGCGATCCATTAATACAGCACCAGGTATGGATACCCTGCCTGGAGACGAATAGAAGGTGTGGCATCTCAGTCCCTCAGACCACTGGAAATGTGTATTTTCAAATGGCCTTAGGTAACCCCTGTGAAAAGGTCTTTTGGTCCCAAGGGGGTCGGGACCCGCACTTTGAGAGCTACTGCTGGGGATTTAGGCTGACTGAGGCTTTAGTCTCTGAGGAGCCACCGTCTGGCTGGCTCCAGGATTCTCCAGGAAAGGAAGCTCTGAGGAGTCACTGGTGCCAGTCTTTAGCCGGCAACTCTAACCTTGGGTATCATTCCTGATGGGGCCAGGTCATCTTAGAGTCCTCTGAGGCTCCTGTTTTCTCTACTGGAGGGACATTTTCCTTTTCCTGCACCTGGAAGGGGGCTCTTCCCACAGTGTGCTTTCACATCGCTCTGATGTTCCTGGGTATCAGGGTGACCTGTGTGTATAGCACTCTGAAGCTGTCTAGAGCCACAGATGGCTCACTTCATTCCCAGTGGAGAGAGAGAGGCCTGGCTGGGGCTTCACTGTGCTCACCACCTTCAGGCATGGCCTTTCTGTCTCCAGGAAACTGACATTAGTCATTAGGTCATTGCTCTGTGAGCTTAGTTTCCTTGTCCATCAAACGGCTATCACGATCTCTATCGCAATAGGTCAGAACTCATCTGCTGGGGTACCTTCTCTTGGGGCTCTATATCAGTGTGTGCAGAACATACATTCTCGTGTGTTAGAGCTCCCAGGGTATATATGTATGATTTCCCTTTTCCTTAGTGTTGTGTAGAAAAGGCTGTTTGAAGAACAAAAACTGGGTGCTAAGTAGGACTAGCTGCTGCATTCCAAGCCCTTGAGTGTAGCCAGGCCTTAGCCAGGCCTGAGGCCTGCTTCCCGCTGTGTGTGCCTGAGCACTGTGCACAGTCAGACATGATGTTCTCTATGTTCTCTGAGACAGCAACATCTTACACTCCTATTAGGGGACAGTGTCTCTCTTTGCAAATGCAATCTACTGTCTGAACCCTGTAAGAATCCCCAGGGCTCCTTCCATTGTGCACAAGACAGGAAATAATGCCCTTCTTGCTTTTTAAAATTCATTCATCCATTCATTTGAAAAAGTTTGCTGAGGTTCCACACTAGGTGACTAACTCCTCAGCGAGCTTCTGTGTGCCTGTGACATCTGGTCATTCCAGGTGTTAGGCAACGTTTGAAAGCTATGGCTTTCATCCAGTTGACTGATTCTTGTTTGAATGATTCACTTGGATTCTTGTATTAATTGCTGGTTCTGGGGAAGTGACCCTCTGGTGAGGTTCAAGATTGTTCCATGTGTTGAAAACATGGTGGCTTGGGTTTGTTTCTCGTTCATGAAAGCAGAGACTGCCTGGTGTCCCTTTGACACACACACACAGAGGGAAATGAGGACAGTGATGGCTCCCTCGAAGAGAGAGGAAGTCTGGGCTGGCATGGTCCCCCACAAACCAGCAGGGCTGGACATAAGGCTCTTCGCCCTTAGGTAGCCAATGCGCTGGACATAGAGCAGAAGTTTCAAGCCAGAAGATCTTACAGCCCAGCCTCGGGAGTCTCGTGTCTGGTTCTCAGACTGACTATGGGATTCTGGTTTTGCTGGCGCAAACACAGAAGATGGCCTCTCAAAGACTCCTTTTCTGAGTTTCCTTTCTTCCTTTTTGTGCTGCAGATGTTTGAGACAGAGGCAGATGAGAAGAAGGAGATGCCCCTGGACGAGGGGAAGGGGCCAGGTGCTGAGGAACCCACACCCAGCAAAGACCCTTCTCCCGGACAGGAGCTTCCTCCAGGACAAGACCTCCCACCCAGCAAAGACCCCTCCCCCCACCAGGAGCTTCCTCCAGGACAAGACCTCCCACCCAGCAAAGACCCCTCCCCCAACCAGGAGCTTCCTCCAGGACAAGACCTCCCACCCAGGAAGGACCCCTCCCCCAGCCAGGAGCTTCCTCCAGGACAAGACCTCCCACCCAGGAAGGACCCCTCCCCCAGCCAGGAGCTTCCTGAAGGACAAGACCTCCCACCCAGGAAGGACTTCTCTACCAGCAAAGAAGCTGCTCCTGGCCCAGAGTCACCATCTAGTGAAGACACAGCTACCTGTCAACAGCCCCCTCAAAGCCCAGAAGCCTCAACAACCAAGGACTCCCCACCAGCCCAGGGATCCCCTCCAACTGCAGAACTCCCATCTTGCCAGGACCCTCCTGCTGATCAAGAGTCCCCTCCTAGCCAGGACCCTCTGCTCAGTCAAGAGCCCCCTGTCATTCCAGAAGCGTCTGCCTCGGTCCAGACCCTTCCCGCATCTCAGGAGTCACCTCCCAGCCAGGGATCCCCACCAGAGAAGGCCCTCGCAGAGCAGACCATCAGCTCTGGGGAGCTACCAGCAGCCGCCGCTGCTGGACCTCCAGCCCCAAGACCCAACTTTGTGATCCCTGAGGTCCGGCTAGATAGTGCCTACAGCCAGCAGGATGGGGCCCATGGGGGCAGCTCTTGTGAGGATGAGGATGCAGAAGAGGGAGAGGAGGGAGAAGAAGGGGAGGAAGATGAGGAGGAAGACACCAGTGACGACAACTATGGGGAACGCAGTGAGGCCAAGCGCAGCAGCCTGATCGAGACTAGCCAAGGTGCGGAGGGCGGCCTCTCCCTGCGTGTGCAGAGCTCGCTGCGGCGCCGGACGCACAGCGAGGGCAGCCTGCTGCAGGAGGCCCGCGGGCCCTGCTTCTCCTCTGATACCACCTTACACTGCTCTGATGGCGAGGGCACCGCATCCACCTGGGCTATCCCTTCACCCCGCACCCTCAAAAAAGAACTGGGCCGTAATGGAGGTTCCATGCACCACCTTTCCCTCTTCTTCACTGGACACAGGAAGGTAAGAAGAGGGATTGGGGGGAGGGGTTCGAGGGCAGGGAGATGAGATGCAAAGGGCCGTGCTAGCGGCTCTGGGAAGGGACCAGCATCCTGTTCCACCCTTGCTCCCTGAGAAACTTCCCGGTGAACCTTCTGCCCATTTGATAGAAGATAAACTGAGGCTACAAGGTACCAGGAAGGAGAACCCATGTGCTCAGATGTTGTATTTTCCCAACTCTACCATCCTATGGTCCCTGCTGCAGACAGAGGTGTGGGTTTAGCCCAGAACATTGTGCATTTGGATTTAAAAGATCCGAGATAGTAGCTGAAAAACTAAAGCCTTGCAGGTCTGGGGAGACGGCTCAGAGGGGCAGAGCACTTGTCATTCAGTGTAAAGACCTGAGTTTGAATCCCCAGAACCCAAATAAAGCTAGGTGAGGTAATTCGCCCCTGAAATCCCAGCACTGCTAAGACAAGATGGGAGGCAGAGATATGAGCATCCCTAGAAAGTCAGGTACCTGCATCAGCAGCAAACAATGAAAGAGACGCTGACAAGACAAGGGTAGAAGTCAGGGTTATCCTGTAATCTCCACACATACACCCACCTCACACACTTACACATACATCCACACACGCGTGCGCACACACACATGCAGCACGCAGGGACGTGTGCACACACACAAATAAGTATTATAACTTGGACTAGAAATCTATGAGCTGACAACAAAAACAGAGTACGTGTGTTTGTTCTAAGCAATTCACATCAGCACATGAATCTGCCAGCAGCTCTGTGCTCTGGAGAGTATTTTGCGCCCATTTCACGGATGAGAAATCTGAGTCCCAGAGAGGTTGACCCAGATCACGCAGTTTGCAAGTATCCGAACCAGAATTAGTCTGTCTCTCTTAAGGACTCTGCTGTTTGCCTCGTACGGTGTTGATAAACAAGAAAATCAATGTTTATGGGTTTTCTGCTTTGTGCCAGTCCTGTGCGCTGCGCCACGGCAGAGGCTGCAGGAGCAGTAGGGCTGGTCCCAGCTAGGGAGGGCAGAGGAAGGGCTCTGTGTGGGCTGGGGACCGAGCCTAACAGAACAAACCATGCCGTGGCCTTTAAGCCCACCAGCCAGCCTGAACCTAAGTTCTGTCCTTACCTATTGTGTGGCCTTAAGTGAGTCACCGGCTCCTCTGAGACTTGCTTTTTCCTTCCCTGAAAAGCAGAGCTTAATAGCACTATGTGTCCCTGAGTATGTGAGGGTGAACTGGATGAGCTTGGGGCCTGAGGACATGGTTGACATCACATTTTGGAAGAGCCCTCAGGGAGCCCGCTTCTGCTCCTTCACTTGAAGTGCATCTGCAATGCTAAAGTGTTGTTATGACAACTGTGGGAGGCTAGGTGGGAGCCCGGCCAATGCCCAGAGATCCAAAAGTTCAGGAGAGACTCCAGGGCCTGGGGCCTTCCAGAAAAGCAAGAAAAAGGATGCCCCTAGCAGGACCTGGAAGGTCAGATACATTTAGGATAAACTGAAGATGCGGCTAGAGCACAGGAACACGGCAGATGTACTGCCACTCCCTAGCCAAGCCCAAGGCAGACATCGCTAATGGATTCCAGCTTACTTTGCTGCCAGATTGGGAGATGGCCTCCAAAGCCTTCTCAGCTTTGAAACCAGCGGCAATACTACAGACCTGGCATTTTGAAAGACACTTTCTGCAGGAAGGTGGTCAGGCCATAAGCACCATGAACTTTGGGATTGGGCACCAGGACTGACCCTGCCCCTCCCAGGGCTTGGAGGGTGGTTCTGTTTCCCCGTGGTCAAATGGGACTGGGGGAGACGTCTCGGGATACAGACAGCTCTAGGTCAGAGAATTTAAAAGCCCCGAGCGCAGCACCGTGATCTTGTGCCAGGCAGAGCCGCTGTGGTCCTAGGCTAGCCACGTGGGCTGCTGTGTGGCTCTGGGCACAGGCTACCAGCCACAGGCGGCAGCCACACTGCCGTCTCTGACCCATGCTGCCATTCTCCCCATGTGCCCAAGCAGATTCCACTGTGCGTCATGTCTTGGAATCTCACACACCTCCCAGGCTGCCTGCCTGGACTTGGTTCCTTCTCGGGTGCCCACTGAGGTACAAAGAGTGGGGGAGCCATGGATTATTATTATTATAAGCTCGGTGGATTATTCTCTGGGCCTGGCCCCTGTGTGGGGCCAGCTGGCTAATGGCGCCCCTGCTGGAGGCCCGGCGCAGCGGATGCTGCAGTTGGCTTCAGGTTCTGCCCTCCAGAGGAGCCTTGCTAGGTTAACTCTGAGCCCAGGAGCCATCACTGACTTAGATATGTCAGCCTTGTCTGGCCATTCTTTGGCATCGAGGAAAGCACAGGCGATGGCCCTCTTCTGGCTGTGCCCCCTTTCAGGGCTGTCATGGTAGCTACGGCCAAAGTCACAGGTCAGACAAAAGGACTCTTAAGATATCCTTTGTCTACAGGGTGGGATAACACTTTCTGTTTTCAAAAACCCTAAAGATACTCCCTACGTTTAAATTCCCCCTGTCTAAATAAGTTTAGCGCACAGACCACTATTGCCCCATGGTCACACAGGACCCAGCTCGGTAGGAGTCAGACCTAGCACCAAGAGGCAAAATCCGCTGGGAGTCTGTTCATACAGGAGCCCTCAGACCCCACCACTGGGGTCTGATGCCAGACTTCAGAGTCTTTACATTTTGCCATCTCAAAGAGCCCAGGCAAGTTCTACTGCTCTGGGTCTCAGTTTCCTCAGCTGCCAGCTGAGAAAAATAGTAGCAAATGGTGGTCGGAATTGTGAAGATTAAATTAGATCATATATGTCTACAGACTTCAGCACAGTGCCTGGTACACAGTACTTGCGATGGCTGATGTGTATCAAACAATGACCCCTCATCTCCACCCCTCTGCCTTTGCTGACTCACAGTAGCCCCGTGAGGTGGGTTCAGTTGTGACCCTTCATTTTACCAATGAAGGAAGCAGCCATGCAAGCAGATGGAACACAGCTAAGGTCAATTAGCTAATATGTGATTGAGCTAGGATTCAAACCCAGGCTGTTTGGAAGCTACACTCTTAATCATGACTGTAATTATAGTGGTAATGACAATAAGAATTATAGTTATTATTCCGAGAGACCGTGAGCTCTGGGTCCCAGAGGTGGCAGGACGAGGCCAGGCAGGCCCTGGGGATCCCTGCCAGAGTTCAGGGAGGACCAATGACTCTGGGCTTGCTTCTGCCACCTTTCAGCAGGGTAGGATCATGGAGGAGGGGTAGGGGCAGGTAGAAGGAGCTGCCCCTTGCAAGCTGGCCCCTGGATGGTCTTGTTGCAGCTGGAAGAAGAGGATCTTGGAGGCCATGCGGGTACCTCCAAAGACCCAAGGCTGCAGCCAGTCAGTAGAGATATTTCAGAAGCTGTCGGGTCCAGGAGGATCCTGCCAGCCTGTCTCAGTTTTTGGTCTTCCTGGTTGCAGTCCCCTCCTGCCTTTTAGGGCTGAGGTTTCTTAGTTGGCCTGAAAGCTGAGACTCAGACTCAGAGCTTCTGGGCTTGGACTGGTCCCCACTGAAGATGACCCCACCCCGCCTCCAGTAGTGGAAGGAAGAACCCATTTCCCAGCAGCCCAGAGACTGCGGGTGGTGGCTGGCGGGAGCCGTCCCCAGGCCCATTGTGTGGGGCTGATAAAGTGCGGAAGCCAGGGTTAGAATGGGAGGAAACTCAGCTCCGTGGGCCCTTTCCCACGGGTGGGGGCTCCAGGCACTGCCGAGCTGAGCTAGCCCAGCTGTGGCCCATGTCTCTGTGGGGTGACAGCAGTGTCATGAGGTTGCTAGGCTGTTGAGGGCACCTCTGGGTGCCAAGACTGTCCATGCTCCGTCCTGGTGAATCTTCTGCCTGACCCTAGACATCTGTCACCAAAACAACCGAAAAAACTTCTTCTCGGTTGGTGGAAGCAGCACGTATGCCCCGGGGCTGGCTGCACACCACGTGGGCATGTACCCCTGGGTGCTCTTACACACACGAGTTTCCTTGCTCTGGTGTGGCAACTGATTCAGGAAGAAAGCAGTCTTTCCTGAATCTTTCCTTGGAAACGTTCAGCTTGGGCCATCTAGGCGCTTGAGTGCTGCGCCCTCTGGTGGACAGGCTGTGATTCACACAGGCGGATTCTGTCCCTTTAAACGCTTAGTGTTCTCTGCGCAAGTGGCTTACTTATTGATTTTCTAGGAGGACCGATGGGACAGAAGCTAGATGAAGGGCTTGAGGCAAGGATGAGATAGAGGGTACCAGAGAGAGGGCCTTTCATGCAGGAGGTATGCTGGGGCTGTGGAGTCTGCAAGCTGCAGTGGGACATGGGGATGGAATCGGAGGCCCTGGATCCAGCAGAGAGGACTCCTGGACGCGTTGTCCCAGGCTGCATTCCCTTCTCAGGTGCATTCATCTGACACACTGGCCATATGACAACGACCAGTCCGGCTGAGACTTCCCATGGGAAGCTGGGAGCCAAGCAGAGGAGGGCTCAGACAAGCCATTTTGAGTGTGGTGATAGAGAGGGCACAGAGGGCATCCTGGGGACAGAGGCATCTGAGCTACTTGACTGAGGTCTCTCAATCTTACTTTAAGCTGAGTCTCAGAGGCAGGAGAGGCAGGAGGGTCACCAAGGATGAGGACGACAGGGCAAGGACTCTACTGGGCTAGGTAGAGGAGGAGGCTTCTAGAAAAGACCCAGAACTGGAGAGCAGCTGATGGTAGGGGCAACCGGTGTTAACATGAACCTCATGCCAGGTCCTGTGATGAATACCCCACTGTGTGATGGAGGTTGGATGCTGGCCCAAGAGCACTAGGGAGCCCTGGAATGCTTTAAGGCAACGGGGGAGGGTGCTCTCAGTCTCCTTAGACCCCGAGTCCTAAGCTGGCCATTAGGGCCTTGGTTGTGGAAACTGGGGAACAGAGGATCAGAAAGGGACAGTGAGCGGCCAAATCACACAGCAGAAGCCTGTCTGGATCTATGTTCACCTGCCAGGCAGGATGTCTGAGGTGAGGCAGCTGTCCCTCTGCTTCTCCCCAGCAGAGCAGGAAGAAGCTGACCGCTTGACCTGGGCTCTCTGCCAGGCCCGGGGTTCTGGACTCACTGGGCTGCTTGCACGCCGCTGGAGCCCTGGGTCCTGGGTTTGGGCGGCAGCCGCTGGATACCCAGACAGCATCGTGTCTGTTCTCTCTGCAGATGAGTGGGACTGACCTCGGCGAGGATGATGAAGCCTCCCGGAAGAGAAAGAGCAAAAGCATGTAGGTTGGGAAGATCCTGGTTGTCATCCCCATGCCCAGGGAGTCTCCTGGAATCCCTCTCTACTGCCCCAGACTGGTCTGTCCTGGATGGGGGGAAGTAAGGGTTGTACCCCGGGCCTCCCCCCCCCCCCAGATTCCAAGAAGCAGTCAGATACTGAAGACCCAGGATAAATCGTTAGCATCTTGAACGTTTATCTTCTCAGAGCAGGGCAGGAAACAAGTAACCCTGGTCCACCCTGGACTCTGAGCCAAGCAGCGATGTAGAAAAAGTCCTTGGCATAGGAAGAGCTGGGCTGACAGTTCTCTGGAGTTCCCGAAAGCTAACCGTCTCATACGTGGCCAGTAGGGGGCTCTGATGGCTTAGCTACGCTATATCATGCTCTGCAAGCCTTTCTGGCCAGGCCAGCCCAGGCTCCCTACCCTTGTAAAGGTTTATTTCTGGTGTCAGAAATAAACAAGGTCTCTGGGTTGTAAGGGTTGCGGGTGTGTGAGTCCCCAGAGACCAGAGGAGCAGAGTTACAGGGAGAAGTCTGTGGGCCATCACTCTCCTCAACCCCCCTCAATGGGAACACATTCCCCAGAGGGAGGCTACCTTCCTACACGGTTCAGTGGCACCCACAGATAAGAAGGAATTGCAGCTTCGGGAAGAGGACAGGTGTCTCCCCAGGCAGGATGCCTTTAGTGACTCCCTTCCCTGGCCCGGGCCTTGGCTGGAGCCCACAGGTCTATGAGCCCATTTTCATCAGCTTCCACGTCCTCCCCTGTTTTTTTAGCAACAACAGTGGGCTTCTCTCAGTCTGCAGCCAGAGACGGCGAAAGGCACAAACACCAGTCCTCTGTACAGACACTACCCCTTTAGCTGCAGTTTGTGCGGACGGGAATGGAGGGAGATAGCTGTACAATACCAGGGCTGCTGCCGGTGGCATTAGGTGGTGGTAGAAGGTGGGTGCCCCACACCCACACACTGTAGCTGCCTTTAAAAGCAGGCATGGTCTTTTGAACGTCTGGAGTCCACATTCCTCAAAGCTTAGACAGGACTCTGAGTATCAGATATGAACACAATAGCCCAGTGTTCATTGTGCTGGGTCCTATAGGCATAAGGTAGGTGGTCCAGCCTAAGCTTCACCATCAGTCTTACCTTGCATGTCCCTCTTATGTGCCGCTCCTCTTTTTGTAAGAGGAAATGGACTTATCAAGAGCTTAGTGACTTGTCCAAACCCTGTAGCAAGGGAATGGGGGAGCCAGGAGGGGAGGCCAGCCTGCTTTGGGGTTCTTGTCCTTACGCAGAGAGCTACTGGTCATCTCACTAGCTTAGAAGCTGCTGCAGCTGAGACCCGTCTGTGGCCAGCTGTTCCTGTACCGCAGGACAGTGTGCCTGCGGCTCTTTCGGTCCCAGTCCTTTGTGCCGTCCTGTGCACAGGCTGCCTTATCTCCGCCCAGCCCAGTCCCGAGCAACCCCAGCAAGTGGCAGGAGTAGCATCCTTGCTAGATAAGCAGGGGCTAGACACAGCAGACTAGGGGAGCTTGGGTCTGACCCCAAGGCTGTCGGCCTCCGGAGCTGAGCTGCCAGCCTCCGCCAGGCTTAGCGCCACACATGATCGCAGAGGTGCTGGGCCCTTCAGGCTTGAAGAAGTGCCACAAACTATCTTAAAAGTTTAGTTATTTAAGCTTCTTGGCTTTGCGATTTTGTAATGAAGTCTCCGTCTGAATCTTTGATTTCAGTCAGCATTTTACATGTCAGAATTACAGAGACCAAAAGTTCAAGATGAAGAAAGATTACTCAATCACAAAACTAAAGTAAATCGACACTGCCGCCACCAACCCTGGACTTTATAGTATTTACGCTTTGTTATTCAAGCTCAGACTTTGGGGACCTCTTGTATGTTAATGGGTGGCCCTGGTCTGACACCACTGGGAAGCTTGCAGGAGCTGACTGGGGGCCACAGACTAGGGGTGTGAGGTAGAACAAGGGGCCTTTAACCCTTTTTTGACCAGCAGCTTCCTGGAGGCTAAAATCTGCCTCTGGGAGGAGCAGCCTGGCTAAAAATGGTTTTTGGCTAAAAATAGCCAGTACTGCCACCCTGGTGGGCAGAACTCCTTCCCTCCCTCTTTCCTGCCCAGCACTTTGCTGGCTTGCCCCCCTCGTTGCCACAGTAACAAGGGAGGTGGGTCACAAATAACCGGGCCTGGCTGTCTGCCTGGGGGGCTGGCCCCCGGGGTTGTCCCTCGTGAACACATGCCCCTTTCAGGCAGCCTCTCAGGGTTGGCCGGCAGGGCTGTTTTTCTCTGTCCCCCTCTGGTCCCTCCCATTTCCTGGCTCCGCCTGTCTGAGTCCCAGCCCGGCTTGTGCCTGGAGTCCAGTCATCCCAGCCAGGATTCCAGAGACAGCGAGTGTGCGAGCTCCCGCCCTCTGCCGTCTGCACTGTTGCCTGAAGACTAGGGACCCCGTGGGAGGCAGGAGCCAAAGGGTGCACAGTTCACATCAACCTGAGTCTCAAGGTGGGGGACTCTTCAGAGATGCTCCGAGGCATGTACCTCACACGAAATGGGAACCTACAGAGGCGGCACACCATGAAGGAGTAGGTGCCCCTCGCTCCAGCCCATGGCCTCTTGCACCCCAAGTTTGCAGGGGTTGTGTGGGCCAAGCTGATAAACCCCTCTTCTCTGCTTCTGCCTCCCCCAGAGCCAAGGACATGAAGAATAAGCTGGCTATCTTCAGGCGGCGGAATGAATCTCCGGGGGCCCAGCCAGCCAGCAAGACAGACAAGACAACCAAGTCCTTCAAGTAGGTAAACCCTCTGCCATGCCGGGACTCCGCTGATCACTGACTCCTGAACAGTCGGACAGGGCCGTGGGACCGGGAGAGGGGCCTTGTGCCCTGGATCCGACTATAAGACTGTTGTTTTGGGGAGCCTCGTGCCCAGCAAACAGCTCCTTCCAGAAGCCGCTGTTCTGGGGAGAAGGCCGGGCAGGGGTGGTGGGAGCTGTAAGTGGAGGTAGCTGCCCAGCCCAGGGTCCTTATGCATTCTTACCCTCACCCTTCAGGCCTACCTCGGAGGAAGCCCTCAAGTGGAGCGAGTCTCTGGAGAAGCTGCTGCTTCACAAATGTGAGTAGGGGCCAGCAACACCAGCTCCTCTTTTCCTTCTCCCCACCCCTCTTCCCATAACTCTGCCTAGAGAGTGTCCACCAGAGCGCCTTCACTGTCTCCTGGTCCCAGCCAGGTGTTGCTGGGTCCCGTTAGAGAACTGCAGGGCATACTAGGGCCTTCAGTTTGGCTCTAGGTTGGCTCCTGTCAGGCCCTCCCTGCCCGTGGGAGCTGGCCCTGCCTGCCAGAGGCCATTGGGACCTGTGTGCTCAGACCAGATTCTCAGAATAAGGGCAACATTTCCATGTCCTGAGGGCTCACACTGGGCCAAGTGTACATGTTACTTCTAGGGGCAGAAGCCCTCTAGATCCTTCCACAGGGCTCCAGGGGTTGGGATGGACAATCCTTATTTTACAGAGGGAGACACTGAGGCATAGGCAGGGGGCAACCTGGCGCTCACAGGGAGGACCACAGCCTAGTCCTCCATTGTTGTCTGGGAGGGGGGCTCTTGCTAAGTTCCCAGCATGTCATCTCTCTGGGCTTTTGGAGAGGGTGTCCTGTGGGGTGCTGAGGGCTGGCAAGGCTGACTGTGCCTCCAATCCCGGCCCGGTCTTCCCCTCACAGATGGCTTAGAAGTGTTCCAGGCCTTCCTTCGCACCGAGTTCAGTGAGGAGAACCTGGAGTTCTGGCTGGCTTGTGAGGACTTCAAGAAGGTCAAATCACAGTCTAAGATGGCAGCCAAAGCCAAGAAGATCTTTGCCGAATTCATTGCGATCCAGGCTTGCAAAGAGGTGAGACCCCTGGCCCAGGAACCTTTCCATTGCTAGGAGGCAGCCAGCAGCTCAGGAAGGGAAGGGGCCGCCCGAGCGGCTCCTAATGTCTAGTCTGTCAGGTGAGCCAGCGAACACGATCCTGGCCCATAACAAAAATGGCCTGACTAGGCACTGCTGTGTGCCTGGCATAGGCTGAGCTCTTTATGTAGAAGCTCCTGTGTTTAATTTCCCAATGACCGCTGAGACAACTCCAGATATCCTCACTTTGAACATCTGGGCTTGGGCAATAGCTCAGCTGGGATCAAGCACTTGCTGGATACCCAGAAACCGTGTAAGGAACAAGGCAGTTTTTGTGTTGTATTCTTGTAATCCTTTCCAGAGAGGCAGACAGGAAGACTCCCGTGGGCTCACTGGCCAGTCAGTCTAGCTTAGCCGGATCAGTGAGCGATCCCGTCTTCAGAGGTTAAGGTGGATGGCATCTGAGCACAGGACAGCCAAAGTTGTCCTGTGGCCTCCACATGCAAGCATGCACATGCTCACATGGAGCCACATGCAAAACGAGGAGGGTCTTCGAGAGCCTGAGCATCGAAGCTCATTCCCACTGAGTGTGCTGTGTGTGTATGTGTGTGCACTCAAGCACAGCTCTCACGGCTCCGAGGAAAGCACCTTCTAGCCCATATGTAGAAACCGAGGGATGACGTCCCTGAGTGGCTATTTCAGGGCAGCCAGCCTGTGGCCATCGGCAGCCTGACCCTAGGAGTGGCATTTTCAGGAGTCATAAATCCCTGCCATCCAACAGCACTTGGCTAACCCAGGTCCTGTTGCCCCTTGTAATATCATGTGGTACGGAAGAGGCTGGAGTGTCCCACTGTTTCCCTGGTCCTTGGCCTCCAGCCCTGACCTAGTCCTTCTGTGACTCTGTAGGTAAACCTGGACTCATATACACGAGAACACACCAAGGAAAACCTTCAGAGCATCACCCGAGGCTGCTTTGACCTGGCACAAAAACGTATCTTTGGGCTCATGGAAAAGGACTCTTATCCTCGCTTCCTTCGCTCTGACCTCTACCTTGACCTCATTAACCAGAAGAAGATGAGCCCCCCACTCTAGGGACCACCTGTATCCAGCTCAGCGTTCACACCAAGTGGAGCGGGCTCCCTACCCATCCGCCTCCCTCCCCTGTGACGGAGGGGGCAAGTGAGCCCCCAGAGGCTGTGTCTCCAGACAGACAGATGGACATTTGGATTCGAGGCTTGGACTGAGAGAGACCCAGGCTACTACAGGAGTAGAAAGACCAGCGGCATCAGGTCCTCCATGCCCTGGTACGAGGGGACTAAGGGCCCTGGCAGGTCAGGGTCCCTGGAGGAACCAGATTGGGAGCTGTGGCTCCCTGCTTTGGAGATTTGCGCGGAGACTTCCTGCTGACCAAGTTCCTTAGAGAACTGGCTGGGGGTGGGGGTGACAGGAGGCCCAGGCCTGGGCTCTGGGGCCATCCTGGGGGCTGTTGGGACCCACAGCTCAGCCCCTCCCCCATTGAGTGTTATTTATTTAAACAGTAGTTGGATGCTTGGCACATGAACTGTAATAGGAAACCCTCATCCTGTCAGTTTTCTTAACTTACAAGTGCAATATCTTAACCAATGCCTTGTGAAGGCCACCTGTAGGGGTGGTCACCATCCCACAGTTTCAGGGCATTTGCTGGTCCCAGGAACCAGTGGTGGCAGCTGGACCTTCTAGACTGACGAGGCCTTGGGGGGATGCTGCGGAAATCTGGCACCCCCTGGGAGGGCGTCCCCCAGGAGATCTGGGAAAGCATAGTGCCCTCCGCCCACACAGAAACACGTGCTGGAGCAAATAAAAGGCCTGTGTTATTCTCGTTCTTGGTCTTTGTGTGTTCCTGCTCTCTAGCCTTCATGGGTGGCTGGGCCGGGAGGCCTGGGAGGCGCACTGTCACCCCAGTGGACACTTCTTTCTGGCTACTAGCTGCCAGCCACCCTGGGGCCCTGCTGTGCTGGGGAGGGATGCGCATCCTCCCTCCGTGTCAGAAGAGGACAGTGAGGCAAGTCATATGACTTGGGGAAGGTCTGGAGGCAGTGAGTAGCAGAGGCAGAGTCTTAACTGAAGCCTGACTGGCCACAAAGCTTGTGCTCTTGGCCAACGGGTGGCTAGCTGCCTGTCACCTTCTGTCAGTTCCTCTGTTTCACCTTGCCACACCCTGCGCTTGTAATGGACGGGTCAGGTACCCCGGGATGGATGGACGAGAGGTGAATGGGACCAGAGTTTCAGGCAGGGTGGTAGCAGGCTGCCAAGGTTCCCTGACAGAAGGGAGAGCCGAAGGGGTAACAGGAAGTAGGACTCTAGAGTTCCTCCAAGGTCCATCTCTTCTTTGTGTCTTCATTTCCCCTCCTGTGTAGCAAAAGATATACAAAGGAATACTCCAAGGAGGGACTTGGACCTCTCGAGGGAGCAGAGGAGGGCCCAGAAACCAGAGCCAAGCTGATACCCAGGCAGGCCCTGATGCTCACACATACAACGTCACGGTCCAGGGCGAGATTTCGCTCTTCTGGAAAACTCAGATGAATTTTCAAGTAGAGCTGGTGTGTGAGAATCTCGATGTAGTCCACTAGACAAGCAGTTCTCAGCCTGTGGGTCGTGAGCCCTTTGGTGGTTCAAAGGGGCTTCACAGGGGTTGCCTAAGCCCATCAGAAAACTCGGATATTTACATTACAGTTCACAACAGTAGCAAAATTACAGTTACAAAGCAGCAACAAAAATAACTTTGTAATTAGGGGTCACTACAACATGAGGAACTGTTAAGAGGTTGCAGCATCCAGAAGGCAGAGAATCACTGCCCTAGATCTTTTTTTCTTGCCTGGAGTCCTGGGCGCCGGTCTGTCCAGGATGCAGAGGACATGGCCTGGCAGACACTCTCTTTGCCATGCTATGTCTGCCTCTTACACAGGGAGATCAGAGCTGGTAATTTCCATCAGGAAGTTTGGGGGCCAAGCTATGTAGGATGCTTGGGCAGGGCCTGCGTTTGGGAGGGTCCGTGGTCCTCCCATTGCAGACCCGGGGCTT
>CM053743.1:6239585-6322105 GCA_028658305.1 Pachyuromys duprasi | reverse complement strand
GGTACCCAGCAGGAGGCCCGGCCAGTGAGCCTGACTGGCTTTGTAAACAGTAAAAGCCTTTCTTACCATGGAGCCTCATTAAGGCTGAACATTTGGGAAGCAGAGCTGTGTTTTTCAGGCTTCTTTCAGGCCCGAGTTGGAGACCTGACACCTGATTTTAGGGACTACTGCAAAGCCACTTCTTGTTTCTCCAAATGATTCGAAGCAGAGCTAGATCAGAACCTGGGACCCTGATGCCCTGCCTGGCTGGGCTCCTCTGTGGCATCTTATGCTCAGAAAAGTGCCTGGCTCTCACTGTCCTTTTTCATGGGGTTCCAGGGACATAGCCATGAGCCAGACCCTCCACCTTCCAAACCCCAAGTTGCCATGGAAACCAAAGTCCAGGAGAACAAAGTCAGGCAGATGGAATTCCCATTTCGGAAGGTTCCCATTGCCTGCTTTCCATGACTCACACACACCCTGGTTCCTTTGGCTGCAGAGTACCTTTGGCTGTGTGGATCAGCTGGAGGCCAGACTGGAAAGGCACTGGGTTCTCCTGTCCTGGCCTCACTTGGACTCCAGGAGGGGTGTTTGTATGTGTGTGTGGGGGGGGGGGGACACCTCCTACCGTGGCAGGCTTTGGTCCTCACCTGGATAGGGTTGGTTAAGGACCGCTCCTTGTCCAGCAGTTTAGGCAGTGTGGGTCTCCTGCTGGAAAGGCCTTTTCTACACACCCTCTCATCCAGCCAGGAAGACTGAGGCAAGCCAAGGCTGTAGCTCAGTGAGGGTTTGGGAGTCAGCCTCAGGTTTACTCTCTAGCTCTACTGCATTCTGTGAGCCTATGAACCAGGGCCTTAGCCTCTTTGCCTCTGGTTGTGTTGTATGCCGCCATGCCATTCAAGAGTTGACTCAAAGCGGGCTGTGCATATGGTTACAGAGGGAGGGGGTGTCCCTGCATGGGGACATGTCCCTTAAACGTAAGCTGTTTTATTGGCAAATTAGTATTTGGGATCACAAGTGAGTGACCCCAGGCCTGGGCTCTAACTAGACCTGAGACAATGGGAAGCTTTTCTTCTCAGGCCCCTGATCCTTGTGTAGCTAGCTGGAAGACACAGCCAGCATGTTCCCAGGAGTACGTCAGACAGCCTGTGCCTGCATGGCTACCCAGCCATGGCCTGGCTGGGAAAAGCTGGGGTCATCTAGAAGGGTGATAGGGAGGGTAAAACAGTTGCTACTCTACTGGGTGTCTACTGCCAGCTCAGCTGGGCTCCATGTGGGTGAGTCAAAGCCCTCTGCTCAGACTGGTGTGTAAGCAAGTTCTTTTCCTGTGAGATTCTGGCTTGGGACATTCAGCATCTCTAGCCTCTCCAGTCTGTAAGAAACCAGCTGGTCCAAGCTTCCATCCAGTCTTGAGTCCTTTCCTGGGTTTCTACATGCATTCCTTCCCTGACAGGGTCTTCATTATTTCCTGAGGGTGTGCAAGAGGGCCTGGGAGCTTTTTGATGGCTCTCAACTTCTACGTTTCTGACATCAGGTTCCTGAACCAGGCCACTGGTAGTCTGTGAGGGACTCTGGTCACAGTGACTACCCATAGACTCTCCCATTCTAAGCCTCTCTGTCCCCTACCCCATTCAGATCTCAGGCTCTGAAACCCAGCCCTGTTCCTCCCTTAGAGTTGTGGACCCTTGCTTAAGCCACAGGCCCTGGAACACAACTTATTTGCTGTTGTATTGCTTGCAGTTGGCAACATCTGTAGAACATCTGGCTTTGCCTGTCCTTTCCCTGGCTGAGCTGGGCAGGAGGAAGAGGTGTTGAACACCTTCTGCCACAGTCATGCCCTGGGGTGGGGAAATTCCTTAGGAAAAGCTGCAGGGCTGTTTCAGGCAGGTTCAAAGAGAGGATATAGCCAATAATGGGTGGTAAGCCAGGATGCAGATGAGAAGAGTAGTTCTCTCCACCAGAGGCAGACTGAAGACGGTGAGATGCGTGCCCTGGCTCCACCCACTCTCACAGCAGCCCAAGTCAGGAGCTAAGGATTACTTTTATCACACAAAAGGGAAAGTGAAGGTTCTGGCGAACATAGGTGGGCATGTTGCTGCTGGCAGGTACCTAGACTGCAGTCCTCAATCCCCAAACCCTACCTCACATGGGGAGAGAATGGGGTCGTGCAGAAGGGAACCTAGTCTGGGAGACAAAGAGAAGATGGAGAGGTGAACAGGGCCACAGAGGTGTGAGTCCAGGGCTTGTGTTTCTTCCCCATGTCCTCCCGCGCCAGCAGCTGGTTCCATCCAGAGGTCAGTCCAATCCAGGCCAGGACCAAAGTGGCTAGGAACAGGCCCTTTGGAGGCTGGTGAACCTGGGTTGAGCCATGTTCCTGTACTTCTGTACTGTACCTCAGATGAGTCCCACTACATCCCTATGGCCCTGCTCCCTCATTTATGAAGAGAGTTAAGAGGTCTCTGAACACAAGAGCAGGTGCAGACCGGCCACCTGGGTTCCATCCCGGATGCTCTCTGTTGACCCCCACTTGGGGCATTTCCATTCATAGTTTCCTTGCTCCTTAGTGTGGCACAGTTAATATAGAGGAAGGTTAACTTGCCCAACTTTTCTGCTCAGCGAAGAGCCGCCATTGTAGTTGATGCTGCAAGGTGTCATAGAGCTAGACTCAGGGTTAGGCCCTGGCAACTCACTCATTTGATTGTCTAGACTTGAGCAAGTTGCTTCCCTTTCCTGGCCTCAGTTTACCCTTTAGTACTGTGGGGATGGCCCTGACCCTACATCAAAAGGCAGCTGTGACACTAAGTTAAGAGCACACACAGGAAAACAGAGTATTTTACAGCTGTTGCAGTGCCTCATGCCTGTAATTCCAGCACTTGGGAGGCAGAGGCTTGGGAATGCCTGTGAGTTTGAGCCAGCCTGGTCTATGAAGTAAGTGCAGGACAGCCGAGGCTACACAAAGAAATCCTTAAAAAAAAAAAAAAAAGAGTGCACACAGGGAAAGTGCTGGCAAGTGTCTATAAACTCATCTCTAGTTTCTTGGTAGGAAAAAGCATCACAGAAGCGAAGAGTGGTGTGCACATGGCACTTAGGAAGTGGAGGCAGGGAGGGTCCGAGTTCAAGGTTGGCCTCAGCTACATAACAACTTCAGGGCTAGACTACCTTTGCAAAACCAACCAAGCAAAACAAACTCTAAGCCCCAAACCAAACAAAACCTGAGGCACAGAGTCCGCCTTGCCTTTGGAGACAGGTAAGAGGAGTCAGCTGTGACAGCTCAGGAACCATGCTCCTGAGTTCACGGCTCTATCCCATCCCTGAAACCCTGCTTTGGAAGCTTGCTTTAGCTGTCACCTCCCCAGGAAGCCTTCCCTCATGATAATGTTGATTACAAAAGGCCTTGCTGTCTGCTCACAGAGTGCCTGGCGTCTTTCCTTCCATACCTGTCATAGGTTATAACTGCTTGTCCCCATGGGTTTACTTTCTCCCTTTCAACAGTAAAATCCTTGGGGGGACCGAGTCCCCATCTGTCTCACTCCTCACTGCATCCCCAGTTGACATGTGACCAGTGCTTAGCTGGTGCCTATTTAATGGCTGGGCCCATGGCTCAGGATGTGGGTTGAGGATGGGCTTAAGCTAAGGAGCCACCGTGGGTGGCAGCTTGTCTTGCAAGCGTAGGAACCTGAGTTTAGAAGTCATGGAATAAGTTGAGTGTAGTGGTGTGTGCTTGCCATCCTAGCACGAGAGACTGAAGCAGCCAGATCCCTGGGGCTTGCTGGCCAGTTCCAGATCAGTGAGTGACTCTCTCAAAAACAAAGGTGATCAACACTTAGGGAATGACACCTGAGGTCACTGACCACTGCCTCCACTTGATGACACTCACATGAACTTCCACCCCTCTGCAAATAAAGCTTGAGCTCTGCTGTGAGTTGTAGACACACAAAACAAGAAGGAGACTCTCTCACACAGAAAGCAAACAGAGGTGCCCGTAGCCCAGGGATGGCATGGCGTTTCCATGAGTAGCAACATGCCCAAGTGCCTTCTACTTGTTGCTTAGCATCATAAAAATGTAGCTTCCACCCGGCATCCAGAGTGTCTGCTAGAGTGCCAGCCATCATGAAGAGGTGAGGGGGCCAAGGAAGAGGGGCAAAAGGCCACAGCCAGTTATTTCTTAGAAGGTATTCCAGATTGTCACATGACACTCCTGACCTTAGTCACATGGCCACACTGAGTTACAAGAAAGACTGGAAATGTGCACTCCATCTAGATAAGAATGTGGCCAGTTTGCTTGTTTGTTTGTTTTAAAAGCAGAGGTTTATTTACTCTGGGACTCTGAGATAACCTAAGGGTAGAACAGATATTGAGGGACAAGCAGCTGGCTGTCACTCACCAGTGGCAACCACCAATTCCCTTTAGTCTGTGAAAGACAAGTGGACATCCATCAGTTGGCCACTGATACAGCAGTGCTGGACACAGACCTGCTGCTGTAAGCCAGCCCTCCAGCTGAAGACCCAGCAACTATCTTCGTGGGAAAGTTCCTGCTGCAATGAAAGCAGTTTTATTTTAAAGTTTGAGGTTCTGAAATAATTATATACCATAGGAAATTACAAAAATAGTACAGAGAAGTCACATGTACCTGTCACCTAGTATCCCCCGATAACTACATCTGACATGATTATAGACCAGTATCAAAAATGGAAACTGACATTGTATAGTATATGTGTAGGGTTTGATGTCAGTTTGTCACAAGTGTAGATTTGTGTAACCGCTACCACAATGAAGAGACAATGACACAATGACAAAACAATTCTTTCACCACAAAGAGCTCCCTCAATGCCTTTTATAGCCACACACATCCCTACCATCTTACTCCCAACCACTAATTTGTGTTCTGTCTGTATAATTTTGTCATTTCAAGGTTACATAAATGGAATCATGCAGTGTGTGACATCTGAGGTCCTTTTTTAAAAAAAATTGAATATAATATCTTTGAGATGTATCCAAGCAGTTGCATGTATCAATTAATTAGGTCTTTTTATTGCTGAATAGTAGTTCACAGTGTGGATGCACCACAGTTTGCTTGTCAGCTTTTGAAGGACACTTTGACTGTAGTTAGTGTTTGGCTGTTCCATTTAAAGCCACTACAAGAAGTCATGTGGCATTATATGTGGTTGTCATTTCCCATTTCTCTGGGAAGATGACCAGAAATGTAATTTCTGGGTCCTGTGGTCAGTGCAGGTTTATATTTCCAAAGACTGAGAAACTATTTTCCAGAATAGCATCCCCATACCATGTGAGATCATTTCTCTGCCCTTGGCAGCAGGTGATGTTGCCCTGGCTCTTAGCTTTGTCTTTGCTCTTCTGGAGGATGTGTAGTAATGTGGCATTAGTCTCAATTCACACGTTCCTGTGACAAACCAGCGCTGCTTCATACACTCACCGGTCACTTGCACACCTTCACTGGGGAGCTGCCTTTTGCCCATTTTCTAATTAGATTGTTTACTTTGGGGCTGTTGAATTTTGACTGTGCTTTATTATCTTAATCTCATTTTTAAAAGGCAGAGTACAAAATAATGGCTTTCATATGACATAGTCATAAATATGTCATTGCATTTTGTTCATTCTCCATCCCCCTTCCTTGTATCCCTCTCTGTTAAGAGTATATTGCATATTCTAGTCATGTTCTTTGTTGAATATATCACTGGCAAATAATTCCAGTTTGTAGCTCGCTCTTTCATTCTCTTAACCCTGTCTTTTGCAAATGCTGTGATTTGATGGGGCCCAATTTATCACTTAAAAAATGGATTATGATCCTGGTGTTATATCTAAGAACTTTTCTCTAAGATGCACAGCTCCAATTCTTCTCTAATGTTTTTCACATGTTTTATTGTTTAAAATTTATTTTTTGACATATATATGTGTGTGAATCTGTATGTGTGTATGTGCAAATTCATGCAGGTGGCAAATTCATGCAGAGGGCATTGGATCCCCTGATGCTGGGGTTATAGGTGGTTGTAGCCAAGGTGTAGATGCTGGGAACCAAACTCTGGTCCTAAAGAGCAGCTCTTAGCCACTGAGTCATCTTTCCAGCTCCCTAAAAGCTTCATAGTTTTGTATTGAAATCTACCATCCATTTTGAGCTAACCCTTGGATGCTATACATTAAATTGACCTTAATTTTTTTAATGCAATGTCTCTAGTACTACTGGTTGAAAAGACTCCACCCATTGAGTTGCTGAAGGAAACAGACTCAGCGATATGGGGATAGCCACTTACAACGAACAACAATTTGGGGTGAGAGTTTGCTTTTGTTTTACTGTACAGAGCTGTACAGGCACCGCCATCACCAACTTTAGAACAGTTTCATCACTTCCCCAAATGCCTTCTTACCCATTAGCAGCCATTTCCTTCTGAGTATACCCCCTAATCTGTTCTGTCTCTGAAATCTGCCTACACTGGACATTTCATGTGGATGGAATCACCCAGTCTGTGGCCTCCTCCACATACCCTGATGGTTTAGGGCTCCGTGTGTTGTGACATGTCAGCACTGAGTTTCTTTTAATTACCTAATAAACTCTCATTGTCTATAATCCTACTTTACACACCACATCGGATCTCTCTGTTCCTTCATGAATGCCTGAGCTATTTGTTGAGATGCCATGATAAATATTCCTGGGCAACTGTCTTGCGTGGTCATGGGTTTCAGCTCTCTTGAGGGCATGCTTAGTCCACTCGCCTGTAGCTACACATAGTTTTACAGAAAGCCCTGCCTTTCGGAGGACAGTAAACTGTGACCAATGGAAAAGCAAGCAAGCCCCGAGATGACTGAGTGGACTCTGTATTTGACCTCCAAAGGCACTGTCAAACATTAACGTCTTCTGTTCCCACCCTCAGCATGTGGGTTTTCAGTTTCTCCCCTTCATCTATACTCGTTCTAATGTCCTTCTTGCCGCTGCCATCCTTGGAAGTGTGTAGCAGGTTACTGGCTTTTGTACCATGGCGAGAATTCATGGCTCTACCTTGTTGGTCTACTTTTGAGCTCTCTATTATATGGGTTTGGGTTTCCATCTTTCTGCCCACACCACACAGCCTTGACTGATGGACTACACTGACAAAGCCTTGGGATCAGGCACAGTGATTCTTTTCTGTATTTAATGTGTGGAATATGTGTGTATGTGTTCTTGTGTGCAGGTTCTCATGTGAACAAGAACATATGGAGGTCACAGGTCGATGTTGGGCTCAACCTTCTCTTTTGAGACAGCGATTTCCACTAAGCTTAGAGCTCACTGACGACTTCGGCTAGACTGACTGGCCAGCAAGTCCCAGGGATCCTCCTGTCTCCACCATCCAAACACTGCTATCACAGGCACATGCTGCTATGCCTGGTTTTTAATGTGAGTGCTGACAATAAACTCAAGTCCTTAGGCTTGTGTACCAAGCACTTCTTATTTATTTATTTATTTATTTATTTATTTATTTATTTATTGTTTTGAGACAAGGTCTCATGTAGCCCAGGTTAACTTAGGACCCACCATGTAGCTGGCTAATCTTGAGGGTAACCTTGAACTTCTGGCCTTTGTACGTCCATCTCCTGAGTGCTGGGATTACAAGAATGCACCCATGTTTAGTGTATGCACTGCTGAGGATCAAACCCAAGAGTTCATACATGCTAGGTAATTCATTCTTTTGTAAAATTCTTTTAACTATTTCGGTTGCCTTAGTAGTCTGTTAACCAGAGGATACTCTTGTCTAATATACAAAACCCTCTTGAGCTCTTAATAGTAATGATTTGGGTTCTACATTTTGGTCTGGGTGCTGGGGTGGACCTCCCAATCCATGAGCATGGTATGTCTCTCCAGTAGGTTAGCCCGCCCTCTATTTCAGTCATCATTTGGGACTTTTCCACATGCAAATCCTGTATGTATTCTATTACATTTGTACCCATCCCAGTTTTCTTTGTTTCTGTGAATAAACACCATGACTTAGAGAGGAAAGAGTTGTCTTACAGGTTGCAGCCCAGCATCCAAGGATGTCAGGGCAGGAACTCAGGGAACCTGGAAGCTGGAACTGGCAAAGACCATGGAGGGATGCTGTCTACTGCCTTGCTTTCTAGCTCAGGTTCAGCTGCCTCTCTTATAAAGCCCAGGCTGACCTGCCTAGGGATGGCACCACTCATAAGGGCTGGGCACTCCCACTTAGCAATTATCAGTTAAGAAAATGTCCCACAGACATGTCCTGAGGCTAGTCTGATCAAGATAATCTCCTAGTCTAGGCTCCCATAGATAACTCTGGGCCATGTCAAGTTCACAGCTACATACCTCACCCCAAGAAAAAAACCTGCAAAAATATTGGGGTTCATGGTTCCAAATAATGAGAGTCCATGATCGTCACAGTGAGGAGCATGGCAGCAGGCAGGCAGGCATCGGGGAGCCAGAGCTGAGAGCCTATATATCCTGCCTCACAGGCACAAAGCAGAGAGAGCTAGCTGGGAATGGCTTAGGCTTCTGAAATCTTAAACCCCTCCCCACACTGGCACACCTTTCCCAGTAAGATCACATTTCCTAATCCTTCCCAAGCAGTTCCACTCATTGGGGACTAAGTATTCAAATATATGAGCCTCTGGGGACCGTTCTCATTCAGATCACCACAGGATGTATGGGAGTGTTGTTTGCATGGATGTCTGTGCACCGTGTGTATGCCTGGTGCAAACGGAAGCCAGGAGAGGGTGGCTGGAGTTACAGATGGTTGTGAGCCATCATGAGGATGCTGGGAGTCAAACCGGGTCTTCTGTAAGGGCAACAAGTGTTCTTAACCACTGAGCAATCTTTCCAGCTTCTCTGAATGCTTTTTACATCAGCTGATACAGTCATGATTTTTCTTCTTCAGTCTGTGTGACTATTTCCACTGATTGGGTCTCCTATCCAAACAACCCTACATCCTTGGAATAAACTTCATTTGTTAATGGTATATACTCTGAGGGTTTTTTTTTCCTTATATTGATGCCTTTGGTATTCTAATTTCACAAGTGGGCTTTAACCTCTTCCGAGGCTGGAATGCATGCTGTGGACCTCCTTTATTCCTCTCAGCCTTCAGCTTTTACATCAAGGATGGAGAGTGCTCCCTGGGAAGGAGTGTGAGAGAAGGTCCTAGAAGAAAGGGTGCCTATGGGTGATACCTACAAGTCCAGGAGAGCAGGCTTGGTGTTCAGGGCCCTCTAAAAGGAGCCTGAGCTTCCCCCCAATTCCCTCCTGCTGTAGATGGACCCTGAGGCAGCTAGCCCCACCCTCATCCCATGGCTTCTGCCATCCTGTCCTTTGAGATCCTTTTTTCCCTAGCTGTTTTTACAGGCCCTTCCTCCCAAGCCTTGGCAAGCTGAGCTAGCTCACCTTTGAACTCTGAACTCCACCAGGCTCTGGAATAAAGTGCCACCCGGCTTTATTCTTCAGGAACCAGAGCCAACTTTGGATTTTCCATTGAGCATTTGTGATGTGCGTTCAGGCTCCCAGGTCAGGCTGACCTGGAAGCTGGCCAAGCTAGGCTTCACCAGAATGGTGGACAGGAAGAGCGCCGGCACCTCTTGACCTCAGAAGCCAGATAAGATGCTGGGCCCAAACACTCCGGGGCTATTTTTAGCTTACTGGTTCCCAGCAGGGAAAGCCTGGCCGGTTTAGGGTCTGGGGGAGGGGAGAACAATGAGCCTTTGAGCCCTAGCTGGGTCTAGTGAAGCCTGAGAGGAAGGCAGCAATTGTGAGAGCTAAGGCAGGACATGCTGGGCAGAGGCCCCCAGGTCCTGCCCACAGGAAGAGCCTCTACCCCGACTTCTGCGGGCTTCCTACAGAGCCAGGTGCTGGACACTGAGCGACACAAACAGGCTGCGCTGCAGCAGCAGCAGCCCTACCACGGCTCCCAGAGCCCTCTCTGGGGTCTGTGCTAGGCCCCCAAATCTTCATGTGCCTATCAGCCTGACACAGATGCAGACACTGAGGTCCGACAGCACAGAGATCTGCAACATGCTCTACACAGAAAGCCGAGTCAGGATTGGAACCCAGGCTCTCCTTACTGTTCTGAACACCCTAGAACCTTCCCTTTCAGCCTTCCCTGGGTCCCCATGGACCACAGTGTCTCCATGATAGTTCTGACTCCGTGAGTGACCTCAGACAAGTTGCTTGCTTTTCCTTTGGTCACAGTTTACTGTCCTGCGAAAGGCAGGGCTTTCTGTAAGACTATGTGTAGCTACAGGCGAGGTGGGTCACTGCTCCCCAGCCGGAGCATGGCAACAATGGAGGAGCAGCATGCCTGCTATCTCCTTCCACCTGCATTTTCCTTTAAGTTCAGTGAGCAGAATTGCAGCAGCAACACCCTCACCTGCTGCAAGGTGCTCAGAGAAGGCTCCCAGCTCTTCAACTCACCGCCAAGGCTCTCAACAGCACTGGCAATTTTAGCACAAGGAGCATGGTGGGGCACTGAGACAGGAGAGGGAGGAGCACCCAGAGCTTCCCTTGGTCCAGGTTTTCCTACTCAGCCGCTTGGAGATGGTCTGTGCTTAGAAGCAGCTGGCAAGTCCCTCAGAGTGGCCATGTCTGACCTTGGCATGTCAGTTGTCTTTTGCATAAGGTTGGGGTGCACTTCACTGGCTCACAAACCTCAGGGAACTCACCCAAATGAAGCCCGTATGAAGGCCTTCAGGGTGGTGTGGGGTGTGGGGTGCCTCCAGAGCAAGCCTGGGGCAGAGAATAGCTGTTGGCCCTGTGAGCAAGAAGGACTCCAGGATGGACACTCAAGAGCGCAGAAACTGGGGTGGAGAGGAAACCATGTCAGACCCACGGGCAGGGACTCCAGCCTTTGTACCTCCGAGGGGCAGCAAAGATGGAGAGAACTGGTGACATTAACCAGTTCTCTTGGAAAAAGATATCCACTCTGTCCTGCAGAAAGGCTTCCTTAGGAGATGCCAACTAGCGAGATCTGGAAGGGCAAGTCACAGATTGCCAGCGGAGGGGGATGGCATTTCCAGAGTCCCTGTGAGGGCAGAAGCCTGGTGTTTCTGCAGACTTCAGATGACATTCTACTGAGTGTCCCCCGGCAGGATGCTGGACACCGAGGAAGCTCTTCCTGCAGGTTGCAGCAGGCATGTGGAGGTGGTGATGGTTGGGTATAAGTAGGAAGCTGGTGCTGGCCACACGAAAAGGGGATCGGAACGTCCAACAGAAGGCCAGCAACTTTGCTCCTATGAGAGGAGCCCGGAGACTCTGAGAGGAAAGGGCCAGGTGACTGGGTTTCAGGGAGGGAGGCCAACTAGCTAGGGTTTGGTGAGTTCTCAGGGCCGAGGGCAGGGGCTTACATGTGACTGTGGATTGGACCACAGTGCCAAGGGTGCCAGTGAGAGGGTAGGGAAAGTTGCCACAGTCCTAGTGAGGCCTGATGCCACGTGGCACTGGGCTCAGGGCCTCCTCTTCGTGGAAGCATTGGAATGGCTTTCCAAGAACTGCTGTTTGTCTCTCTTAGCTTCTGCTGGGATCCAGAGACGCTCAACCTTTGGATCAGTCAAGCCTAAGCTTATAACTCGTGGTTACCCAGGGCAGCTGGGGACAGGAACAGGACACACATTGATCAAGTGCCTCTCTCGTGCCACGCCCATGTGCCAGACATTCCACACGTTTACTCAGTGCCCTCTATCCATCCCTAGAGGGGGCAGTTGAAATGCCCACTTTACAGAGGAGGGAGTTAAAGCTCTGGGTGGGAGGAGGGCTGAGGGGTCCTCAAATCTCTCTCTCTCTCTTCCTCTCTCTTCCTCCCAAAGCCCAGCTCACAAGCCGGTCTGGCGGTTCCCAGCTGAGCTGCATCAGTTTTCAAGAGGCTGGAGGTGAATCTCTGGAAGGACAAGGAAGATCAAGGAAAACAGGTGTCTGGCCTGCCAGCTGCCCGGGAAAGATGGAGAAATGGCAAGGAGAGAAGGTCTGTGCCTGCTGTGCTCAGCAGCATGGCTTCCTGCCTCCTCTTCACCCTGTTCCCAGCCACATGGCAAAGAGAGCCCGTGCTCCTCTGTGTAGCCACACTGCTATACACCTGCAGACAACCCCACCTTCTTTGACTCCATCTCGAAATGAAGAAACTCCTCTCTTGGCTCTAGGCTGTCCTCTTGGGTCCTGGTGGCTGCCATGGGTCTGCCTTCCTTTGTCTTCCCCAACTTCCTCGCAGGCTTTCTTCTCCTCCAACCAAGCATTCCTGATGGAGCAGGGGAGAGGGAACTAGTCCATGTTCATAGAGGCGTCCAGAGGCAGCTCTGGGGGCCTTTGGTGTCTCTGCTTTCACAGCTTTTCTCGCTGCCTGGCTCTTTGGCACTGAAGTGCTTTGAAGGCCAGTCCAGCTGTGGGAGGAGAAGATAGGACGCTGGTGTTCTCTGAGCATCAGCTGTATTGCCTGCTGGGGCATTTTGAGGTATCACCAGAGGCCAGAGCTGGGGTAGGTGGGGAGCAGGGTTTTGAAATGTGACTCACCCTTCAGCAGCCTCTACCTGTCACAACATTCAGCTAAGACAAATATGGAAAAGGCAGACTGGGGAGCGGTAAGGTCTGCAGCCTCAGTTCCAGTCGAGCTCTGGCTGGTACTGAGAAGGGATCCTGGCTCCATCATCCACTCAGAGCGTGAGAGCCACATGGCACATACTGAAGACAGAATTCTGTGCACAGACATGCCACACACACACACACAGGGCCCACAGAAACAAGCACACACACACACAAGCATGCACACATGCACTTGCAGACCACCAATGCAATTAGCTCCTTTTCGCTGAGCAATTACAGTTCAACAAAGACTCTACAGAGTTCAGTGAGGCCTGCGAGGAGCTGGGATTTCATCCCCAGTGGCGTCTTCTGGTGACTACGAACCAGCTGTGCCTCTCTTATTCCCACTCCAACTTCTGTGGATCTGATGGATCCAGGCGCCCAGAGGGATAGCCAGGGTCCTGTGTGTAGACATGGAGTGGGGCTGGCTACCGGTGATGGCTAAAGTTAGCTATTACTTGACAGACTCTAGAATCACTTAGGCTTCTAGTCATGATTGTGGGGATTATCTTGATCGTGTTGTTAAAATGTGGAAAGCTCTATTTGGGGGCTGGAGAGACGGCTTAGTGGTTAAGGGAGAATACTGCTGTCGCAGAGGACCCACGCTGGATTCACAGACATACCCATGTCTGGTGGTTCCCAACTGTCTCATGGATCTGATGCCCTCTGGCTTCTGCAGGCACCTGTACTCACATGCACACACAGACCACGCATATAACTTAATAAAAATAAAAGTCTTAAGAAAAGAAAGACCCATCTTAACTGTGGATGGGACCATTGCCAGCGGGGACTGCCTAGAATGTGGACAGTGAGCCGAGCTCCAGAGCGCAGTGGCCCTCTCCGCTTTCTGATTCAGGATGGGATGTAGCCAGCTCCTCAGGCTCCTGCTGCCTTGAGGTTCTTGCAGTGGGCTGTGAGCTAAAACAGACAAGAAAACAACCCTTTTCTCCCTTACGTTGCTTTTGTCAGAGTATTTTACCACAGTAACAATAAAAGAAGCCAGCACACCCCTCTTCAGTCACATTTTTATCTGGTGGCATTTGGGACTTGAGATTCCAGTGGCTCAGGTCCTTCCAACTCCGCCACCATCTTTAATCCAGCACATGGGGCCCTTGCTTCCACTGCGCATGTGCGTGTTTCCGCAAGTTGCCGGAGGAAGGCATGGTGTCTGAAGGCACAGCCTGACCGTGAGCTCATCCATTCGGTCCTCTCCTGGAGGAGTCCCCTTTGGAGGCTTCCCTGCTAGCACCGCCCAGAAGGGCAAGCAGATGGGAAATTGGAGCAAGCCCTCCTTTTGGGTCAGGAAAGAAAATATGCCCCCCCCCTTCTCTCTAAAAATATGCTCAGGGCTTTTTTTGAGCCTCGAAGCAATAAAAAACAGCTGTGGCTCCAACACCCCCGCAGCCTTCGCCTGGGGAGACGGAAAACAAAAACAGGCTCTGAAGGCAGATCGGCGCGTGTCCCAGCGCTGGCTCTGCTGAGGTACCTCTGGCCTGGAGCGCCTCCCCGGGGACACCAAACTGTCCCTGTTTGCTTGTCCTGGTGCGGACACTGGGCACAGAGGCCACTTATTCCTTTCTCTCTTGATTCTTAGCATCGACGAAATAGTAGACGCGACCCGACCTGTGCTTAGCAGCGTCCCCTGGTGGCCAGGAGGAGGTTGTCTCTGATGTGGGGAGTTGGAGGGCTTCCTGGAGCAGGTGACACTGAGATGCCCTTTAAGGAGGCCCAGAGATGGGGACAGAAAGTATTGTGAGGTGACCAGAGCAGAGGGAAAATCAGGGGACATAGAATGAGACGTCTGGGGTGACAGAATGAGACCCTGCACGTTGGGTGAGGTGGGAGTGGTCTGTGTAGACACAGACTCTGGAGGACTTCGTTAGAGAGCCTGGCTTGGTCGATGAGCCTCTTAAAGGAGCCCTGCCTTCTAGAAAGGCTTTGGGTTGCTATCAATAGGCCTTCCTGTCTGGCCTGACTTCCTTCATAGGGAGCCCAGCCCCCAGTCACAAAGGGCGACACTTAGGGGTTGGAGGTACATTCAAGTAACAGACAGCAATGGCCTGAGACCCCCCGGGGGGTGCAGAGGAGAGTATGTTGATGGAGCTTTCAGGGGTGACTGAGGAGAGTTCCCCGTCCCAGCAGCAAGCCAGCCCTAAGCTCTCACAGAGATTCATGCTTGCTGATTTCTGCTTTGCTTCGCCTAGTGCTACCTCAGGGCTTGCCAGCTGCCTGGTAGCAGGCCAGATCAAGATCTATATCTTCCCCCACTTCAGCCCTCACCCCCTCCTACTTCACCTGCCTGGTCAGGATGCCCCTTCTGTCCCACCCCTCCAGGGCCCAGGACAGCTTGGCATCCTCAAGAAATAATAATAACAGCAGTAATGGTGATAGCACCCTCGGCCGACTCTTGACAAGCAACAGCAGGCCCAGATGAGGCTCTCATTTCATGGGGACCAGATTCACACACGCACCCTGGGTCACCTCCCCAGGCCAGCATTCTGCCTCCAGTTTGTGGTTTAATGGGTGTGGCTTGGGTTTGGGGATTTTTAAAAAAAGATTCCCAGAAAATTCAAGTTTGGGAAACACCGGTTTTCTGAAGAATTTTTAAAAGGATTCATAAAACCCAAACAAATGATTTTATTGAGATTTAATTGGCATACCATAAATTGCACACACTCAAAAGATAAAATTTGATAAATTTCTGAAAAGCTGTCTTAACCATTTGAACACTGAGCTCAGTAGTTCTAAGTATAGTCTTGCTGTTTTGCAACTAGTTTCAAAACTTTCTCATCTTGCAACACTGAGACCCAGGGCTGTTACAGTCTTGGAAACATTGCTTTTTTTTTTTTTCTCCCAGATTGTTTCTGTGTTTGTAGAACTACTACAGATTACGTTCACTGAGCTACACCCCAATCCCACATTTAGTTTTTGAGACAGGATCTTGCTATGTTGAATATGTTGACCTTAATTGAACTTTACACTGTACACCAAGCTGGCCTTGGGTTTGCAATCCTCCTGCCTCGGCCTCTTTTGAGTAGTTGAGATGACGAGTGTGTTACCAAAGCTTACTCTTCCTTCTTTTTTTCTTCCTTCCTTCCTTCCTTCTTTCTTTTTTTCTTTTGGAGACAGGGTCTCACTGGCTTGGAGCTCCTTATGTAGACTATGGTGGCCTTGAAATCACAGAGGTCTGTCTGCTTCTGCCTCCTGAGCGTTCTTTTTCCATGACTGCATATGCCAGGTACTACTTCATGTGCCAGCAGGTTTGTTGTAGGGTTTCCTTTCCTTTAAAGGCCCAATAAGCCACTCAGCGATTGATCACACTTTCTCTACACAGTCCCATGTGCCTCTCTCTGGATGTTTCCTGCTTCCAGCTGGCTTATTGCTTGCTTAGATGGGCACCAGAGCACGGCCTCTCTTTCAGACTCGGCTTTTAGTTCTTTTGGGTCTAGACTTGGAGGTGCATGGCTGGATCATCGGAAATGACATTTTTAGCTTTCTGAGGAAGTGACTACTGCTTTCCTGAATAGTGGCATGTGCACAGTCCCACCCACGGTGCACACAAAGTCCATTCTCTATAGTTCCTTGCCAACACTTCTGGATTTCTGTTTCGGGGGTTGTATCCGTCCCAATAAGGGTGAAGAGCTATCTCTATGATTTTGGTTTGCATCTAATGATTGACATTGGTTAGCATCTTTCCTGTGTTTGTAATTTCTTTGGAGAAGTAAAAGGAATTTTTTTCTAGGTGTAGCTTTGGGGTTCAAGGCTTTTACAGAGTGAGGCACAGACTCCCGGCAGCAGAAAGCCGTGGCTCCCTCAGACCCGAAGGAATGAGGGGAGTGTGCAGGACATAGGGCCTCTGGTCTCCTGCTAGGTGAGATCAGCAGGACAGAAGGTAGGAATGAGTGTAGGGGCAGAAAGGGGCACTAGAACAACTCACAAGAGAGGTTGTGTGTATGCGTATGTGTGCGAGTGCATGCATTTGTGTGTGTGTATGTGTGTGTGTGCGTGCCGTGCTAGAGGTGCTTGCAAGTGTGTGTGCCGGGCCTAGGTGTTGACATTGGGGTCTTCCTCAATTGCTCTCTACATTGTTTTTTGAGACAAGGTCTCTCGTTGAACCTGAAGCTTGCCAACTTGGGCTAGACCTCCTATCTCTGTCTCCGCAGCACTAGGACTGCAGACACCTTCCCCACCCTCAGCTCTTCGCATGTGCTGAACATTCAAACTCAGGCCCTCAAACTTACACACAAAGCACTCTCTCCACCATCCGTCTCCCTGACCCCACCCCATCAGAAAATGGAGAGTGAAGCCTGGCTCTGCAGGCTGTGTTTGTGTGGTAGAAAAGAGAGGGGGCGTGAGAGCGGAGCAGGACACCCCCACTCACCTGATTCTGACTTCCACCTCTCCGTGATGGACACCCCAAGTGTTTGATCCGACAGATGAGTGCAGAGCGCTGTGGGGTGGTGACAGGAGGATCTGGCCAAGCTGGCAAGCTCCAGGTTTTGTGAGAGACCCTGTCTCAAAAACAAGACAGTCAGAGGCGTCCAGTGAACCATGCCTTCTCCACTATCCTGTGATTAAGTCATAATCCACTGCTGAGTGCTCCTCTTCTCCCAGCACCCTCCTCTCCGGGAGCAAGCCTGCATAGCTAACCTCTACAGAGCCTTCTAAGAGACGGACTTCAGAGCCCTCTAAAAGACAGACTTCTGTTGATAAGAAGTACACGAGCCCGTCTCTCCCCTGATACCTATGTATAGCTGCACATTAAGCCATTTTAAAGCCCCTAACTTGTGCACATGTGTGTGTGTGTGTGTGCACGCTTACATGCTTGTGTGCTCGAGTCTACAGAGTTCTCATGTTGTTCTTCTCCTGGCACGCACACACTCCACCCCAATTCTCTTCAGAACATGTCTGGTCTTTCTGTTTCATTGATAAACTCCTGACTTTGCTTTGCCCTAACTTGTTCTGAAACTCTTTTCTTTGATGTTAAGTCGGGAACCCAGCTGTACCTGAGCTGAGTGCCTCGAGCCCCACCAGCAGCACGGAGACGTATTTTCTGCTTACAAGTGCCAATTGGGCCAAGATGAGGCTCCCATTCAGGGACTGCCAGCCCAGGGCGCCAACCACGAGGCCACCTGGGACAAGCAGCTAGAATGTCATCGGTGGGAGAATAAAGTGCTTCAGCAGTGACTTCAGTTGGAGCGAGGAACTCACAGACCCAGCCAAGAGCTTGAAAGCAGATAATTCTTAGGAGCAGTGCCCAGTCCCAAACCCTCCTGCCTTGGCAGAGACTCTCCCGAGGGGCTCTGAAGGAAAAGGAGTGTTCTTTAGGGCTGTGGAGTACTCTAACCCGACACTATGGGGAACAAAGTCAAGGTCCTCAGAAACTCAGGTGCCCAAAGTCAGAGCCGTCAACACTACTCAGAGGCCTGTGAAACTTTAAGAGGTCTAGGACAGTATCCAAGAACATGGCCTTAAGATGTACTTAGAGCCTACATACGCCTACCCCACCCTCCTCCTCTTCCCTCCTCCCAACATACACTTTACAGATGGGAAAACTGAGGCCCGGGGAGGAGCAGAGCAACAGCTCAAGGTCCCCAGGCAAGTCAGAAGCTGAGCTGGCCTCTGGCTGGCCAGCTTCCTTCCCACTGCATTCTGCCTGCCCTCCGTGAGCATTCCAGGGCACCGTGTAACAGGAAAGGAAGTGTCAGCTGGGTCTGCTCGCCACACGCAGCCCTCATGCTCGCAGCCAAACTCCATGAGCCTGCTTTTTCCAGACCAGGATGGGACAAGATTACCAAACCCAGCATTTACTTTTATTTTCCAAGAACGAAGTCAGCAGTTCTGATCTGAGCAAAGTGCTCAGAGGCCCCGGGCCCCACCTCATGTATCTCAAAGTGCTTCCAAGTTCAGGGCTTCCCTAGCATCCTGAGGTGTGTGTCCTGGGGCCTCGGGCACAGCTGTTACCCCTCTCCTCTAAAACTGAGGGTGGGCCCATACTTGGTTAGACCCACAATGCGAAGCACAAGGCCTCTCCACCCCAAATGTCCTGAGTGTTGAGCTCTGGTCATGTTGTCTAAGATGTTCTAAGTCCAGACGTGAATCAAGGTTTTGCCTCTAAAATGCTCTGTGAGCTTCAGTAAGGTCCCTCCACTTCTGAGCGTCTCCCAACTATCTGTCCTAAGGAAACAGGAGGCTTGTCTCCGAGGTTTCCGAAGTGTGGGCCATTTTGGACTCTGCAGTTCAGGAGACCTAAGACAAGCCCATGCCTTAAAGTGACTTAGAGTCATAGGAGAGAAAGCCACCACTCCTGGGCCTCAAGGATGAACAATAAGCTCGCTTGGGTCCCTCCCCTGAGCATAGTATCCTAACTCCTGCTCTACCAGGAATGGAAAAACCTATATCTGCCAATGACCTCATTCTGCAAAACTTCAGGGGGGCGGTCCGAGCATCACTCCAGGGAAGTGGCTGAGGGAAAGGTCCCCAGCTGCCTGCAGGGCTCCTGCATCTGAGCCTCACGAGTCTCAGAAAGACCCCAGGCCTGGGGCTAGTTCACACCTCCTCTGAACTAGGGAACTCCCTACTCCACAAGAGGCATTCCTGAGAATGACTAGGGTCTTCTCACTGGACAGCCTAACACCCTAATGGCTCTGCACGTGGAATTTCAGAGGCTTCTGGGCTCCAGAGCCAGAGGTGGGGACTGAGACAAGAGGAAAGAGGTCACACTGACCGACACAGAGGACATCGGACACATGACTGCTCGTGGAGGCTTGTGGCTTGTCATGTGGGCCACCCACCATTGCAGCATCTTCTCCATCTAGAGTTGGGGAGAGCTCTTTGACCCTGCGCAGTGATGGCAGATAGCATCATGGTATCCACTGCAGTGGGGGGAGGGGAGAGGCTGAATAGGGCCATGATGATACCCACGTGTCAGTTTACTAATCCACGGAGAGGGCTGTGAAGATCAGTTCCAGGCTGCTGAGCTGGCTCAGCAGGAAAAGGCACTTGCCACTAGCCGGATGGTCTCCAGGAGTTAGCTAATGGAAGGAGAGAACTGATTCCTACAAGTTGTTCTCTGATGTGTGTGTGTTGCATACGTACATACATGTGTATGTGCCCATATACTAAATAAGTAAATGTTAAAAAAAAAACAGAAAAACAGATCCAGTGAACAGAGGAAGCCTGGGAGCCTGAACACTTGGGTTGTACTGTTCTCAGAGGCGTGGGAGAGGGGCACCTTTCTGCTTGTAGTCTAGGGAGGCTGCACAAGCAGAAAATAGGGAGAGGTAGTTATAGTTCTGGGGTGGAGCACAGAAAGGGCAGCAGAGTGCCCCTTTCCCCCTGGGACCTTATGGACTGAATCACCATGCATCCCTGCTGGGCTCACAGTCGTCGGAGAGCTGGCAGATTGACTGAAGTCACAGCTCAGGAAGAGGTGGCCATCATGGTCAGAAAAGCACGTGTTGCTGCCACTAAGTCCTCTTGTTGGATGTGGTGTGGTCTTCCGCACAGCCCACATGGTGTAGGGTTATTTACAAACATGCCTTTCCCAGTGAACTCTAGGTCCCTGCTGCCATACCGGAAGCCTTTCTCATGTAAATATGGGGTCTCTCATGACAAATCACCCAAATTATGCTCTCTCTCTTCCTCCCTCCCTCTTTCTGTGTGTGTGTGTGGATAGAACCCAGGGCCTTTGCACATGCCATACAAATGCTCTGCCTCTGAGTGCCCCCCACCCGCCTTCCTTATTCCCAGTAGACTTTAGGGTACATTCATAACTTTATCCTGGGCTGTCACTGTGAGTGTTAACTGTCATGCATGCTAGTGACTTGAGCAGTTCTTTAACTTTGCAGGTCATTGTGTTTGGACCCAAGTGTTCCTTAAAGTGACTAGATTTTTGTGTCTACTTATTTAAGTTTGCATTGCTATTATTTTTCTATTTTTAAGCATTTCTCCCTTACAGTGTATCCACATTTACATTTGTGCATGCACAATGATCGTGTGTATCTGTTCATGTGTGTCTGCATAGTGCATGGATGTAAGGGTGCAACTGTGTGCATGTGCATGTGAGGCCAGAGGTCTCCTGGTGCTTATGGCTTGACCCATTGGCTAGGCCGGGTGGCTGGCAAGCCCCAGACTCTCCTGTCCCCATGTCCCCTGTCCTGGGATAGCAGGAAGCACACCTGGCTTCTCACACGCCTAATTCTCATGATGTCATCAAGACTCCTGGAAGAAACCAATAAGCACTCCTTTCTAAGTGTGTGCCATAGAAGAGTTAACAAGTGCCAAATGAGATTCTCTATGAGCCAAAGGCACACGCTTGGGTGCCAGTGCAGTTGGCGTTAGTTTTTTCTTTTAAATTTCCACCCTACCCTAGAAACCTCCTGGTCACTTCCTGAGCAAATGAAGAACTAATACAGATACGTTTTCCCCCATTTAATTAACTGATGCTCCGAGAGGACTACTTTTTTCTCCCCCTGAAATAGTGAGGCCTTCGTGTTCTTTTTGCCCACATCCTGGTTTGAAGAAACTGCTCCATCCCTAGCCCATGCTATGTGACCTGTGACCTAGCTATGGTCTTCTTAGGCCACCTGGGCCAATCAGGTGTTCTGGTCAGGAAATGTGTAACTGGAATTGGAACTGGGGAGACCCCCCTGCAGGGAGCTGAGGTGCAGGCCAGGGGAGGCTCAGGCTGAGGCCACATAGGAGCTGCCCTGCTAGGAGACGGCTAGGCAGCCAAAGTCAGGCCCTGTGACCTCTGAGGCAGAGTGCAGGAGTTGGTGAGGAAACAGCAGCTCAGAGGTGGGGCTCCCCCAGTGAATTCACAGACAGAGTGAGGCCAGCCTGGGCATGGCTGAGACTGATCCAACGTGATGCTGGGGACATGTTAGCCTCAATTCTGCATGCTGATTCTGTCAGGCTTGTCCCCTCCCTCTGCCGGTCCACCTCAGCTCTCCTGTTTATTGACAGCTCAGAGGGGTAGCCACCAAGGCAGGGTTCACTAACGGAAGCAGGAATCTGAGGCAAGGAAACCATATTTATGGGATCTCTGGACAATTTATAACTACTACCCTGCTTTAGGAGGCTAACTTAATCATGCCCATTGTAGAGAGAAGAGAGTGGGCTCAAACAGTTGACAGGACAGTCAGAAGCAGGGCTCAAAACACCCTGAGCCTGGGCTGTCTTCTTCAAAGCAAGCTCAGCAGGGAGGCAAGCATAGCCCAGGAGGCAGCATAGGCAGCAAGGAATGCTTGTTCCAGGGAGCCATGCCGGGCAAGGCTCTGGGAATCAGGGCCTTGTGAACAGCACTATGATCTCAAGCCCTTTCTGGATCCCCCCTGACGTCCTCTGTGACCTCTAAGCACTCTGTGGGGTGGGAGGGACCCAGGCACAGGTCTGCGGCAGGAGATCCTCTTGTTAGTAGAGAATTGTTACCCACCACCTCAGAGCCGCCAGCTCTGCCCATGCCTCACAAACTGCACGACATCTTTGGTTTTGCCTCTGTAAAGTGGAGACAGTTCTAGCTACATCTGCACGAAAATGTTAGCAAAACCCGTGAAGACAGCAAGCAGAGGTGCCCCTGTGCGTTGATGGGGTAAGTACCGCCACCCATGGCCCCCTGCATCCGGCAGCTCTCCAGGGCTGGTGAGTGGCTGGAGTCTCCCACTGAACCTTTCCTCTCCCCAGCTGCAGCACAGCCCTGGGATCTAGCAGCTGGCCCCTGTAGGCTCATTTCCTGGGCAGAGGGAGTCCATGAGCTCTGAGACATGACACATTGCCTAGCCTCCCCACTGACCACAGGCAGCCAGGCCTGTGCTAAAAATACCCACTTCATGAATGGAGCCAGAGAGACTATCTTGACCCCACAATTAGCCTCAGTCAGAAACCTATCCTCCGCTCCCCATGGGGTGCTCCTGGGCCACTCTGCTCAGTGACACTGGGTTTGGAGGATCAGAGGGTGCTGAAAATAAGTAGGGGATACCAGTCCTTTGATAGGTTGGGAGATGGCATTCTCTTTCATGGACGGGGTGAGGATGGGGGTGGTGATGAGAATGAATATAAATGGACTAAATTCACCTTTATGGTGGGTGGAAACAGTTTGCAGAGTTCTCAGCCAGGGGAGAGGAGTGGACCCGAGGTTCTGAGTTTGTCCATCGGGTCCATCCCAGCACTTTCTGCCCTGGAGAGGGCTTCTGAGTTGGTAGAGTGCCAGGTGATGAGCTTCAGACATCTTTCCTCTCTCCTTGGCAACAATGGGAAGTAGGGACCAAGCACCCAGAGCAGCAGATCCAGGGCTGAAACCCAGCTGGGGACATCCGAGGGTCACTAGCCGATCAACTGGGACTGGGTAGGAGTAGTCTTGGGGAAACCCTTGACTCACTAGACGCCGTGGACTCCCGGGTTCTCCCTCCAATGGTGGGGGCTGACAGACCACCATCTCAGAAGGGGTTCAATGCAATTAGGCCATCGGTTGCTAAGATGTGCCCCAGGGTCCTTCTCCTGGAACATTTGTCCACTGGACCTTAATCTCTTTCACAACAGAGTTCTGAGGAAGAAGAGTAGATGAATAGGTGGGTTCAGGAATCGAGGCAGAAAAAGACATGGGGACTCTCCTCAGAGGCATGGAAAGTAGTGGCGGCTCTGGGTGCCATGGAAAAGGGTAACAACACAACTGACTCCCTCAGGGACTGTGTCTTGGAGACCACTGAACTTGGGAACTACTGCCCCGCAAGGCTCTTAGGGGCAGCCATTCCTCAAGAACTCAGCCACTGGCCCTACAGCCTTGCCCAGCTGGTTCTCACTGGCCTCACGTGAGGCTTCTGGGATCTACGAGGTGGAAACCTGGGATGGTGGGAAAATCCAGGAATATCAGAGCTGCAGAAACTGAGATATCCTGGAAACTTTGGAGCCCTGGCATCTTAAAACCTGGTAAACTCATAGGATCTTGGACTGTAATATTTTGGGATGTTGGGGATTTAAGCTTGGGGGTCCTTGAGACTGAGAGTGACCAGTGTCCCCGTGGTGGGCATTTATCAGCACCTCTGTCTATGGGATTTTAAGAAGTTTTTATTTGGGATTTAAGAAACAAAGTCCTATTTGCTGGTGACATGTTTATGCGGAGGTCAGAGGACAACTTGAAGGAGTGGTTTTCTCCTTCCATTATGTGGGTTCTGGGGATGGAACACAGTTGTCAGGCTTGGATGGAAGTGATTTGCTTGTTTTTTTAAAGCCCAATGAACCCACTTGCTTGCCCCTAACCTTTTTTTAAAGCCAATTTTTGTTTCTTGTATGACAGATTTAATCAAATATTAATATTCACTTAGGCATGGGATAGGAAAATACCTATTTTTGCAGGTGGGGAAACTGAGGCCCAGGGAGGCCCAGCATTAGTTTACAGTGAAATAGATCTGAGCTGGACCTAGGCTCCTTGCCCCTCTACCCGAGGGCTGACTCAACACTGTATTCACAGAGCCTCCTCTCACTTCCAGGCTCCAGCCCTTTGCAGTGGGGCAGCGGGGCCTTGAGTCAGGTCTGGCCACATGCCAGGACTACTACATGACTGAAGAGCAGGGCTGCTGCGGCGTCCCTTCCGGCCAGTGGGGAATAAAGGATGAAAGCCTCCTCTGGCCTCACCAGGGCTCCTGTCCAGAGAGTGGTGTCCTCCACGCCCAGCTCTATGCTCCCTGCAGGTGCTCCTGCTCCTAAGCTGTTGTGTGTCTCCCTCCCTCCGTCAGTCTGCCTCCAGCTTCCCGTGGCCCAGGGTATGCTTCCTGTGAGCTCATAGTTTCTGCAGCCCACCTCTCTCTGCTTCCCTCCCAGAATCTCAGCCACAATGTCACAGCTGGTTAACACTCCATGTTCCTCAAACATAGGACTTGGGTGGTTGGGAACCCTCACCAAAACAGAACCTGAGTTAACTGTGCTCTCACTCGGAATCCTAATTCTCCCACAACAGCCAGGTGCCCATGTCCTGCTCAAGGCTGATGCCATCTCTTAGAATAAGCTCAGGCCCTGCAGATTGATGGCTCAGTTTCATGGAGCAGTCTGCGCTACATCCAAAACAAGGCAGGGTCCACTTATACATCTGGGGGAATGGCCATGGATTGGAGTTTCCCACAAGCCCCTTGTCTACAGCTTGTGCTCTTGCCTTTTTGAGGACCTACTTAATTTGTGAAGTTATCTAACTCAGGGGCAAGCCACATGCTCCTGAGGTGGGCTCTTTGCCCACTTAGTTTGCATAGCATTATGCAGAACACCTTGGGTAGGCCTAGCCAAGCTGACAGGTACCCACTGTGGTGCTCTGGAATCACAGATGGCCTCACAACACAAGGGCAGTGAGCTGAGTCAGGCGTGGTGGCTCACATCTGTAGCCCAGCTTTTCATCTGACTGAAGTTGGAGGAATGCCCGAGCCTAGGACTTTGGGCTGGCCTGATCAACATAGCAAGAACATGTTGAAAGAGAGGGAGACAGGGAGAGACAGAGAAAAAGAGAGAGAAAAGAGAAGAGGCAAGAAGGAAAGATTAGAAAAACAGGAATAATTTAAATATTTAGCAATAGCCAATTAAAAATACATGCCTGTAATCTACAGTGGAGTTTCCTGGCCTTAAGTCAATCTGAAAGCACACAGGAGCTCAGCAGCCAAATTAGTCATCAGGGAAGTGAGAATCAAAATTACAATGAGATACCTCTTCATAATTTTTTTTTAAAGTGAGGAAAGAAAATCAGCAGTGTTGGTGAGGATGTGGAGAAGTCAGAACCCTTACACAAGGTGGGGGGGGGGATGTTAAACTGTGCAGCCACTGTGGCAAAGAACCTGATGGCTCTCAGAAAGCTAAACATAGAATTACCATAACCCCACTAACCCCATTCCTAGGTATGTATTAAGGAAAAGAAAACACCACACAAACCTTCCGAATGACTGAGAGGAACAATTTGCCATTTGTAAAACGTGCAGATGACTCAAACGTTGATGAAGTGGTAAGTGAACAAAATGTGGCACATCTATGTAATGGAATATTATTCAGCCATAAAGAGGAACAGGGCAGTGACTCATCATAACATGATGAGCCCTGACAACAGCATGATCTGTGAAAGCGGTCAGGCTGCTGTGATGATGGTTCCATTTACGTGGCTCATCGGAAAGACAAATCATGAGGGACAAGAAATGGACTTTGGCTTCTAGGAGACTGTGTGTGTGTGTGTGTGTGTGTGTGTGTGTGTGTGGACGCCAATATTGGGACGAGTCGATGATAAATAATGCTCCTTTGGAGAACAGCAGCACTCCAGGCCGCAGGGCCAGGCTCACACACAATGAATACACGGAAAGCTGCTGGACTGTGCTCTTTCAGAGGCTGACTTTCAAGTCTCAGGGTTGCATCCCCACCCTGCACTGGAGAAGGGGCCAAGCGATCCTTATCAACCATCCTTGCCGTGCTTGTAACGTTTGCAGACTTGTCTCTAGGTGGGATTATGTGTTATTGTCATTATTTTGTCTTCATGCTGTTTTGAGTTTTCTTTTTTTAAATGAACACACTCCTACATTGCTAAAAATATGATTTAGAAAGTATCTTAGTTACTGTTCTATTGCTGTGAAGAGACACCATGATGAAGGCAGCTCTGTTGCTTACAGTTTTAGAGGGTTGGTCCGTGGTCGTCGTGGCAGACAGACATGGCACTGGTACAGTAGTGAGAGCTTTCCATCCTGATCCACAGGAACGAGGCAGACAGAGAGACAGAGAGAGGACACAACACACTGGCCGTGACCTGGGCCTTTGAAACCCCAGAGCCCACTCCTGGAGATGTACCTTCTCCAACAAGGCCGACCTCGTCTAACACAGCCACACCTCCTAATTATTCCCAGTGGTTCCACTCCCTGGTGACCTAACATTCAAATACATGAGTCTATGGAAGGCCGTTCTCCTTTAAACCACCACAGAAGGTGAGAATAGTCCTAGCATTCTGAAAGCCGAGACAGGAGGATTGCTATCAGTTTGGGCTACATAGTGAGAACTATTCTTGCAAGGGCAAGATAGCATAGATTCTGCCTCAAAAACATAATCAATAATAAATAGAACAAAATAGGCTATCGGGGCTGATGGCGTATCTTCAGTGTGTGCTCAGCATGCTCAAAGCCCTTGGCGAATCCCCCAGTCTTCTGAATAAATTGAATAAGTAAAAATAGCATTTAAACCTACGACTATTCTGCTAAAGGAACATAGCAATAAAATGACTCTCAATGACATACTGCAATACTCATAGACCAGCTCCTCCCTCAACACTTGTCGGAGAAACTTCTTCCTCTTGCAAAAGATGGGCGCTAACACAGAGGCCACACTGGGCAACGTGCAGAGAGTGGGCAGCTTTGGAGTAGCAGTCATAAATGGGATGATGTCACCCCCCCACCTCCGTGCCCCGGGGAGAGGAAGGAGGAGGAGGGGAATGAGGAGGGGGAGAGAGGGAGGAGGAGACAGACTGTAAGGGAACAGAGGACTCCAAGGAAGCAGTGTCCTCCAGACACGGGGACGGATACACATATGCACTTGAAGAGGCTGTGACAGTGTAAGGCCCACACAGGTTCAAACCAGACTAAAGCTCCCAGCGCTGAGAAGGGAGAGTGGACACAGGTCCTACCTATAACAAAGGAGCGATCTGAAACTGATGCCAGCTGGCAAAGGGAAGATCAGTTTTTCCAGTGACGTCTCATGAGAAGAGTAACCGAATTCCAGGACAGCCCTATGCTCAGGGGCAGCTGACCTACACGAAGGGCCCCATGGTTTTTATTTTTACTTACTGTTTTGGCACTTTTGTCTTATTTTGCTTGTTTGTTTTGTTTTTGTTAGACACACACAGACTAAGAAACAGACATGGAGAGAGCATGACATGGTGTGGGTAGGGAGGGGGAGGAGAAAAACATGATCGCATATAGTATTAAACATTTTTAGTTAAAACTTAGCATTTCTTGTTATCTGTGCTTTGCTTTCCTTCGAACAAGACCTAAGGCCCAGCCCTCCTCAGACCCCATCGGGTCCCTCTGGCCACCGTGGAGGGGAAGGGTGTGCAGCACTCAGCTGCCTGTCTGGACAATGGGGCCTGTGGACAATGGGTCTCCGTCCCCACATGGAACGCTGGGTCAGAGGTGCAGACGTTGCAGAGGAAATGGCAGAGAATGCCATGGGCCTAGAACCAGGAAACACAGTTGGGAGGGAGGTTGGTGAGAAACCCCTTGAAGAGAGGCTGACGGAGCCCGGGCCCCTTTCCCTGAAGGAGATACAGCCTCTGTTCCTGGGCTTGCGGAAGCGAGCAAAGGGGATGCGGGCTGAGTGCCAGGAGGATCGCGCAGCGTGTGCGAGCGTGGTCCCGCGATTCTGCCAATACGTGCCTAAGCGAATCTTCCGGGAAGGGGCTAGGTTTAGGTCGGGTGGGATATTCACAGGGTAAGAGATTCATGGGGCAGAGGTAGGACAGAAGGGTGGCTCCATGTGGGGCCCAGCGAAGGGCCTCATCGGGTAATAACGTATTCTGTACTGTAAACACCCCTTCTCTGTGCTGCACCCGGAGTCCCCACATCTCCCAGGGGACAGACAGTTTCTCTTGGTGACCTAGAAAGGAGCTAACAGGTTCGTCTCAGTAGATGTACCAAATTGCCGAGATGGCACTGTGCCGCAGGCCTGTTTGCTTGCAGTGGTCAGTCAGGGAGGAGCTCAGAGGGAGGACGAGGTACCAGGTGGAGCACTGCCCCGTGGCGGGTTTGCTGGGCTGGTGGCCCCCGGAGCCTGGTCTCAGCAGGTGATTCTGGGGTCTCTGCTACTGAGGCCAGCTTTCTAAGGCAGATTTCTCACCCGGTCGTAGCGCAGAGACACGCGGGCTCCACGGGGATAGATATTATTGGGTCTCTGACCATCTCTCTATGCTCTGCTGTGGTCTGGTTCCTTCTAGCAGGCTAGGAGATGTGGACAGGTAGGGAGGTCCTATCATCAGGCAACTAAAAGAACAGACCGGTCCCTACTCTAGGTCAGCTCTGGAACTTAGTGTGAGCCTTGGTGGGAGGGCCCTGGGAATTGCTGGATTGCTTCCAGGCTTGGGTCATGGAGTTAAGGGTCAAGCCATGCCAAGGAGACCAGCAGATGCGTGTGGCCTTGTGCTGTGCTTATCAGTCGAGGAGAGAGACACACGATAATGCACACCCAGCTCACAAAGCTTTCGTTCCCTCAAGGCTCTCCTGGTGAGGCCGCCCACAGGGGCACTGACTGGAGGTCACAGACTGTGACACAGAGCAGGGGCACGGCATTCCAGGAGAAAGCTGCTGAGGGAGGAGTCCCGACATGCTTCCTACAGAGAGCCTTGCCCTTCTTCCCATAGGGCTGGCTGGGAGTACCTGCCTCTGAAGACAAGAGAACTCCCAGAGGGCAGGGGATCAGGAATGTCCGACCACCAGCTCTCTAGAGGACCTTTCCTCTCTCTCCACCTGCCCTTGCATCTGTCTGAGGTCAGTAGAATCTGACCACCAAGGTTCCTTGGAATTCCCCAGGCCAGGAAGGTGCTGCTCATTCCCCTAAAAGGCCTGCCAGGGACAGCTGGGCTCAAAGAATCCAGATTACATCAAAGAGGACGGAAGCAATCCGGCCAGCATTTCCTGGTGGAAGGTACCAGCGACATTCCTGTCTCTGAGGTGGCTCAGAGAAGGAGGAGCCAGCCCCACCAAACCCCAGCGTGGGAAAACAGCTGGAGACAGCAGGGATTAGGAATCCATCCGTGCCTGGCTCACCCACAGCGGGCTTCTCACCCAGGAGGATTTGGTCTGGTGTTGTAAACAGATCTAAGGCTTCCAGAAGGGGAATGGGAAGGTTTCAGACGAGCAGAGCACGGAGCACCAGAGCTCTGAGCCGCCGGCCTTCCTGGTACTGCTCTTGCATCTTGGCAGTGGGTGTGGGGTTTCTGTTTTCTGGAAATATGTAACACATGCTGGGAGAAAGAATCTAAAACCTACGGTCAAAGTGAGAAAAACTGTCAAAGTTCAAATCCAGCAGTCACTGCTGAACGTGTGTGTGTGTGTGTGTGTGTGTGTGTGTGTGTGTGTGTGATATAGTGGGATGCGTGAAGGAAACGTGACCCAGTACATGACTGTGGACTGGGCTGTGGGATCAGAGAGGTTATGTCACTTGCCCAGAGCCACACAGATATCAGTGGGCGGCTTGGCCTCATCCTTGTGGCATCAAGGCTGAGACAAGGTGCACAAGTTGAAGGTCCTTCTTATTCTTCCTCTGTGCAGGATGCTGAGCCCAGGTGGAGGGCCTGGGACAAGAGAGGAGACCCTGTTTGCACAGTTACACGCTCCCTACAGCCAGTCCGAAGAAAACACCTCTAGGAGCTCAATGTCCAGAGACTATGCTGCCCAGGTTGGAGGAAGGGTTGACAGGCAATGTTAGCCACAGCTCTCTAAAGAAGGTGGTTGGCCCCCAGTCCATTCACAGGAGGGTTCACAGTGGCCGGAGGGCAACAAGATGGTTAGGGGCACTGGCTTTGCAACCAACTGGATCTGGACTCCAGCCCAGCTCTCTCTTTCTGTGACTTTGTTTCTGAGCCCTCTCTGAGCCTCAGTTTCCCCCAGCTGTTCAAGATGAGTGATACCGTTTTCCTTGTGGGGATTTAACACTCAAAGCATTTGGCTGGCAGGCAGAGCAGCAGACATGTTCCCAAAGAGAGCTGCTATGGTTTGCCCCATGCTTGGGCACACCCTTCTCCAGCAGCTCCTAGTCTTGTTTTCCCCAGATAACTAGGGGTCTTCTGGGAGGCCAGGGCTTCCTTGCATAGGGTGACCCAGGCCAGGTCCCCACGGAGATCAAGTTCCCAGCTCCTCCATGGAGCCAGATAAACACAGGGGAGACAGCAGGGCTCCTTGGGCTGCCCACTAACTAGCAGATTCCGTAGCCACCCAGCCGCAGCCGCGGCTGCCCACTGTGATTGCGCCTGGCTGCAGTGTCCCTGGCCTGCCGCCACCCTCTTGGGACCCCTGAAGCCTGGGCTGGGGGTGGCGGCAGGCGGGGCTAACCTTGGCAGCTGCTTCCCAGGCAGAAGCCTCTGCTTCAGGAGTTGCCTTGCCCAGTGGCTTCCCTCCTCTGGTTGTGAACCTGTGCGATGGACCCAGGGCTCTAAGGACACCCCTATCCCTGTGCATCTCAGCTCTCTCTGCTGTCAAGCCAGTGGCCTCCACTCTATAAAGTTTGCATTTTTCTAGTTTTTTTTTTAAACTTTCTGGAACAAGTCAGCCTGTATTTATTGAGCATAACTCTATTTCCAGAATAGATTCCGGCACAGAATTCTAAATCCTTAATGTGCTTATAAGTTGTGCCTGGTGAACTCTTACCAACCCTCCAAAACCCAGCTCACATAACCCTTTCTTCTCTCTGTGACTAAGCCTCAGGCTACTCCTCATTAGTTCTCTGCACGGAGCCAAGCACGGCATGGAAGGAGACTGAGTCTCTCCAGCGGGCCTTCACCTGTGCTGTAAACCCCCCTCTCCATCATTTTACCCACCATTGAGAACCAGGTTCAGGCAGGCTCCTCCCACAGGCAGAGAGAAGGGCCGAGACCACCCCCAGGTCTGAACTGCAGATTTCAGTTGTTTATTTGGTGCCTGCTGGTTTCCCTTCCTGGAATGTAAATTCTGCCGGGACCTGGGAGTCCAGCAGGTCCAGAAGGCTGGGCTGATGTGCCTCTACTGTGTTAATGTGCTCCTGTCCCTCGCTCTGCCTGGGTTTCCCAGGCTTATCTGCTTTTGCTCACCCATGTGCCACCCAGAGGGATCTTTCTTCTTTGTAATGCCTGTACCGTGCAGAAAGAAAAACACCCAGTAAACACATTGTTTAACAGATGTAAACCCAGCGCCCTTAACTACTAGAGTGAGTGTCACCAGCAGCTGGCACCCCAGTGCGCCTTCCCTCCCTAAAACAGGACCTTGATCTCTGCTCCTTTTGTTTACCATGCAGTGATGCTGACCATGTGGCATTCTGAAATGAGCACAACTCACTGCCCCCTCCCCATGCTCTGTGGGGTGTCACACCTCACAGCTTCCACAGGTTTGGTGTTTGATGCCTGAAACTTGATGCCCCTCACACAGCCCCTTCATCCTCCCTCCTTGTGTCATCCTGGCACAGAATGTCATTCGGTCATCTAACCTACTACCCACACATGCTGCCCTCTGTTCTCCTGGGACCCTTGTACACTCTGCTTCTCTGAATGTCCTCAGTCATGGGACTCGCATTTCATCACTTTGCGTTACTGAGGCCAAACAATTTTCTGAAGTGTTTGTACTGAATTTCACTCCTCCCCCTTCCAGGGTGAGTTCTCACTGCTCTATGGTCATCAACACTGGACAGAGAACATTGGCTTTGGAGAAAATGCAATTCCAGGGGACGGAACAATGCTTTCTAAGAATGACCCTCTCAGTGTCCTGATGGCAAGGGGAAACAAATCTGATCTTTGCCCTGTACCACAGAACACAACAAAACCACACGGACCCCTCCATGCTGCACTCTCTGGGGTCTTCATTTCTGCTGGGTTTGCACATGGATTGTTCCTTTCGTTGCGATTTTCACTCTGAGTGTTTGTGGCTGGTGCCTGCGTGCATCTTTTCAGCCTGCAGTAGCCATCTGAATTTCTTTTTTCGGGGAAATATTTGTTCCTTTTCCCCTTATAAGTCCTTTGGATGGATTCTGGATCTGCGTTCTTTGCCTGATGCATTTTGGCAACATCTCCTCTCACCTTGAGGTTTGTTTCTTCACAACTTAAGTGACAATCAGACATTTAACATGTTTTAAAATGTATCATGACTTTCCTAGAGGCTTAGTGCTTGTGTGTGTGTTTATGTGCTGTGTTCTGTATGTGCACAGGTGTGTAAAGGTGAGAATCGCTCCCCACGCTCATGGAGACCAGAGGAGAATGTCTAGAGTCCTTATCTATTATGTTCACCTTCTTCCCACCAGACAGGGGTCTCCTTCCAGCAGTAGAAAGATTCAGCAATCTTCCTGTCTCCAACCCCACAGTGCTGGGGCTGCAAGTGCTTCCATGACCAATCTGGCTTTTTACATGTAAGCCAAGCAGCTATCCTGTGTCTAACCTAAGAATTCCTCCATGCAGGAGGAAGGCTGGCCATGTGGCATGCTGTGACTGTGGCCTTCAACAGGGTCCTACCACATGACGTTTTCTAGGATGGTTTTAGGGCAGACAGTATTTTGTGTATGTGCTGACGTGAGCCCCAGCTTCTCCAGACCACCTATGGGACTACCTTACCCAGCATCACCTCCAAGAATCCCCTCATGTTTCACTGCTATGCAATCTGGAATAGTCCCCTTCCAAAGCCCCGCTCCCACGCGCTGCTACTGGGATCCTTGCCCTTTAAGAGGCAGAGGTCTTCAAGAACTGGGCGCATGACTGTGAAGGAGATGGGGGCCTGGTTTTCCCTCTTTCTCTATTTCTCTCCCCAGCTGTGCTTTTATCCACCCTGTTTTTCCTCCCTGAAGCATTGCCTCTCTACAGGCCCTAAGGCAACTGGGCTAGTTGATCACAAACAGAAACTTCCAGAAGTATGAAAATACACAGACCTTTGTAAGTTGTTGTCACCAACATTTGTTACAGTTTGGGACAAGATGTTTATGTGCTGGTACCTCTGTAGCCCTGTCGCAGTCAACCCTGACCAGCTTTCTGCCACAACCGGCGGGATTTACCTCTCCTGCCGTGTGCACGTGTGCACGTGAACTGCATCGTGCACTGTGAGTGGCAGCTTTCACTCAGCAGTTTCCCAGGGCTTTTCACTGGGTATTAGTAGTTTTCATTGCAGAGTAGTAACCCTCTTGGGCAGATCTACCACAGTCTGTCCCCTTGATTGGCTTCCCAGCTTGGAAGTCTTAGACTAGAAATGTGTATGTTCAAGTCTTTTCGACTGTGTGTTTCAACTGCTCTAGGTTAGTGGTCAGATGTCACATATGTGTTAATTTTACCAACAGCTGCCAATCAATCTTCAGAGCATCATTTCACAGCTTCTCCTACTATTCAATATTCTTGTCTGCATTTGATTCTTCCCTTTGTTTTAACTTTAGCCACTTTTACATATGTGCTCTTGAATCTCATTGCCATTTTTATTTGCCTTTCTTTAGCCACACGATGTGTAACATCTTATGTGTTTTTTGGCTGACAACTCATATATTTTAAAGGTATATGCTTATGCATTTTAAAATTTGGATAGTCTTATTATTGAGTTGGAAAAGCTCTTTGTATATTCTGGATACTAACATTGTAGCATCTTGAATATGTCTTAGCAATGTCCTTTAAAAACAGAAATGTCAATCATGATGAGGTTCACCTTAAATTTTCTCCCATTCATGGTTAGTATATTTTGTGACCCATATAAGAAACTTTTTTGGCTAGAACGATGAGTTGGTGGTTAAAACACTTGCTCTGTGTGTAAGCATGAGGGCTGAGTTTGGATCCCCAGAGCCCACATAAATGCCAACTGGGTGTGATGGCCCACCTGTAATTCTAGCTGCATGAGCAGAGGCAGGGGAACTTCAGAGCACAGTAGCTATTGAGAATAGATACATAATATTGGAGAGCTCTGGGCTTGATTGAGAGACCCTGCCTCTGTGGGTAAGAATGATGGAGGATGATTACTGAGGTCAATGTAGGGCCTCCCAGACACATGCACCTATGTGCACATGTACACACACAAGCAAACATGGGCACACACACACACAACACAACACACACACACACACACACACACACACTAAGGGTATGGGAAGATAATGTTGCCTAATCCTTTCCTGTATTTTTTCTAAAAGCTTCATTGTACCTGGCGTTTGCTAATCTGTGAGTTCCTTTTTCTCTCTTCAACCCTTCTCCACTGTTATTAACCCCCTAACACTAGATAGGAGAAAAAGAAAGGGCAGAGTGGAAAGGGGGTGAGGTTATCTTTGGGCTAATTCCTGATGATTAGGAGCAAGTTGTCAGGATATCTAATTTCTTTTTCTTGTTTCTCTGTACACGACTACTTGTCAAGCTGGCAAAACCACACCTCTGCTGGAGCACGAGGCAAATCACAATCACCTGCTATGAAGCAACCTCACACACTCACACCTGGGATTAAAACAAAAACATACACCCATAATATTTCTGTGTTTTTTAAAGAAAACAGAATTACAAAATTCCCATTACAGTTTATAATTTCAGTATTTTTTCTTTCCTTGAGACAGTGTCTCATGTAGCTCAGTTTGGCTTCAAACTCACTGTGTACTCCAGGCTGACCTTGAACGGATCTTTCTGCCTCCATTTCCTGATTGCAGGGACAACAGGCATGCATCTCTGTAAGTTCAGTTTTATGTCCAGGTCTAGGTTCTACTTGGTTTTAATGGATGCATGTGAACTATGGGCGGGCATGTTATTTATCACACAGACATCAAGTGTTCTGGCACCATTTTCTGCAAGCCTGTTCTTTCCCCTCTGAATTCCCTGGATACTTTAGGAAATGTATGGTCCAGCATAGAACTTCTGCTTGGGTAGACTTCAGAATTCCAGCTTGTTCTACTGATCTTGCTGCTCAACCTCTTTTGTCTGAATTACTATATATTTATTGTTGTCTAGAAAATAGGTTAAATCTTTAAAATTTATCATTATTTTTGAAGTAATTTTAATTAGTATATTTTCCTTCCAAATGTGTTTTTTAATTTTGTTATTTTTTAATTTTTTTGAAATCATGCTTGGCTTTGACTAGGACATCCTTGGTCAGGCAGACAAATTCTAGTGATCCTGAGATTTATGATTACAGACACGGCACACCTCTTCATTTCTTTGTTTTTGATGTTCCTTAGTCATGTTCTACAGCTTTTTCTCATGTCTGTATTACATGTTTTGTGTTAAATATATTCCCCATTATTTAGTGTTCTGATTCTGTTGTGATATTTTTTATCATTTCAGTTCCCCAAATGGTTCTTGTCAATACACAGAAACAGAATTCATTAAAAAATATTTATCTTGGTTCGTGTGACTCTGATGACCTTAGTCCTAATAGCTCTTCATTGATAACTTGTATTTTCTATGTTTATGATTTTTAGTTTGGGAGAGTTTTTAACAGATCAAAATCAGTTTACTTTTTATCATCCAACAACTGTACATTTATTACCCTTTCCTGCCTTATTGCTGTGGCCTGTGCCTCCCTTACATCACAGAGAAGAGGCCAAACAATTTGGGAATAATTTGGTTCCCAGGCCTAGTGAAAAGGCTGTCACTGTTCACCATTAAATATGAAGAATAGGATCTTCATAGATCTTTTTATCAAATTAATTAATTTCAATTGATTTTGTTTGATGAGTTTGAAACATGCTCAAATGTCAAATCTTATCAACTCTTTTTTCAATTAGTTACAATACCCTCTTTTTGTCACATTCTTTCAGTACTGTGAGTGATTTCACACCTTCGTAGGTTCTCTTTGTTAAAACAGGACTTTTGCCTGCATATGAGGGACCTTGATTCTGCATTTCTTCCTTCCTTCCCTCCTCCCTTCCTTTAAAAAAAATGAACTGTTGATTATTTTATGTAATTTCCAAATCTTTAGTGAGTTTTCAAAATATCCTTTTTGGTGACTGATTCCTGAATTTATTCTGTTAGCCAAGATCTTGACCAGCATGGTGGCCATCTTTTTGTGTCCCAGCACATGGTCTGTCTTAGTGGATGCTGCACGTCAGTGGGTGTGTAAATCCTGCTGTCCTGGAGCTCCCTCTGAGTGTCCTTGACTTCAGCTGACTGGCTCACTGCTTGAGTCTTACACATCTGTTCTGGCTTTCCTAATTGCCTGCCTTGTTACGGTGCAGCCAGTGTTTGATAAGGACAATCAGAAGAGCTAGGTGTCAGAGGACACTTGAGATGGGAGAACTTCATTAAGCATTGGGATTTGGGTCAGGTGTGGCGGCTCATGCCTTTAATCCCAGCACTCAGGAGGCAGAGGCAGGTGCATCTCTTTGAATTTGAGGCCAACCTGGTCTACAAAGCAAGTTCCGGGACAGCCAGACTACAGAAAAAGATCTTGTCTCAAAGAAACAAACAACAAACAAATGAAACTCCAAAAACCTACTGGGATTTGGGTTTTTTTGTAATTGTTTTTGTTTTGGGGTTCTCTCTCTTTCTCTGTGTGTGTGTGTGTGTGTGTAGGTCTGAAGTTGACAATAGGCACCTTCCTCAATTACTCTCCACCTAACATCTTTTTTTTTCTGTGACAAACAAGTTTTTAATCCTTTGAAAAATAAGTAAATAAACAAACCAACAACAACCACCCCCAAACATTCCAGGATATTGAGCAGAGAGCCAAACCCCAAGTGTCAGGGACTTGGTCCTGGAATTTGCAGCAAGCTTGAAGCGTGCGCACAGTAAGTGTTCCACTCTTTTCTAGCCGATTTAAAGTACTGAAATTTGGCCCCCTTTCTGGGTGTTTTTCACGCCACAAGAAAGCTACACAAATGACCATGGAAAACATCCTCTAACGGCATTTTAGGCTTAAAAGGCTTCGAGTTTTCTTAGGAAAGTAAGGGGCTTTGAGCCTGTAAGTGCACCTTGGAGCAGCCGTGCTGTGTGGTCCCGGATCTGCGCAGTGGTGCCAGAACTCGCGACACCGCGGTCGCGGCGACTACTCTGGAACCGAGGTGCGCGTGCACTCGCGTGCAGTCCCGGCCCCTGAGCCTCCACTTAACATCTTTAGGCAGGGTTTCTCACTGAACCCAGAGCCCACTGGTTGTCTAGACTGGCTGGCCAGAGAGCCCTGGGGATCCTCTTCTCTCTGTCTCCCAGCATTGGAATTCTACATGCACAATGCCTCACTTACCAATCCCCTTTGTTCTGGAGAGAGGGTCTTTCTATGTAGACTGAGCTGGCCTTCTGAGTATTTCCTACAGGCCTTTCCCTCCTCCACATCCTTGTCATCCTCACTGTCCTCCTCCTTTTCTTCTTTCAATCAAGAAACATGACAGGTGCTGCTCTAGAGGGCAAGGCATGGGGTCATCAGGTAGTGGACACTTAGCTGAGAAGCCCCAAAGCCTCTGCTTTATCAGCCTGCTCATTGGAGGCCATTCTCTGAGCTCTTGGAGGCTGAAGAGCTGTAAGCAGAAGTCCCTGCCTTGGTCCCCAGACTCCTGCTGTTCAGCCTGCAGAGGAGAGTGTTAAGAGGACTCTCCAAAAATCTGGGCCCAGGGGTCTTTTCTGAGACTGATATTCCAACCAAGGACCAGGCATGGAGGTAACCTAGAACCCCTGCACATATGTAACCCATGGCAGCTCAGTGTCCAAGTGGGTTTCCTAGTAATGGGAACAGGGACAGTCTGTGATATGAACTCAGTGGCTGGCTCTTTGATCATCTCCCCCTGTTAGGGGAAGCAGCCTTACCAGGCCACAGAAGAAGACAATGCAGCCAGTCCTGATGAGACCTGATAGGCTAGGGTGAGATGGAAGGGGAAGGGGACTTCCCCTATCAGTGGACTGGGGGAGGGGCATGGGAGGTGAAAAGGAAGGGAGGGAGGGGTTGAGAGGGGACGAGGGAAGAGGCTACAGCTGGGATACAAAGTGAATAAACTGTAATTAATAAAAATAAATAATTTTTTAAAAAAGGACTCTTCATTAGCCAGGGCACCTGCCTGCAGGGGGACAGAAGGAGGTTTCAGTCACCAGAGGCCATAAGACCCATGGAGTAAAATGAACCCCCCTCAATGGAAAGATACCTGGGTAGGTGCACTTGGAGTCTTTGAGACAGGATGGGTGAACAGGTCACATCCTCACTAGATGTGGGTCAGGCCACTAGTAGGTCACCATATGTATACCCACAAAATGCTAACTGCCTGACTCATGAACCTGGGACATCTGGGTTTCCTGTCTTCTAGGGAGAAGTTTCTGCCCTTCACTGTCTCCATGGTGTTCTTAACTGCGTTAGGAGACATGACGCTACAAGGGCCCAGCATCCACTTAGGGGAATGATGGGGATCCTAGGAATGGTACAGGATACTGCTGTCATGTGGGGTGGAGAAGTCTCACAACTCATGGGGACATGGGGAACATCCACAGAAAAACCACTCACTGAGGCCTGGTTCCATTCAGGGCCTGATTAGGCAAGGGATCCAATTGTCACCAGTTAGCTGATCTGTGTCCTATTTTTTCATTTATGCTTGTAAGCATCAAATGGGAGTTCAGAGAGAGTAAACGAGTTGCCCCATAGCACACAGTCACGTTGGAACTGAGACCTGAACCCCAGAGCATCCTGTACTGAGAGTTTTTGGTTTCTTTAAAAACACAGAAGTGTTATGGGAATATACTTTGGTTTCAATCCCAGGGGCTGCTTCAGATTGTCCACAGCAGCAGACTATGATTTGCCTCATGCTCTAGCAGAGACATGATTTTGTGAGCTGCTGATAGTTTCTACAAGTGTTTGACATTTGGAATTCTGGGGACTCTTGAGAGGGTATATAAATGGCCCTAAGGCACAAGGTTGCTACTGTTAGCTGGTTAGAGGTTGGATGCTATTAGTTGCTGTTTGTCAAGTAGTATGCAAAGAAAGGAGAAGAAATTGGATATCCTGACAGCAAGGATCTTCATGGATCAAACTTGCCTCAAGGATTTTGATGCCCCTAATCATTAGAAAGTAACCTAATAATGACTTCACCCCCTTTCCCCTTTATCCTTTCTTTCTCTTCTACCTAGTTTTAGTTCTACCCTCTAGGTCGAGGAGATGGAGAAAGGTGGAAGAAAAAGGAACCCACGAAGTAACAAAGCAATAAAAATCCTGTTATGCTCTCCCTCTGTCAAGTCCATTTCTCTATCTGAGTTCTCTGTATCCCTTGCTCTATACTCCAGTGAGGCAGGAAGACCCCACGTTTTGGCTCCCATCTGGGTCAAGATGCCCACACCTCAAGGACAAACTTGAGGTGGGGAAAAGATGCTTCAAGATCCCGGGCAAGAGATTATAGGGGGAGAAAGAAAGAGGCTGCCTTTCTCTTCTTTCCTTGCTCATAGACTGGCATCTAGAAGACAAATGCTTGTATAACAGAAGGGCCATGTCTGCCACAGCCATGGAGAAAGGTGAGCTGGGCAGACATCTGTGGTCAGTGTCCTCTCTTTGAGTTGCTCTGGTACAGAGACCAGCTCTTACACTAAACTTCACAGCAGCCTGGGGAAGAGTGGGCTCTTCAGGCTTATAGGTCCCAATCCACAGTCAGTCATCAAGGGAAGTCAGGATAGGAACGCAAGCAAGAGCAGAGGTAGGAACTACAGAGGAGAGCTACCCACTGGCTCGCTCAGCTTTCTTTCTTATACCACTTGCTCAGGGGTAGTGCCACTCACAGTGATCTGGGCTCCTCCACATCACTCATAAACCAAGAAAATGCCTCCACATACTTGCATGCAGGCCAATCTGATGGAGGCAATACCTCAGCCTCCTTGTCCACAGATGACACTATGTCAAAGTTGACAAAGAAAACAAAACAACCTCCACCCACCCTGAAACCTCCAAATTAACTGTCACAGCACAACACAGCACCCTCAGGCTACTTTCACAGTTAGAATGAGGTTCACAAGGCCGAGAACCAGCTAACCTAGTGGCCACAGCTGGATAGTCATGCCATCCTGCTGGTGAGGTTAGGCTCCCCTGAACTCTCTTCACTGGCCTTCTCTCTGGAAAGACATGTTCAGACGCCCCCCTAGAGAAACGGCTACTAGCATCTCAGAACACATATCCCAGCCTCTGGGGGCCTCTGTGTTGTGGCTTAGGGATACCTCAAAAGCTCACTGGCTGTAGGGGGAGCCTTTGGGAGAGAGCAGTGGACTGTCTTCATCTCTCCAACGCTGATGTCCACGAGAGGAGTGAAAACAGTGCCTACTGTGTGTTGGAATGTAACAGTATATAAGGAATTTGGCATACGAAAGCTTTTAACTCTCATGATAAGGTGACACTCGCCAAATTCTGCTACAGATGAGGAGCCAGGATTCAGGAGGGCTGTGCCTAGGTCACAGCGCTAGGAGGCGGTAGAGTAGCATTTGAGTGTCTTTTTTGCCTCCGGACTATACTGGCAGCCAAGGGTAGGCCACACCTCTGAATTCTACCTTCCGTGTCTATTCCTGGACCCTTCTTCACACCTCCTCACCCCCACGAAGGCCTAAGGTCATGTAGCCAAAGGAGCAGGTGTTAGGGTCTGGGCTAAGAGGAAACCTGGCTTCTGGAGTGCTGGGCAGCAACACAGTGGGAGGACCAAGTGTGGTCCCCCAGCCCCAGGCCTCTGTCTCCTTGGTAACTGGCACCCTGCAGCCCCCTCCAGGCCCCTGAGAGCCTTCAAGGCTGTGGGCCAAGTCCTTGGCAGATGGCCGACAGAGGATGCTGAGTGGAAGCAGATGTGTGGGCGTGTCTGGCTGTGGGCCCAGAGGAGCTCCACATCTGGAACCCTGGGGCTTGGAGTGGGGGATGTTCAGATGGTGAGAGCGACTCAGGGTGGGTGGGACTCAGACACGCTCCCTCCCTCAGACCACAATGTTTTTGTGCACTTGGCCTCAGAAAGAAATAGCTTCATTTTTCTCTTGTGTACACTGAAACTGGTTCTAAGCCAACAGTGGTTACAGATCAACATCCAGCCTCTTCTATAATTTTCACATGGGGAAACCGAGGCCTCGGGAGAAGCAAGGATGAGAACATGATAGCAAGTTGGAAGCATTCAGCTTGGTACGGTTGCAACCATCTTGGTCATATCCACCATTCTCCTTGCCAGGTGACCCTGGATCTCATCTCAAAGTCTATGGTTCAGAAAAGGTTGCTATGACAGGCAGATGAGCGAGCTGGATGCCTGAACAGTTTCTCAGCTGAGGTTAACCTGTTCATGGCTTTGGTTTTTGAGAGGGCTGAGGGACAGCCCATGTGGCTGCTGATCGTTTCTGTTAAGCTTCATATAGGAACATCTTTGTCCCACTAGTGTGTCCCCAGGACCTGTCAGCCTTACTGTTACCTAAGACACCCTTCTGTTCTAAGTTCTGGACAGGGTGCATGTCTTGTATTATTAGGTCCACCTTTCCTGTTTCCTGTTCTCTCTGTCTGTCTCTCTGTGTGCGTGTGTACGTGCACACATATACACATGTATATGCTTGCATATAGAGGCCAGAGGTCAGCAATGAGTATCTTTTTCAGTCTTTCTCCACATTTTTTTTTTTTTGAGAAGAGTCTCTCGGTGGACCTGGAGTTCACTGGTTGGCCAGGAAGCCCAGGAATCTTCCTGTCTTCTCCTCCCCCACACTGGGATCCAAGTGTGCACTTCTGCACCTGGCTTTTGTGTGGGTGTTGAGTGAGGGACTCAGATCCTCATGCTTGCATCCATGTACTTTACCGAGTTATCTCCTCTGCATGTCTCCTCCATCCATCTGTTTCATGACAACATGTAGAGGCAGCCCTCTGAGGCAGGAAGAATGCGTCTTCTTGCCTGAAGGGAACAAACAGCTCAGAGAGGTGAACAGACTTGCTTAAGGATGCACAGAATCTGCGAATCCATGCTATAACATTAGTGTTTCCTCACTCTTAGTTCAGTACTTATCTCCTTGGGAGACCCACTGCCCTCTGCCAAGCCACATGGGGATTGTGGGCATGGCCTCCAATCCTGGGTCCTCTACCACACCTCTTGGGAGAGCTGGAAAGAGGAAAGGGCCATAGCTTTGCGGTTTGCCTCTGCTTCCTGTTATAAGGGCTATTGAGGCTTAATGTCACAGTTCGGACCTCATCAGAGATCTGGAGAATACAGCCTGCTAGTCTGTCTGGATGCATCGGGAAGCTTGCCACCTCATTAGCATGACCCATCCCTGTCCATCCTCACCCTGAGAACACACTTCCATCCAGGCAGGGCCCTGACTCCTTGTCAAGGCCCCTCCACATCTCAGGCTGTGCCAGGCTGCTCCTCAGCTGGAGGAGTGGAACAAGTTCCAGAACCCCCATCCCCCAACCTGGCTTCTGAGGCCCAAGCCCAAGAGTGCTGCGCCTGAGGCCTCCCTCAGTAGGCCACTCTCTTCTCTGTCCCTGGCCAAGCTGCAGTGGCTCCTGGTGCCTTTGTGCTCCACAATTCTGGGCCATCCTCTAAAGGCTATCACTCTTCTCACTGGGGAAGGAAGACACTTCTGTTTCAGATAACAAGGAAGCTTCTTCCCAAAATGGGGTATGTAGCTCAGATGAGTCCTTGTGTCTCTGAGGCTCAGTTTTGTCATCTTCAGGATGGTGCCAATCCCTGTGGGCTGGTATAGAATTCAACGGGCAGCCCTGGAAGTGAACACGATGCAGGTGAGTCCAGGTGTTTCAGTAAAGATAGCCTAGCGACAGCATCTCACCCAGGAAAAGGCCCCCGGGAGAACAGAGCCCTCCCAGAATCCTGCACATCTCAACTCCCCTCTGCCCTTAAAACCTCAGGCAGCAGCGGCCTTAGAAGACTTCAGGCAGATGTGAAGATAATCTTAAAGTGCCCATGTCATGAAGGTCACAGACCTCAGTGTCCTGAGACTATTTCAGAGAGGGATGAGGTTTTGGAGCAATAGGTCAGTGTGATGTCGAGTTTTAATAGTCAGTTTGACAGAAGCTAGGATCACCTGGGAAGAGAGTTTCAGTGAGGGTCTTCCTAGATTATGGGTTGGCCTGTAGGTGTGTCTATGGGAATTGTCTCCACAGCTAACTGAGGTGGGAAGACCCACTGTAGGTGGAACCATTCCCTAGGCAGGGGATCTTGCACTGTCTGAGTGTAGAGAGTGAGCTGAAAACAGGCATGCATACATTTATTTCCTGACTGTTCTTGGATGTAATGTCATGGCTTTCTTGAGTCCTTGCTGATTTTCCCACCTACTATAAGACAGAAGGATACATTGATGTGGATTTTGAAGAGAAAACATGGCTTGGGAGACTTCCAGTCAGTGGGAGGCTACATTGTCTTCCAGCCCTGTCTCCCGAACTTTCTTACTTGCTCTAGCTCGGGCCTACCTCCAATTGGCTGTGTTCTCCTTCTGTGTTGATCAGGGACTGAGGGAAGCAATTGTGTACTCCTATGGTGGGCAACCCAACCCAACCAACCAAACATCCATTGAAGCCAGGTCTTCTGCATCAAACTGTACTCTTCTCATTGGTTCCCACACTGTCTATTCAGAAAGCTGTGTTCACGATCACTATGCTGCTCCAGACATGGCCACTGTCAGCGTCACTATCACAGTCCTCACCTTCTTGGAGCCTGTTTGACCTGCGCTCTCGGGCAGCGAAGCTCACTCTCAGTATGGTTGGGGAACTCTCAAGTAAGCCCCGAGTGAGTAGCCACAGGCTCATGGCCCGTGGGGGCTAGTTGCTTAGTTGCTTGAGTTTTCAGCAATCTCCTAGGTAGAGAATTCTGCAAGCACACTTGGGTCCCATAGGCAGTGAGTGATGGAGCAAGTTGGCACCATCCTCTTCCACCTGTGACCACCATGGTTTGGAAGGCAGTGAATAACCTAAGGCCACCTTCTAGAGGCCTATCCAACAAAAGCAGGCTTCTTCCCGCTCTGCCTGGTGAATTATAACATTAACCTTTGTAGCTTGCTTCATTCAGGAAGAATCAAGTCAGCAAAGACCACGGGGAGGCCAGTGTTGGTGAATAAGGTATTTACTACTTAGGAAATGACCCCAAGGCTTTCTCACTTACCACAGGGGCAATGTACCCTGAGCCTAGGGAGTCAGGGCATCCCGCTTCTTCCCATGCCTCAGGCTTGGCCTTGCTGGAAGGACAGGCTGATTGCCCATGTGGTCCTTGCTGAAAACGTGGGTCTGCAGCTGACCCTGGAGCCTGTCTCCCGTGGGATGATCTGCAGGCTGTCTGCCTGGATTCTCCTAGGAGCAGAGTTGGGAAGCTACAACACGAAGGATGCCTGATGAGACCCTATGCTGAGAAAACAACAACAAAACAGACAGATGCAAGGTGTGTGCAGGGGCAGGTGGGGGAACATGAACATGGATCTTCTGTGGACCAACGCTGCCAGGAAGCAGGTTCTCGTTGCTGCACAGTCATGTGGGGTTGGGCAGGAGGATATGTGGGATGCGTGAGCTTGAGGGTCTGGGCTGAGGACTCGGTCCACCATGGTGCAGAAGCCAGGGTGGCCGAAGCTTGAGCAGCTGGCCACACTGCATCCACAGTCCCAGGAAGATGAAAGAGTGATGGTTGCTGGTGCTCAGCTTGCTTGCTTCTTTTTACCCAACCCAGCACCAAAGCCCAAGGAGTGGCACTGCCCACCATTAGGAAGTCTTCCCACCTCACTTAACTTAACTGAAATGCTCTGGCATAGTCCTCTTCAGGGGCTAACCTAATTTAGATAATCCCTTATAGGCATGCCTAGAGGCTTGCCTCCTGGGAGTCCAGATTCTGTCAAATTGACAACCAAATGAACTGTATGGCAGATAAAAAAACATTTACAGCAGCGCCCTCCTGCCTTCATCTCCAAGTCTTAGTTATTGTGATCACACCACACCTGCCCCAGAATGGCAGCCCTCACACCCTGCCCATGCCCCAGCTTGCTGCCTCTGTCTGGACATCTCTGTATTGGACAGCAGCTAATATCTTTCATCACATTTTGCTATCCAGAAAACAGGTTTGCAGGGTAGGTACCGTAGGTGACTGTGTGACATTTTATTAGCATTCAGGGTCTGTATCCACTCAGCCAAGTTGCTTAGCCCTTTCAATGCCTCTGTCCTTGTCTGTAAAGTAGGGAGAGCAGTGGTATGTCCCTCACAGTGCTGTCTTGAGGATTAAATGCCATGGAGAAGATCTGGGCACAGAGTAATTGGTCAATAATGGTCTCTGCATGTCTTGCCAGGCTTAGTCCTTCTGGAACACTCGGCTGTCATGGTGGTAGACAGCTGTCACCGCTGATCCTTTTTCCAGGTCTTCTCCTCTGGTGCATGAATGATCACACCAAGCAACTCCCAAGAACTTGGGTGTGGCATGGCTACTCACCCAACTGTGGCTGCCAGGTGCGGATGTGTAACTGCAGGGACTCAGCGATTCATGTTCCCTCACCCCCACCCTGCCCGGCCTGCAGGGTAGCATGTAGGCTCCACTCAAGCCCTTTGGGGCTCTGCAGTAAGTGGGCACAGGTGCTAGCCCATTTCCAGCACTCATGTAGGTAAAGCAGGGCTGCCCTAGTCCAGGGAAAAGTCTCCCTGGGATGTTTGTTTACATGAGGGTTAGTACTTTCTAAGTGTTTTTGGCCTTCAGCCAATGGATGCCTTCTCTTCCTCAGGAGCCTCAAAGGCGAATGAAATACCATCTCATTTCTCCAAAGAGAGATCTGGTCAGCCTCCTCTGCTCCAGGATACTCAGGCATTGTCTTAGTCCAGACATTAAAATGAAACCATCTTATTGGATCCTTGACGGGGGAAGTTGGGTCCGGCTTTATTACAGACAACATTCCTCTGCCTCTGGCCCAGCTGCTGGGACATCTGAAGAGCAGCTTGTTGGAAAAGGAGCTGGGAATGAAGGGCAGCGTTTGGGCGGGAGCCAGGAAGCTGAGACTGCAGCCCCAGCATGGCGTCGTGTGTGCTCACGCGGTGAGGAGTTAGCAGCTCGGCATTCCCCTGCCTCAGGGCTTCTGTTCATGTCCCTCTCTCCGCCTGGTGACTCCTGTACAGCCATGCCACCTCAGTCTAAACACAGATTCCTCATGTCCAATGCACTGTACGCCTTCCTTGGAGCAAATGCCTTCCTTGATTACTTACTGTAGGGGCTCTGAGCGCTGTGAGAAAATTTGGCTGGCTTGTTGAAAAACAAGCTGCTGGATGACCTGTGCAAACGCCCCTGGTAGAGACTCCAGCTCCCCGGCTCTGACAGAGTGGCTTTTGAGGTGTCCTGACCACTCCTTCCAGGAGCTGAAGGCCCCTGGCTGCCTTCTTCTCAGGGTTGGACTTCTTGGCAGGGTTAGGCAGTCCTGAATTGGCCCTGTGCTGCCCCCTGCTGTCCAGTTGTGAAATAACATGCGATGGAGTTGCCTTCCTAACACTAAGGATGGTCCCAGGTTTGACAGAGAAAATTAGTTTAAATTTGTTAACTTATCTTGGTGAATAATTAGAAAGTACCATGATTTGGAGGCACTCTGTAAGGATCTAGAACTTTTAAAAAAAACATCACTCACGGAGCTAACATTTAAGCTGTCGTGGGGGGAAAAAGATGGCCAGCGAGTGAACAGACTGAATGGTACGCATGTGGGTGAGCAACCCCCAACCCCCCTACAGGAAGCCAGTGCGACACCATCTGGTGCTTCGTTGGGTCAGCTATTAACGTGCCCCTCTGTGGTCATTGATATGTGGCCTGTCTTGCACCCAGTGCTGTCAATCTGGCTAACGACTCCACAAGACCTAACTCAGAGCCGGGCACTGTTTCTTCCTCACAACTGTTCTTACAGCTCTCGGACAGGAAACAAGCTCAGGGAGCCAGGGCCTTCCTCTAAGATCACTCAGCCATGAGGCATGTCTTTGGGAGACTGTAAGCCTGTCCCCCACCCCCACCGCCTGCAGACATGGTGCTCACAAACCCAGTGTCCCTCTCTCCTCCCAGCCCAGCGGGAAGGCTTGGAAGAGCCATTGTGCTGGTTTCTTCTCCGGCTGCTGTGATGAAACATTCTGACCAAAACAACTTAAAGGAGGAGGGGTTAACTCTGGGTCACCGAACCAGGGTAGAGTCCAGAGTGAAGGAGGAGGTCCGGGCTGCACGAGCTGGAAGCCGCTGCTCAAGTCCCATCCAGTCAGGAACAGAGAGCAGCAAGCCCTGCTCAGCACCCTTTTCACACGTACAGACCGTGGTCCCAGTCACAGTGCAACCACAGCAGGTGGGTCTTCCCACCTCAGTAGGCATGTGCAGAGGCCCTCTTCCAGTAGGCATGTGCTGAGGCCAGTCAAGATTCTACCAGGTTGACAGTTACAACTAACCACCTTGTGACTCTGGTCAGTCTCTTTTTGTACTATCCAAGAGGCTTGGATTAGAGAGAACAAAGAGAAGGTGTTGTGGAAGGCCCCGCCCTCAGAGAGCCTGAAGGACTGGCTGTGGGGTAGTGGGCTCCGAGTGGAGGGACGTTTTCAGAGGAGGTAAGGTTGAAGCAGGCATAGAAGGTTGAGTAGACTCCGCTGCAGCTTGGTGGCTCTCTGACTTTGGTTCCCCCACCACCCTCTCCCCAACTTTCTCCTCTTCTTGATTTGACTTGACAGTGATAGCACAATCCTCAAGGATGGCCCAGGTCATCCACCTCCACCTGCCTCCAGCCTTCACCTTCCTCCTGTTCCTGCTCAAAGGTCACCAGAAGTCCCCAGTCAACTGCACAAACTTGCAGCAAACTCAGCCTTTTGAGCACCAGGCTTCTTCTCTGCACACCAGGCTTAAACTAGGCTTCTCTGCACACCAGGCTTCTCCACACACCAGGCTTCTCCTCTGTGCACGAGGCTTCTCCTCTACCCACCAGGCTTCTCCACACACCAGACTTCTCCACACATCAGGCTTTTCCTCTGTGCACCAGGCTCCTCTGCACACCAGGATTCTCTGCACACCAGGCTTCTCCACACACCAGACTTTTCTGCACACTAGGCTTCTCCTCCACACACCAGGCTCCTCTGCACATGTCCTTGTATGTGGCTCTGTGCACAATGGAATTCAGCACTCAAGATCAAGGTCTGGTGAGCATGACAGGAATTGGCTGAGCATCTGCTAGACCATATCCTACCCATTCCTGAGTGACAGCTTCTGAGATAGGTCTTAAGAAGGCAGAGTAGCAGAGCATAGACAACAGTGCACATATATAGCTAAATACACACACCTATATATTATAGGTACCCATGTGCACATACACCTATAAACATACATGAACATACAGACACACATAGATGCTCCTATGCATAGCATACTTGTGCACACACACTTATAGACATGCATGAAGTGCACCTGAACAAATGATGTACATATACATACATGCATGACTCCCACATACACATGTACACACAAAATACATACATATACTCATGTGCAAGCATACTAACACATGTATGTCCACATGCGTATGTTTAGATGTATACTTTTTTTTGAGTCATGTCTTATGCAGCATAAGCTGACCTCAAGCTTGCTATGTGGTCAAGGATGACCATGAACTTCTGATTCTCCTATCTTCACCTTCTGGGTGCTGAGATTATGGCACGCTACGCTTGGTTTGTACAGTTCTGAGGGTGAAACCCAGGGCCTCACACATATTAGGCAAGCACTTTATAGTCCCAGCCTGCACATGTATGTACTCTGACACGTGACTCCCAAGCCCTCCATTTGCTGGAGTGATGACCTAGGGGCCCAGGGCCTGGTGCAGGGACTGACTAGGCTGTGGCTACTGACAGCCAGGCCTTTCCAGAATGCCAGTGGAAGAGCTGCCTAGGGGACGCCACTGGGCCTCTGCTGACACCTTGTGGACACATTCCAGATGGCACTAGTCGGCACAGAGTAGATCCTATCTGTTCTCAGTTCCTGCCCCTGGGGTTCCTGGGAAAGTTGCAGGGTCCCTGAACCTGCACAGCCCTAAGACAGGCCGCATGGAGGTTTTGTCAAATACTATGGGTGTGCACTGGGCCTGGAGCAAGGTCTATACTCCTTACCACCCACAAACTCTCTTGCTCCTTATCAACCACCACCAGGTCTCTGCTCTTATCCCTGCGGCCCAGCGAGCTCCGTGTGGCAGAGGCCTGACTGCTCATCCTCATCTGGGTGTCTGGAACTTGCTGGCCTCTGGTTTAGATGGGTGCTCTGAGAACGTAGGGATGGGGGCAAGGGATGAGCTGATAAAAAGGAGGCAAAGCAAAGGGCTCTCCTTGTCCTAGGAAACCCTCAGACCTGAGATCCCGGTGTGCTGAGAAGGGGATGTTTAAAATGCAAGCGGCACCAAGGGCATATAGGGTTCTGTGGACGGGTGGAGATGGTGTCTCAAGTCTCTAATGTGTGGCAACAGCTGATGGTGCTGACAATTGGATGGTCTTGCGGGGCCTGAGGGGAATGGCCTCTTGGGAGGGAAGGGGAAAGAAATGCTACCTAGCACTACCCAGGCTTCCCTCAAAGCTAGGGAGAGGCTCATTTTCCATGATGAGATATGGACCCTCTCACCTGGAGCCTCAAGACCCTATTAGCAGGGTGTGCTGGCCAATGTTGAGTGTCACCTTTCCTATGTGACCCAGAAGCACATAGTAAAATACAGTGCTGGGATATCTCAGGGCAGTGCTAAAGCATCTCGGGGCATTTCCAGACATGACTAGACCATGAATATTCTGCCCAGATCAACGGATCAACCCACTCATGGCTTTAATATAGGATGGCATTATTAGGGGGAAGGGAAAAGCAGGATGAGGCCTGCTTTTCGTGCTCATCATGGGTGGTGTCCTTGGGGCTGTCTCTTGCCCTGGTCCCTTCCTGCATGTCCCTCTTCTCTGCTTCCTGGCAGCCATGATGTGAGTTGCCCCATTCTACTGTTTTCCTTCCCTGCCGTGAGGTGCGTGCTGAACGTCCTGAAAAAGTGAGCCCAAACAAGCAGTTAGTTTCTGTCAGTATTTGATCACAGAGATGAGAAGAGTAACTAATAGGGCAGCTCTGAGCATGGATGTAACAGTAAAACTGGGCTAGGAAGTGTGTAGGCTGACCCACCAGACAGGATCCTCCCCTCCCCGAACATGCTCTTGGCTTCCCTTTCTAGTTCTAACCTGCTACTTTCTGGTGGCTCCCTGCCTCCTGAGCTCTGCAGAGGACATGTGTGAGGGTCTGGGGTGGGTAGCTTTGGAATCTTTTCTCACTTCTGTGCAGTTCCCTTTCCTGGCTGGTACCATTGCTGCTTTCATGGTGTTGAAGACTTGCCTTCCTGGCTCATCTTTGGCCAAGGCCTTTTCTGAATCTACCCAGGACTGATGGCTGCTCACTCCTCAGCTGGAGGCTGAGTGGATGTCTGTGGACACCAGCTGAAGCCCACAGCTTATCAAGTTGTCGGTACTAACCCTCTGTGCCGTGATTCCTCCATGGTCAAGACACTCAGGGATCTGAGCAAGGCGGACCGTGACTTTGTGTGGCTTTGGGCAGTAGCCTGGATGCTCCTGGTTGGCACAGAGGGTTAGAAGTGCCTTCCCTCTGTTTCTCTTCCTGATGGACTTTGTAAAAGGAACCCACGAAGTCCAAACCAAATCCTGCAGTTCCCTTCCTGAAGCCATGTGCCAATTCCCCTCTGCCCTCACGTGCCCTCCCCATTGCATGGTGCCCTCACCTCCAGCCTGAGTTGCTGCACTGCCCTTGAACTTTCTGGGCCTCCTGAGCACCTACCATTCACCACCGATGTCTATGCCTCTGCCCCAGCTGCTCCTTGGGGGGCTGTGTGCCTCCCTTCCCCACCTGGAAGAGACTAAACATGCAGAGGTCAGGTGCACAGTTTCTGTGAACCTTCTCTGCTGTCCCCTTGCTGGATGAAAGTCAGTCTTCCATCTCCTGCCATGTTTTGTGCCCACTCGTTTGCTACATGTTTCACAGACCCCACTTCCTTTAAGGCCCAAGTGCCTTCCTGAGAGGCTCAGCAGTAGGCACACAGTTCATGCCCGTGGATCAGCTGGGTCCATTCTCATTGTTGCCAAGCCCCAGTGTTCCTGGTGATGTGTGTGGGTGATCTGCAGGAAACTCAAGCATGACCTTGGGAGGATAAGGCTTTAAGGCTTAGAAATTCGAGGGCAAAGCAGCATGCACGAAATCCCGGCTTTGATTCCCACGAGGCATAAAACCTTTGGCAGGGCACACTTGCCAGCAATGCCAGCACTGGAGAAGTGGAGGGAGGGGATCAGAGACTCAAGGTCATCCTCGACTACACAGTGAGTTTGAGGCCATGTGACAACCACAAAGGTCAGAGCTCGTGGGACCCGACTGGGCGCTTCATGGGCTGTCTTCTTCTGTTGAGCATTTTTCAAAGCTGCCTCCCTAAGTTGCTTTAGGGATGTGCAAAGGTCTCTGCAGAACCCAGCCTTCTAAAGACAGGCACCCAGACCTCTCTGCTCGTGGGAACTGGATGTAAAAGTACCCACCGACTCTACTACCCGAAAGGCACCTGCTCAGCAGGAGGCAGGTGAGGGTGGAGGTGGGCAGGAGGGAAGGCAGGCAGGAATGAACAGTGCCAGGTTAAAAAAAATAACAAAACCGCTCTCAGCCAGCCTCCTCTGGCAGCCCCCAAGTGGATGTGGAAGCCACCAAATGTGTGTATTTGTGGAGTTGTAAGTAGGTCAGATATTTCCGTCACTAATTATTACTTGTGGAAAAGATGTCGGAGCTTGCCGCAGGGGAGAGTGTTGGAGCAGCCTCCATCTTCAGAACCTCGGGCCCCCATTCATTGTGCAGGCCTGGTGCAGAGGAATAACAGAACCAGGGGTTGTCCCAAATCTAAGTCTGAAAGGGTGTGGGGAGGCAGTCAAATAAAAGTCTAGAAGGAAATAGGGAAGTGTTCCAGCCCTACAGGGTCTCAGCCCTTGTCTGACTCAGTTTCTCACTGGATTCTGTCTTCAGTTTGTATGTAAACATTCTGGCTCAAGAGGTTCCCTTTTGAGGTAGGAATAGGGGCCATTTCTTGTGGAAAGTAAACATCCACCAAGAGCCAGCCGAGAAGTGAGGGAAGCACTCCTGGCGCTGTCAGGCGGCCAGTGAGGTGGCTCAGTGGGTGCAGGTACTTGGCATCACGGCAGATAACCCGAGACTGATTCCTTTGACCCACATCGTAGAAAGAGAGGACCGATTCCCGAAACTTGTCCTCTGACCTCTGTATACTGACTATGGCATGTGAGCACCCATATCATTATCCAGACTTACACACATAAGCAAAACAAATAAACAGAACGCTAAAAAAATCAGGTGGAAATTGTTTCTGTTCATGGATCAAACCCACTCAATGCCTAAATATTTACTGAGTACTGAAAGTTTGTTGGACCCCACACCCCACAGGACTTGTCTCCTCCTCCTCTCCTCCTCTGTCCCCCTTCTTCCTCCTTCTCCTCCTCTTCTTCTCCTTCCCTCTCTCCTTCTTCTTCTTCTTGGCAGGGGGTCTCATTATGTAAGCTGCTGGGCTGAGTTTGAATTTGAATCCATTCTTCCTTGGTCTCCCTCGTACTGGGATTTTAAGAATGCACCGCTGAGAAGCTGGCAATTATTCCTTAAATGTCCTTGTTGGTGAGGTTCAGCAGGCAAAATCCTTGGCCCCAAGTTACACAGATAGGCAGCATCAGACTTAGGAGGAGACTGTCGTGAGGCTGGGGGTGAAGCTCAGTTGGCAGAATGCTTAGCAGCATGAGGCCCAGCACCGTGGAAGCCTGGCTGGGGGTATGCACTTGCCACGCCGGAACTTGAATGGTAGAGGCAGGAGAATCAGAAGCTCTAGGTTATCCTTGGTTATATAGCAAGTTCACAGCAAACCGGGGCTGTGTGAGAGCCTGTCTCAAAAGCGAACAGCCAGCCAACCTCATAACCCTGAGCCAGCCCCCGAAGCGTGCTGAGTAAGCAGCTAAGAACGCAAACATGTCCCCTCCTGTCCTAGGACAAGGTGCCCCTCTAATTAGTTTCCTTGTACAGACTCTGAGATTTGTCAGTGCTTTATGCAAAGTTATGCAGAATATGTAAATCAGCAGAGGCTCCGGTTGTCTTGTCACTAGTGGGGCCACAGTGAGTCCCTGATCTGAGGAGTGGCCTGAGAGTGGAGTGTGTGTGTGTGTTGGATTCTTACCCACAGTGTCACCTGCTTGAAAGTACCCTGTGAGAACTGTACTCCAAAGATGGAATGCAAAGGCTTCTGGGAAATATAGAGAGCTGACTTCTCCAGATGCCTGGACAGGGATGGATCTATGTGTTAGGAAGCTCTCGGTTTTAATTTTTGGGAAAATGAACCTTGGTTTTCCTTACTCTCAAATGGAAAGTAGGTCTCATGAGTTTTAAGTTCCCGAGATAACCACAGTGTTCAGATTTCTGCATGGAGGCTTTCTGGAAAGTACTATTCTCTCATTTCTGCACTGTATGGCTTCTTTTGTGGTTTTGCTTTTTAAAAAATTTTTTTAACCTCACTATGGTGCTAAGGCTGTCTCTGAGCTCGTGAGCACAGCCAGCCTGGTTGCTGTCCCTGTAGCAGGGACTTCTGCATGCCACTGCACTGGACTGGCTCTTTCAGTGACCACTGTCCCCGCCCATATCCTGTGTTCATGGTCACAACCCCTGACATTTCATGTTGGTTCTTCAGGGAGTTTTCTGGCCTTCTAGAACCTGCCATGTCCTCTCCTGCCTTCTGTGATTAGTACCTGCTTTTCCTGCGAGCTGGAATGGCCACCCCTCCCTCTGCTCTGACCCCTTATCTCTCTGCAAGGGTCAGCTCCTGCCACCCACTCCCACTGCCCACTCTCATTCCTGCCACCTACTCCGGGCCAGCCAGAGCTTCCTTCACCCCGAACCTTCCTGACCTCGCCTACCAGCTGGATGCTCACCTGCTTTCGGCAGGGACTGAGACCTGTCTTCTCCAAAGCCCGTGGCACTGGACCCTTGAGTTCCTACTGTCCCTAATTAACAGCGAAGAGTGAGCAGGTGAGGACAAGTGTTTCCACCCTCAGTTGAAACTGCCCCCCAAAAGCAGCTGAGTTCCCCACTCAGTTTGTGACTTTAGACTAAAAATAGGTACAAGGACACCAAGCTCCTCGTCCTCCCTAATATACATTTTAATTTTTAATAGCTTGAGAAATCAGTGACTATACCTGTGGGAAAATGATGAGGAGCCAGCCACATAAATTAATGGAAAGTGTGTGTTCACAGTATCTAACTGTATTAAGTGTGAATAATAATTAATTATAGATTCTGCACGCAGCGACGGCCTAGAGAATTCTCTATGCCGATGGGAAAGAATTTAAATAGTCATCTATCAGCCCTGTGCTCCACCCCAGGCCATAACATAACAAGCAATAGCCAAAGAATTTTCCATAATTTATGAAAACCAGTATCTTGCAGGAAAAAAAAAAGTCGGTACTAGGAGCATAATTGCTTGGAAAGAGGAGCTATAGCCAAGTGTGGTTTAAACTGTTTGGATTATGTGCTCACCTCCCCTACTTCCCTTGCATTCATTCATCCGTTCACTTACCACACACCCTGGGATGTATGGAGAGCTGGAGCAGTGAGCTCACGGGAGCATGAGCTCCAAGTGCAATTACCTGGGTTCAAAAGTTTATCGCCTTTCTGGCTGTGTGGTATTCGTCAAGCTCTTTAACCTTTCTGTTGGTGGCAATTATAGTACCGGGGTGGTAGGTTTAGCATGGCATTTAAACACTTCGTGCCTGCCATGCTTAGCTGTGGCTGGGTTGTGTGGATGGTACTCAAGTCAGACCAGAGTTTCTGTTCTTGAAAGAGCTGCTGACTAGAACGGGACAGACAGCAAAGAAGTAAGCACAAACCGCCTGTGCCAGTCATGTAGGGGATTGCAGCACTGTCCTAGGAAACAGGCCAGGCAGGTTCAGGCCAGACCTGAAGGTCTACAGGAGCCAGTCGGTGGCAGAAGTTTTCAGATCCTGCCTCAACACTGTACATTCTATCAGGACAACCTTCGTGTGTGAGTGCGTGCGTGAATGTGGAGGCCAGAGGCTATTCACTTTGTTTTTGGAGACAGGCCTCTTAGCGGGAGCTGATTAGCCCAGGCTAGCCGGCCAGTGAGCCTCAGAGGCACAGCACTAGGAGCTTGCACAACCAATTGCACAACTTGTTTTGTTTTGTTTTGTTTTTTAAACGTGAATTCTGAGAACCTGACAGTGCAAGCATGTTAGCATTGAAGCTGTCTCCCAGGCCCTGCTTTGGCTTTTTAAAGACAGGACCCAGCACACAAGATGTTAAGGCACCCCACAGAACCCACACACTAAAACTGTGGTGGAGACACAGAAAGAAACTGGAGAGGAAACTCAGATGGAAGTCATGGAGACTCCGGAGCTGTGAGGTGAGCCACAGGCAGGAGTGGAGGGTTCACAGCTGTGGAAGATCAAGGGAAAGAAGCAAACTCAGCTCTGCCTCCTTCTCGTTGGCCAGACTAACACAGAACACGGCTGGAGAGTCTGGCAGTGAATCAAGAAGCTGCAGAGATCTCCTGACTCAGACACAGAGGCTCGGGCTGTGAAGACATAGGAATGAAGGCGTGCTCTTCAGCAAAGGAAAACTCCTAGGAAGCAGGTGGCCAGGGGCGGAGCCAGGAAGCCAGGGCACACACTCTGCCAGGAACTGCTCCAAACTCTCCATGCAAACGGGCCCAGGAACCCAGAAACATACAAGGAGATGTGTGGGCACGTTAAAAACCAAGGGGCTGGGAAAGGCTCAGTGGATAAAGGGTTTGCCCCTCAAGTGTGAAAACCTGAGTACGGATCTCCAGCACCCATGTGAAAGCTGGGTGCGGTGGTGTGTGCGTGTAAGGCCGTGCCAATGGGGTAGATATAGGACGGCCTCCAGACCTTGCTGACCAGTCAGACTAGCTTAAATGGTGAGGCTGTCTCAACAATATGGAGGAGAGCCATTGAGGAGGATCCCCACCATGAATCTCTGCTTTCTCCATGTGTGTGTAGATGTACCCACATAGCACGTGCGCGCACACACACACACACACACACACACACACACACACACACACACACACACACACACACGGGAACAGGGGGAGAAAAGGAGAGGGAGGGGGAGAGGGAGAGAGAAGAAATCCAAGGCAAAAGGAACCCTGCTCTCTCATTCCCAGCCTGGACAGCAGCAGCTAGAGAGACAAGTGAACCCAAGGATGCAGGGAAAGGCAATCTCCAGTCTTACACTCTGCTTATGCGGGGGTGAGGGTCATTCTCTAGAATGTTGAGTGTTGAATGTGGGTACCACAGCCTCAAGCTATGCTTCTGGCATAGGCCTGGGTATGCCAAAGGAAGGGTCTCCCTTCAAATCCTTGCCAGCTACCTATGGAACAAGCTGGAGTTGGTGTGGCAGTGTCTATCAGAAGGGGGCGCTCTTGCTAGACTGCAGGGTCCTGGCATTTCAAAAGCTGTCTGGGAAAGGAATTTAGCATTTCTTCAGGACTGTCCTAATTCTATTGCTATGATAAACATCACGGCCAAAAACAGCTTTGAGAGGAAAGTGTTTATCTCATGGTTTATAGTCTATCATTAAAGGAAGTCAGGGCAGGAACTCAAGCAGGCAAGAAGTTGAAGCAGAAGCGACAAAGGCAGGCTTCTTCCTGCTTGCTCCCAGGCTCACATTCAGCTCCCTTTCTCTTATAGCTTCAACTCACTTGCCTAGGGATGTGGCTGCCTACACTAGGCTGGGCTCTCCTACCTCAAATAGCAGTCAAAACATGCTGCACACACAACCTAAAAGGCCAGGAGGCAATTCTTCAGCTGAGGTTTCCTCTTTCCAAATGAGTGAAGCTGACAGTAAAGAGAGCCTTCACCGTGGCCCAACAAGGCCCCTCCTGGACATCCATCCCAGAGCCACTCACACGAAATGAAAAGGGCACTGGCAGAACGATTACAGTGGCGTCTCTGGGTCCCAGAGGTTTGGAGGCTACTTAGATGTCCTTCACTAGGGAAATGCATGGGCAAGTGTGGTGCGTTCTGGTGGACTTCATAGCTAGAAGCAGCTAAGACACACCACTGCATACCCCTAGGTACTGAGCAATATAAGAAGTGGCAGACAGCTACAGCCTAGAATTAAGCCACAGTAGTTGAAACACAGTATACACACATATGTATGCTGTATATACATACTATATATGTACACTATATATATATATATGTGTGTGTGTGTGTGTACATACATATTGTTGCTTTCTTCTGTAAAGCCCCAGTATCAGGGTTAGAAGTGGGGGTGGGGCATTTATCTCTTCCCTTAGGCCAGGTCCAGGCTCTCCAGGGCACCCCAAAGTGCCATCTTCCTCACTGGGAAGCTTAGGGTGATGCCACAGTGGCTCTGTGGGAGGGTAAGTGCCAAGACAGACCCTCTGTGCCCTTCCAGGCCTATGTTGACGACACAGAAGAATCTGTGACCCTTGGCCTACCATTGCTGTGCTGATGATTGGTATAGCTGTAGAAATGCTGCACCCTAGGCAGCTGCCATGTCAGGAGAGATGGCCTTCCAAGAGCTCTGGGTCCTGGGCTCTGCTGTGAGCTCAGCAGTAAATGTACGACAACATTCCCTGCTTGCCCCTGGGAATCTAGCAGGGAGGTGGTGTGTTTTCCCTTCTGCAGGGTTTCTCAGAGCGTTTACTATCCTGACCGGCATCAACCAAGGCTGCGAAGGCTGACAGTGCTACCCACACTGTCCCAGGAATTCTTGCCGGAGGAACACTCATGAACTGCTGCTGTGCAAAATGGACCGTGACGCAGACTAACTCACTGGGACAGTTGAGGACAGTTCTTAAAGTCACCAGGCCCTGCTCAGCACTGATGCCATTCCCCTCCCCCACCCCCAGGCTAACATGAGCCCAGATGTAAACTCCCACGATCTCTCCTGGCTGCTGGGACGTCACACCCTTGGCCACTTGGCTCACGGTCCATGACCTCTCCTCACCCCACTGCTAGGAGCAGTACCCGTCCCTTGGGGAAAGAGGCAAACTGGGCTATGGGAAGGGATGTGGAACTTCTAGGGGAAGGTCACTCGGGGCGCTTGGCTGGCATCCTGGTGCAGGGAAGCCACCCATTAGTTTAGTTAGACACTGCGGGGTTTGTTCCCCTCTCTGGACCTCAGCAGGTGCCCTGAAGTCCCCCCCCCTTTCTAAGCAGAAGGCTGAGCAGAGAACTCCAGCACTCAGGGGTGAGGCTCTGGTGTACAGGATGGAGACTGAAGCAGACAGAGCCAGCAGCGTTGGCCTGGGTCTGTTAGCTGGTGGCATCAGTTGGTAGAGGTGGGTCTTAAACATGGCTTTCACTGTCGTCCCATAGGCCTCGTTCTTTTTCATGAATGACTTCCCTCAGTGATGAAGTGTTACCTGGGCCTGCAAGCAAAAGAAACCCTTTCCTCTCCAAGTTGCTTTTGGTGGCAGTGTCTGATTACAGCAACAGAAACCCTGAATAAGACAGATACCAGAGACGAGAGCCAGCCCCAAACCCTGTCACGCCCACAAGGAATATCACGTTTTTTTTTTTTTTTCTGAAGAGGCTCAGGGACAGGACAGAGATCACTGGAAGTCATGGTGGGCCCGAGTGTCTGAGTTGAGCAGAGAGCTAAGTTCTTATCTCTGTCCCCATGGCCATCCTGTGGTCCTGCTAAGCCATGAGCAAACCCCGAACTTTAAGACAGTCTGTAACCAGTCACCACAGAATACGGCCCATTCTTTCGCCCCGATATGGGCACTGCAGGTGTCCATGAGGGCCTGTCATCCTCTCCTTCTGGTGTTTTCCACCTTCCTTCCTGCCTGAGCTTGCTTCCTAAAACTCAAACCTTAACACTGTCATCCAACCGCTCCCTGGCAGCCAGCCTCTTTGTCTTCTAAAGATTTCTTTGTATTTTCTCAATATCGTGTCTTTGATTTCCTGACATTTCCACAACACCCTAAGCGATCTCAGCATTTTTCCTAAACTGGAAAAAAAAAAAAAGTAAAGTGCTCTCCTGGGGAGAAAGGGCAAATTGCATGTTCTTTTGTTTACACATGTGTACAGAAAATCATTATTCTCCTTGGTGATTTTCCATGTGATATCAAAAGAGAAATGGAGAGACTGGGACTCTGTAATGGCTCCTGAGGGACTCTTTCCGATTCGGCGACCCCAGGGGAGCACTACGCACCCAGCTATTTTTGAAAGAAAAGAGGAAATGTGGACAGTGGCCTCTGCCAGGCACAGGTCACTGCGTGGTTAACTTATTCTGATGATTGCTTATTTTTGTTTTTATGTAATCTGATGTTTTGATGCAATCATTGGCATTTCGTGTTTGACCTTAGACTATTTTGTGTTTGTCCATTCATCTTGGGCATGCAGAGAGTCAGTGGACACCTGAGGAATGAGCAGTCGTCTGTCTCCTTAAAACATGGCCACTCTGCTCAGCCAGCTGATGAAGGTCAAGGTTCACCTGGGGTGAGAAGGCAAACTCTGCTTTTATACAAGTTCTTTTTAATTTTTAACATAATTTACCCTTTTGCCACCTAGAGTAGGAGCTTCCTTTGGCCCAAGGTTTCTACAAGACCTCTGTACATTTAGGGAAGGACTTGAGTCAAATCCTGACCTAGGAGCTGGGTGCAACACAGCTTCATAATGGACTGTGATCCTGAGAGTCAGAGATTCATAAATTCAAGGGAAAGTCCAGTGAGCACTGGACTGGGAGTCATGGCTGGAAGGAGGGTTCAGCTGTGCCCTCTTCACAAAACAAAGACACAAAGCCATGAAGCATGGCATTCATGTGCCCCTTTCGGGCAGTAGTGAAGCCTTGGGTTCAGGTATAGGGAGGATCTCTGCCTGGCGCCTCTTTAAACGTGGGCGTGAGAAGGTGGGTCAGCTCCCGCCTTCTCCTTTAAAATAAGGTATGTTGGATGTATGATTTCTACCATGGACTGCTTATAAAGTTCGATCCTCTGAAAGGTTTAGCAGGCATCCAGGCCTTTACAGAGACACGGTTAAGTTCAGTCACGATCTGAAGAGAACTTAACATGGCTGAAAAAGCAAGCCACCTCTCCGTGTCTTACACATGTGCTTCATCTCCCCTCCGTGGTCACCGTTATCAGGGGAAGAAGCCCCCGTTGCCACCTCCACGTCACTGGTGAGCACTTAGAGGCTTGGAGAGGGATGGCCTAAGGCTATATTCCCGAGGGGGGTGGGGCCATGGCAAGCCTGAAAGGTCCTTTCCTCCAAAGTGTGCTTGGAGTTAACTGTCTAGTGTGGATGGCGAGCTAGGGCCGGGACACCCTCTTTGTCTTTTCTGAGTCTATAGGAGCCGGGGTCTGGTCCAAACCGATGGCCAGTCAGCACTGAAGCATGATGGGACGGCTGAGTGCTCTAGAGTGGACTCCATGTCCCGCTGCTAACTGGGTGGACTCCTGACTGAAAGAGAGGTGAAATGTGGAAAGCGGGCTGGGAGTAATACCTGTGGTTTCAGGATCAACAGCTGGAACTGCCCGGACGACTCAGTCCACATGACTGCCTATCCTGGATCCTGTTCAGAACTGAGCGCCAACTGGCCAAGTGTTTTGCAGAAATTCAGCTATTCTTTCTAAACCAGTGCCTCTCAGACCAAGAAGACTGAGCCCCCTTCCCTTCTTTTGTTGGCTGTCAGGCAGAGGGCCACTGTTAGCTCACAAATATTTTTCTTTTTTTTTTTAAAGCATTTATTTCAGATTTAAGAATGTGTTAAATGTATGTGTGGGGGTGACTGAGGAGGACAGAGGCATTGGATCTGATGGGATTGAAGTTCCACACAGTTGTGAACCTCGTGCTGTGGGTCCTGGGAATCGAACTCAGGTTGTTTGGCAGAATAATGCATACTTGTTTACTATCTTCTAAGTGCTTTTTGTTATTTTCAGAATTTTGCATGTTGATTTTTTTTCTTTTTTAACATTTTTATTTTATATTAATCACAGGTTATGTACTTTGTATCCCATATGTTGATTTTTTTTAAAAGCAAAATAATGGTTCTCTATTTAAAGGTAGGACCAGCTACCAGACATTTTCATTTCTATGAAAGTGATTGTTTGGCAGTATCACATCCCTAAGAATGGTGGCTAAGAGTCCCTTAAAAAAAACAAGAAGGATTGCAAAAGCCAAAGAGGTCAAGACCACCACAAGAAAACCTACCAAATCAACTAGCCTAGATGCATAGGGCTCACAGAGACTGAATATCATGGGATGATCTAGACCCCCCCACCACCACATAGGTAATAGATATACAGCTTGGTCCTCATGTGGGACCTTAACAGCAGGAGCAGAGGTGGTCTCTGACTCTGCTGTCTGCCTTTGGGTCCCTTTCCCCTCAGTGGACCGCTTTGTCTAGCGCCTAGTCCTGATTGATATGCCAAGGCAGGCTGATGTTCAAGGTAGGTCTCCCCTTCTCTAAGAAGAAAGGGAGGGTGGCATAAGAAGAGAGGAGGGGGAGAGGGAGGGACTGGGAGGAGACGAAGAGGAAGTTACGAACTGGATGTAAAGTAAATAAATAATTAATGACGAAAAACAGAAAAGAGAAACAATGTTAGGAGAGCAAAGAAGCCCCAGCACTACCGCCGTCGCCCACAAGAGGGCTTCCAGGGCCGCGGAGAAGCAGACCCAAGCCCAGGATCGGCACAGCTCAGCAGTGAGCGACCAACCCGTGACTCCACCTCCCCAGCTCCTAAGGAACCTCTTTCTCTTCTACATCCATGGAGCGGTTCCTGCTCTCCAACCCCGAGGGCATACTGGTCACAATGTGTGTGTGTTGGGGTAGGTGGGAGGAAAACGGACGGCTGGACACAGAAATGGAAACAGCGGGTCACAGTGGTACTGCCTTCCACTCTGAAGATGCGACACCTCTGCCCAGCCAACAGCACCCACCACAGAAACTGAGGTCTGAAGCAGCCATATTAAAGATACTTGTCACCAGCCTTGTCAACACCAAGCTGGAGGGAGCATCTCCTGCAGAGTCCCAGCAGGCGGAGGTGCAGTGCTGGGCAGGGCTCTTCTCTGCAGAGGGAGAGAAGGGTCCCACCTTGGTGGAGACTAATTCAGAACACCCCACGTGTCATCTCTTTGGGGCCCACAAGCCCCACAGAGAAGTACTGCTAGCCCATTTTAAGATGGAAAGACTGAGGCTCAGAGAAGTTGAGTCATATGCTCAGTGTCTCTCAGCCCTTTTGGGACACAAAGAATCAAGATGTCACTCTCAGAAAGGTCCAGGCTTTCCTAGGCCCCTACCTCTTCTGTACGGAAGAGGTGGGCCTCAGGATGGGAGGGGCCCTTTCTGAGAGACAGGGTGGGGGTGGGTGAGAAGAAGACTCCCCTCTTGAATTCTTGCACGCTTCAGGGGGGCCTAGCTTTGCTTCCAGTGACCTGTGAGCCTGCGCAGGAAATCGGTTTTCCCCCATTAATGCATGCTTTACTTACACTTCTCACTACAATTACTCTGCGGTAATTAACAAGGGAAATAACACATCTGGGGCTGACTGCAGCTCCAAACAGATGCACAAGATGCAGAGGCGAGTGGAAGCCCTCGCGCTTGTTTCACATCTCCGCTGAGCACCTACTGTGCAGTGGCAGTGAGCCCAGGGCCAAGGCCCCGCTGACCACCAGGGCAGTAGCCAGCGGGTGCAGGACTGGATCAACGTTGCATTGGATGATACGTGCTGGGAAAGACCACAGGAACAGCCCTTTCTTTCCCTCCCAGAGGTGCCATGTGAGCTGAGGGCTGTGGGGAACCAGGAGAAGTGTCGCAGCCTGGGAAATGGCAAGTGCCAAAGCCTTGGGGGCAGAATGGGTTTCTCATCCCTGAGAAGCTGGACAGTCAGTGTGGAGCTGACAAGAGGCTATGGAGGTGAGGGGATGGCTCAGAGGAGGTGGCTGAGCCCCTGCCCAGCTCTGAGGCCTCGGAAAAGCAGCTGAAAGCACCAAGGGAAGCCGTCGAGGGGACTTTCCCGGAGTCCCTGCACAGTCTATTGCGCATTATTCCTGAGGCTCTGAGGCCTTTATCTGTGCAGGGCAACGGGCCCACGGGCTTTGCGCAAGCTGCAAGTGACAGGACAATCTGGGCCAGCCACCATCTTCATCTGCCCTTTCCCACCCTTGCCAGTCTCCCCCCCACTTTGCAAAGTGCCCCAAAGCCCTGATTGTGGGCCTGGGGCTGGGGTGGTCTGGGAGAAAAGTGGGAGCCGTGACTCCCTAGGCGTCCTGTGCCCCACAGGAGCCTGGGCCCTGCTTTGAAGGGCTTCTCCGCCCTGTGCCAGCTCCTTACAAGCCCACCAGGCCTGGACCTCGGGGTCACCTTGAACATCATTCCTTCAGTTTGCAAGTATGTTGGGGAACAGAAGAGGTAGGAGGGCACAGGCACACAGTGGAGCTGGGCAGAGTGGGTGGACACTGAGTGGGGGGTGGTAGCAAGATGGCAAGACCATGTGGGAGCTGTCTCCACAGGCCCACAGGGGAGCAGAGGCAGAAACCAGATACCCCTGAGAGAGGAAGAGCCCCAGGCCACTCCACTGAGGTCCCTTTATCTTCTGCCTGGACCCTTCCTACTTCCAGCCTGGTGAAGGACTCTCACAGAAGCCCTCTAAGGCCATTCTCCATGGCAAGGGACTACAAGGGGACGTTGGCACAGGAGGGATGGGGCAGGCTAAGTTCTTTGGGGGCATAGTTCCCTACAGCCCTCGCAGTTCTGCAGAGGCAGGGAAGGGAGCAATGGAGTGAGATACCCTCCCCAGGGCTGATGAGCTCTGTGCCTTCCCTTCTGCCTGGGACCTCGTCCCTCCCTCAGAGAAGGTGGCCTTGTGGAAGGACTCTGGAACCTTCTCTGCAGGCTTTCTATGTCCTCTTGTCCCACCTTTCAATTTTGGACACTTCCAGGTTGCCTTGGGGTCTAAGGAGGCCCAGGGAGGACTCATTTATAAACCCAAGTGGGTCCCCAGGAAAATTGTTCTGCTTTGGAGCCACCCACACAAGGCAGATCCTTGTCACTTCACTCTTGTACAGTTCTGTGTCCTCTACACTTCATAGCTAGTTTTTCTAGGTCCCCAGGGAACTTCTGTAAGCATCTCTTGTTCACCCCTGCTTGTCCCTACCTCCCATTAGGAATGTACCCTGTCCTGTCCTGTCCCTGTTGGGTGTCCCTGGGAATGTTTGCAGGGTTGTGTGTATGTGTGGGAATTGCAAAGTGTCTTCAGAGCACAGATGTGGGAACTGCTCTTTGAGGAGGCCTCTGGAGGCCAGTGGGTAGGGGACCCTGAGGGAGCAAGAGGTACTTCTTCCCTTCTAAACCTGGCTTGATTTTGATTCCTCCTCTTTGATGTATTTCCTTCTTAAGAAACTGAGGATCATACCTAGAGGATGAGTGGATGACTGTTGAATCCATCTTGCTAGCAAAGAGTATGTGTTTTGTTGGAGGAGGGGCTGGCTTGGGAGGTAAAGGCTTTGAAATCCAGTTGCCTGGGTTCTAATGCGCCTGCTGAATCACCCTGAAGGAATCATTCAGGAGCATTGCACTTCAGTTTTCTCCTCTGTGGAGTACTGGAAATTCATGTCATTAGCAGGGTGACTGTACAAGAAGCACCCATTAAATGCTAGCTGATGTCATTGTCATTGTGAGTAAAGTGAAGTCCTGCGTGCTTTTCTCTGCAGAAAGTCCAGCTCTGAGGATTGTCCTGCTCCTCCCCTATGGGCTCTCAGCTTCAACCCCTGCCCCCCGAAGACCCCTACTGACCTAAGATGCAACACTTGGGACAGAGAGCTGCCCAGTAGCAGACTGGCTCTGAGCTCCCAGATGAAAATGAATTGCTAGGCTGAGGCCCCTAAAGAAGAGGGCAGCAGATGGTGCAGGTCTATGGGTGGACCTAGAGTTCTGAGCCTTCCCTCTCGATGCCTGTTGGGCTGATGGATCCCTGAAAAGACCCCAGATTATAGTGTCAGACAGATGTGACTTCTGCCTCCCTGGCTTTTGCTTGGTGTCCTTGAGTGGTGCCTCACCTCGTAGAGTTAAATTTTCTTAACTACACTAGAAACAGCAGCACCTGCTTGGAGGAATGGCAGGACTGTGTATGTGAATACCTCTCCACGGCCGGCACACATGTTATTGTGCCACTGGGAACCCTGTGTGCTCACGTCACCTGCCTTCTGCGCTAAGCCTCATTCCCACATCCTGGTAATGAGGTAACTCTGTACTGCTGCTGTGACAGAAACGTCCCCGCCCTTACCCAGCGCCCCTCTGAACTCCCTTGGAGCAGGACACAGGGCTTTTCTGCCTGTTGGATCACCAGCGACCACCTGAGGATGGGCAGAAGATCCAGAGCAGACGAGCCACTAGATAGATGGACGACGGATAATCTCCCTCCGCTCCCTCGCTTCGGGGTCACTGCCAATGCCTCCTAGAGCTGCCAGCACAAAAGGCCCGCTTGTTCACAGAAGAACCTGCTGCTCACTAACGTCCTTCAAATGACATTCTTCACCACGCAGTCTCCATCTGACTCAGCATGAGTCAGGAGGTCATAGTCTCCCCGAGAGCCCTAGATTCAGTTCACCACCTCCTTCCCATACCTGACTGCAGGTTCTGTCCCCAGCAACCTGACGGGGAGACTTCAGCTGCCCTTGTTACTGCTGTCTGTGTCGCCAAGGCTGCTTAGTGCATTCCACACGATGGTGTCACCTCATTCTTGGTCTCTGGCCAGACATGAGCAACTGATTGGTGATCTTTTGGCATTGTTGGAGTCTTTTTCCACCTAGCACCCCAAGTAGTCATCATCAATTGATTGATATATCCATAAAAGAAGGGCCCCATTTTGTTTCCCAGCTAGCAACTTTCCTAACAGCAGCACACTTATGAAACTGGCACGGAAGGCTCAAGGGGAAGCCGAGGGCAGCCCTAAACCAGGGTTTCCTGACAGACTCCTCATTCTGGCCTCTGCAGGCAGACATCTGCCAGAAGGGACACACACACACACACACACACACACACACACACACACACACACACACACACACAGCTCCTTTATTCACGAGGAGTACTTTTCAAGATGCTCAGTGGGAACCTTGATTCCTATCTGTACTGCTATTTCCCATGCAGGTATTTCTCTGTTTAAGTGTAATGTATAAATCAGGCACAATAAGAGATTAAGAATAACTAAGGATCAAATGCAATGATTAAAGCAAGACCACAGGTGTGGGCATCAGAATCAGATTTTGCTACTGTGATGAAGACAAGATTTAGCTTGGCTCATTTCAGAGGGTTAAGCCTAAGGTCACCCACCTCTACATTGATTTGGGTCTGAGGTGGAGGGATGAGGCACATTAAGAGTTGCTGCTCACCTCATGTGGCCAGGAAACAGAAAGGTGTAACTTCCCGGGCTACACCTTCAGTGACCCACTTCCTCCAGGTGTGCCCTACCTCCTAGTTTCTACTATCTCCCAGCAATGTCACTGTCTTATGAATTCATCACTGGGTGAATCAATGTCAGGTTCCAATCCCCCACCAAGGCGCCCATCAGCTTTTAACACATGAGCCTTCCGGGGGACAACTCAAATTCAACTATAATAGCACATCTCACATGCAAAGCTACAACAGAATTCTCTCTCTCTCTCTCTCTCTCTCTCTCTCTCTCTCTCTCTCTCTCTCTCTCTTCTTCCTTTCTACCTACCCCTACCTGCCAAAGGCAACTGAAAGTGTGGAAGTCAAAATTACAGATAAGGTAGAGTGGGGACCATTGGACACTAATGGACACACATGGCAGACTCCTCTTACCTTAAGAATGAGATTAAAAAGAAAACCATCAACAGTGTTGGCCACTGAGACCTAGTTGTTACAGTTAGGCCCAACGTGCAAGACCATCAGAGACCTGGACGGGACCAGCATTGTAGCAATACATCCAAGAGATACACAGCTCAACAACTTCTTCCCTCTAACCAGGACACTTGTGACTAATGATGATACATTTTCATCTTGTCACAGCAAACACGTGACTTCTCTCTTCCTTTTGCAGTTTTCTAGACAGGAGTCTTCCTCCAGTAAGCCAGAAGAACTTCTAGAAGTCCAGGTCAAGGCAGAAAGGGGCTGGTCCAATCTATGTGACTTCTCAGCCACACAGCACACAGTCATGCCAGCTGCCACTGTACCTACCACACAGGCTGATTTCCAGCTGAAATGCGTGGGTAAACTTCTGTGCTTCTGACCCGTGTTCTCTTTAGAAAATGTGAAGAACAGCATCTTGGCAGATCATACTCTTTGTGTGAGTGCGCAGTCCCCAGACAGCCCAGGGAGGAACCAGCCGCTCTGCACCTTGTCATTAGCTTTCCTTTATCTCCACGAATCTCTGTGAAACTGAAGCCCTCTCTGCACTGCTGCTATTGGTAGAACTTTCTGGAATGATGAAGACGTCTCATATCGTTGTAGTTAAGAAGCTGCTAACGACAGGCAGCCAGTGAGCCCTTGAAATTTGGCTCGTGTCCTGAAGTATTGTCTTTTCAATTTCGCTTCACTTAAATTAATTTAGTCAAATAGCCCCATGTGGCTCGTGGTAACTTGGGTAGACTTAACAGATCTACACCTACAGCAAGAATCCCATTAGCAGTAAATCACTTCACTCCCTGCCAGTGCCAATCCTCTGCCGCAAAGCAGTTGGTGTGCCTGTTAAGCCAGCTGAGGTCTCTGGCAGCTTTGGAGACCCATCGAGCTAATTCTGCCATTAAAAAAATAAAATAAAATAAACACCTAGCAGGGCTGGAGAGGTAGCTCCAGCAGCAAAGCGTTACAGTGAAAACGTAAGGGCTTGGGTTTGGCTCCCAGGACAAACACACACTAGGTGCAGCCCTGAGTGAGCATAATCCCAGCGCGGGGGAGGCAGACACAGGAAGATCCCCGAGGCTCACTAGCCAATTGGTCAACTCTTGGTTCAGTAAGGCGGGGCTTAGTTAGGGTTCCATTGCTGTGGTCAAACGCCATGACCGCCATGACCGCCATGACCGAGAGCCACGTGGGGAGGAAAGGGTTTATTTCACTTACACTTCCAGGTATAGTCTGTCACTGAGGGAAGTCAGGGCAGGAATCTGGAGGCAGGAGCTGACGCAGATCCGGGGAACAATGACACTTACTGGCTCGCTCCCCTCTGGCTCACCCAGCTGCCCAGCTTGTTAAACAGGACCGAGCACCACAGGCTCATCCGCAGGCCAGCCTGCTGAGGTTATTTTCTCTCGAGGTTCTCTCGTCCCAAATGACTCTGGCTTATGTCAGATTGTCTGAAAACAAGCCGTCACAGCCTCCAAGCCTGCTCAGCAGGTAAAGGCATTTGCCACGCAGATGTAAGGCCCCGAGTTGAATTCTCAGAACTCATACAGAGGTGGAAGGAGAAAACTGACTCCAACAAGTTGTCCTCTGACTTCCATATACACACTGAAGCACACAAGTACACACTTGGACATTATACTTGAGCACATGTACTTGCATGTTTATGTACACACACATGTACACTAAGGTTTTAAAGAATGACCCTGACCTCTGCTCCTCCTCTCACACAATTTTTTATTATTGTTTTTTATTAAATTTTTATTTTTTATATTAATTACAGCTTATTTACTTTGTATCCCAGCTGTAGCTTCCTCCCGCATTCCCTCCCAATCCCATCCTCCCTACCTCATCTCCTCCCTGCCCCTCTCTAAGTCAATTGACAGGGGAGGTTCTCCTCCCCTTCTCTCTGACTCTAGCCTATCAGGTCTCACCAGGACTGGTTGCAATGTCCTCCTCTGTGGCCTAGCAAGGCTGCTCCTCCCACGGGGGTTGTGTAGGGGGGGGTGTCAAAAAGCCAGCCACTGAGTTCATATCAGAGACAGTCCCTGTTCCCCTTACTAGGGAAGCCACTTGGATACTGAGCTGCCTTGAGCCACATCTGAGCAGGGGTTCTAGGTTATATCCATGCATGGTCCTTGGTTGGAGAAACAGTCTCAGACAAGCCCCTGTGCCCAGATATATTTGGTCCTTCTGGAGTTCCTGTCCTCTCCAGGTCTTATTAACTCCCTCTTCTTTCATATGATTCCCTGCACTCTGCCCAAAGTCTAGAACAAACTGAGAGGCATGACTTGCTCCATGATGCTTGACCTGGCTCTCTTGATTCGTGTGGAGGTGCTTCACCTTTATCCCTAAATACACAGAGACTAAACGAGTCTCTCATGGAGTGCAGAGTCAGAGGTAGCATGCAAGATGAGTTTGAGATGTAGACCATCCTAATTACAGGTAAAATTCAGAAATGCACACTCCAGGCACAAGAGCCTTTGTGACAGAGTAGTAGTTAGATAGAGTTAGATGTTGATTTTGGTTTGTTCCCTGTTCCTGGGAGAGAGGGCACCCTCACACAACAGCCTTAGCCTCCCAATGGGTAGGATTTTCCCATGGCTTGGTAACCTGGGAGGCGAATGACATCCAACCTGACACTCACATAGGCGAGGCTCTGAACTGTTCTGAGTACACACATTCCTGTTACAGTAACTTCAGCAACTCCTGTGAAAAAACAAGCCACATTCCTTAGTCACAGCGGGCTTGGAGCTGAGTGGGAAGTCAGGCTGAGAACCGGAAGTTCTTTTCGTGTTTCTTTTCCTCCTCAAGTCTTTCAAGTTATTGTAACAGGAATGCATTGCCTGAAAAACAGGGGGTCAGAGAAGCAAAATGAGTCCCAACTCTCATGAGAACTTAAACTGATTGGTCTGCCAGGGCCTAGGAGTGGAGAAATTTTAGAAATAATGCCATGAACAACAATATCAACTACTTCAGATCATGATAACTGTCAACATTGTAATAAGTAACACATAACCAGATCGATTTAGAAGGTCCCTTTGCCCAGCCCATGCAACTTTGGCTACCTACCACCTCTGGGAACACTCACTCCAAGTCTTAGTTAGAGTTCCTACTGCTATGGTAAACACCATGACCATAGCAACTTGGGAAGGAAAGGTTTATTTCGTCTTATAGCTTTTAGTCTACCAACCAAAGAAGTCAGGCCACAAACTCAGGGCAGGAACCTTGAGGCAGGAACAGAGGCAGAGGCCATGGGAGAGTGTTGCTCACTGGCTTGCTTCACATGGCCCTGTGGGATGGGCCCTCTCACATCAATAATTAATCAAGTCACTATCTCACAGACATGCCTATGGTCAGTTCTGTGGAGGCATTTTCTCAGTTGTCGTTCCCTCTTCTCAGATAACTTTAGCTTGTGTCAAGTTGACATAAAACTAGCCAGCACGCTCCACAACTTTAAGACACAAGCCACCCCGTTTCCTGAATCCGCCATGTGGGTCCTTCTTCAGCCCACCACACCAGCTCAGATCATCCTGTTTGTGCTTTTGGTTATTATCTGTTTCCTCTCACTGGTGTCTCTTCTTCCAGGACCGGAAGTCACTCGCATAGTCCACTCGTGTATTGACACGTGTATACTCAGCCTCAGAGTAGTGCTGTGCACATAGTAGCTACTCAAAAAGTATCTGTTGAGTCATAGACCTGATGTGAAGGCTGACTATCTGGAGCTTTTAGGAGAAAGCATAGAAGTCAATGCTTGTGCCTTTGATTTGGGAATGGTTTTTTTTTTAGATTTATCATTTATTTTATGTATTTTTGTGCTCTGTTTTCATGCTCACCATAAAAAGAAATCTGATTCCTTTACAGATGCTTTTGAGCCACCATGTGGGTGCTGGGAATCAAATTCAGATCCTCTGGAAGAGCAGTCAGTGCTGTTAACACCAAGCCATCTCTCAAGTCCAGGGATGGTGTCTTAGATATGACACCAAAACTATAGATGAATCAGGAAACAACAACAAATTTAATTTCATCATAATGAAAAGGCAGGGGCTAGAAAGATGGCTCAGCATTTAAGAGTGCTTGCTGCGCTTCCAGAGGACACAATTTTAGCCCCTAGCCTCCTTATCTGACATCTCACAACTTTTTGTAATTCCAACTCCAAGGAATCAGGCAACCTGAGTCTGATCTCTGTGGGCACCCACGTTAATGTTGTTTAGTCATACGGATTCTCTCTCTCTTGATGTCTGTCTGTGTCTGTGTCTCTGTCTTTCATACACCTGCACACACAGTGAGCAGCCAGGTTTGAGGCCTTGATATAGTTTAATATCGGCTTCTTCTACAGGCTGCAGTGAGTGAAATGTGAAGGTGCTGACTGTGTGTGCTGCATTTGATTTACAATTCTCAACATCTGGCAAAACCAGGGAGACCCCAAACCTCTCAGACACAATGCGGATCTGCAAACATATGCTCAGGTGTAAATGCACATGCACGCATTCAAGCACAGGCTCACGAACATACATTCTAGTACAGACACACAGAAGAAAGCATTTGAGTAAATATTTGTGACTTTGAATTAGGTAATGATTTCTCAGATGTGACACCAAAATTACACATGACTAAGGAAACAATGCACATGTGTACATTCGGGCATTCCTTCTCATGTGTGTGCAGTGATGAACCCCACCCCATGTGTCTGTGCATTCATAGAGGTGCACATGCATACATGCACCTTCAGGTGCCCGTGCACAGGCCTCCACTACCCAGGAGAGCAGTGGCTCTGCCTCTCTCCTTTTGGCCGCATCTGGTAGATCTGGAGGGTAGGGCTGGGGGTCTGCAGCCTTCAAAGCAGCCTACTCCTCATCTGCCTGGTCTCTGGCTGTGTTACCCTTCCCCAGCTCCAACTGTTCATGTCAACAAAACGCTGCTGTTGATCAGTGCTGGCAGTTTGTGTTTTCTTCTGTGTGTCCCTGCAGACTGCCAGTCTATTCTCCTGCCAGCACCCAGACTGCTAGGTTCCTGCCTAATGTTTGCTTCTTGTTTCCTTTCTCTCTATCTGGTATTTTGACTATAAATTGTGATGGAGCAAACTTTCAGAAGTGGTCTAACTTCTGGTCTCGTTTCTTCCCCCTACTTGTCTCACTGTTGAGAAAAGATCCCAGACAAAAGCCATGTAAAGCAAGAAGGGTTTGCTTTGGCTCACGGTTCCAAGGATGTCAGTCATCACGGGGGAAAGGAACGGTGGCATTGCATCCACGGTAAAGAAGCTTGTGCTCAGCTTGCTCTTTCCCTTTTATTCAGTTCAGGATCCAAGCTGGTGGGATGGTGCTGCCTATGTGTAGGGGGGTCAGTCCCACCTCCGCTAACTTAATTTAGTAATCCCTCACTGACATCCATGGAGCTTTATTTCCATGATGACCCTGAGTCCCATCAAGTAGACCATCAAGATGAACGAACCATCACACCTTCCTTCTCCTCAAGACCCACCTGAGGTCGGGGTCCTCTTACACAGGGATTCCCAGTTTGGAAGAAACTATCTTAAAACTTTTTTTTGGTAGGGATTTGACAAAATCTGGCTTTTAATCTGCAGTATCCAAAGTTCTCTAGCCTAATCTCATCTTTACCACTGGATACATTGCAAGCTTATTTCCATCTACTTTGGGTGATGGAGTTGCAGGTGATGGAGAGAATGGGACAGTACCTGGTGCATTGACTGTAGCAACTCCGTAGTTTATGAGTGAATGACTAAGTAAACAGTTAAAAAGGGGGACAAGATACATGTGCACATATACTCATAAACATGTATACATATGCACATTAACACATAGGTTACTGTGTAGAAGATTGAGGGAATGATTAAAGGGGAACGATGTCTTCTAGCTTATAAGAGTTGAGCTGGCCATCTTGACCATGACGTGGTGCATCCTCCTAGAATATGGCTTAGAGGAACTTGACAGCTTGCCCAAGTCACGTGTAAATGACTGTCAGAGTGTCTTTCCCACTCTGCTCTCCCTCCTTGAACAGTGTGACTGCCCGTGATCATGACAGGTGGGTTTCAGAGAACTCAAGTGGTGGGTGAGGGTGAGTAGAAATAGACTTCTCAGGAAGCAGTTTTCATGGAGCAGCTCATTTAATTGGAGGGGGGAAGGCTGTTTAAACCTTTGGGGAGCGGGTAGAAGCTTCCTGGGTGAGTGGACATCTTTGGTGGGGCTAGGGTGCTGGGGGCCTTATTTGCAAGAGGAGGAATTCCAGGTGTTTCCTGGACATGCCCTTATAAGGAGAGAGGATGTTTAACCTGTAACCTGCCCTCCAGGCTATGTGACCTCCTCAGTGGTGGCGGAGGTTGGGGTAGCAGTGCTGGGGCGTGCAGGCCCAGGCAGGGAGGGGGAATCTGCTCCTGCTGGTCTCAGGATGACATTTTCGGGGTTTGGACATGTCTTGATCTCACTCTTGCTCCAGAGAAGCTCCCCCCACCCCCATTTGCACAGGTCCCTTGCCCCATATCAGAGGACCATTTCTGAGTGGGGACTTTATGTCCAGAATCTACTGTTTGGAGGGTGCCCTTAGATTGCAACTTAGTCTAGTGGCCAGACTCTCAGATTCCCAGTTGAAAAAACAAAACAATAAACCACAGCTGTGAATACTAAAAGAACTGTACACACTGAGAGTCTTCCACGGGTGCGATGTATATGAATTTTAGTAATAATTGTGATGCATTCATCAGACCCGTCTGTCATTGTCACTGCACCACTAAGACACAATTCAATATTAGATGCACTCCCTTCCCAAGACATGCTTTCTAGAATCCAGTTTCATGACCAAAGGCCATTTACTGTGGAGAGGTCTCCTCCTCCCAGGCCTGTCTCTCTTTCTTCAGCAATGGAGGAGGATCTAGAGTGAGTAGCATCCGGATGGTATATAATGTGGTATCGTTGCTGTCTGTTTCTCTGGAGCCGCACAACGGCCCACATGTGTAATGATACGCCTCCTCTCCTAAACTGCTTTTAAGGCTCCATTGTCCATCCCAGCCCCCCGAGCGGAGCCTGGCTTACTCCGGGGCTTGGAGACCCTGATTGGTCTTGTTGCTCGCTCACTCCATGGACTGTCTGGTGGAAGCCCTGCTGTGGCTCGCTGCCTGTGCTGACCTTGCCTCTGCCATCTTCCTGGACTTGCCGTTTCTCCCATCCAGTTTGCAGCGAGTTCCTGGCTTCATGCTGGTAACTCAGTCTAGACTCTAACTTGGGTATTTTGTCTCCCAAGTAGGGGGACTGAGGAAGGCTTCAGAGATAGGGTGACACTGAAGTTGTTTCTTGATGGCAAACGTAGTCTTTGGGCTGGGAAATAGAACTGGAGAGACCACAAGTGGCTCAGCCTCATGGAGAAGCCTGTGGTAGAGGCAAGGTCCACACCCAGGCCTCTGTGGCCACTCTGCCAGGCTGGGACCTTCAGCGACACTTAACGCTGTTGGAGATCGGAGAAATGGGCTTTTGATACTGCCAAGACCTTCTATTGGTATGGGGTGGAGGCCAGGGGATGGGAAAGGACCTTCCTTCCTCCTCCTCCTCCTTATATCCTTTAAATATTGATTATCCCTATTCCAAAATAAAAAAATAAAAAAATTAAAAAAAATAAAGGTTCTGTGGAGGCTTATTTATTTATTTACATGAAAGCAGTGGTGATACAGGAAAACAGTGGTATGTCCCAGTGGGAGCAGACGAAGTCATTAGAGGTCGTTTCCCAGAATGCTAGTTGGAGCTTGGCTTCTGTTCTGGTGGTTCCCACCCCCCAGAAGACACACTTCACCACTGCTATGGGGTTTTCAGAAGTCCTGCCGCCTGTCCCCGCCTCCAGTGTCTGTTTTAATTGGCCTGGGGTATGTCTTCAATTGTGGCAGTTTTTACAAAGTGCACCCTGCATGTGGTTCCAATGTGCTGCTGCTAAGGCCTGCAGAGGGGTGGGGTAGGAGTCCACTGGTGCAGGCTGGGAAAGGGACAAAGCCGCCTGCTCAGGGCACAGCCCTTGCTGAGGCCAGGCTGAAGTGGATGATTTGTGTGGAAAGTGTGCAAAAGAGTGACTTTGGGAGTGTTGATGCTTAAACCGCAGAACAAAAGGGCAGGAAGGGTCACAGCTCTCCGTGCCCCAGCAGCACCCATGTTCATGGGGTTGATGCAGACAAATGCCCAGCCTTTCTGACTGAACTGATCACTCCCAGGAGGAACAGATTTGAAGGCTGGCAGCAGTTAGGTTGGATAGCTGGGAAACAATCTCCCACAGCATGGGGAGGGACCCTGTGTCTGGAGAACAGGGTGGAGAGAGCTCTAAGGGGACCCTCAGCATCCCCTACACAATCAGTCACGGGCAGCGGCATTCTCACATGCACACATGCGCGCGCACACACAAAACCAGTCAGGTGACGTTAGTGTGGAGCCTGAGAGCCACAGGATCCTTCGGCATAGGTGGGAACTCCGTACTGAAGAAGTGAAACTTTAAGGTAGGCGGGGGATCGTGAATTTGCTGTCACAAGGCTAGGTCAACAGCAATGCACCTGGAAATAAATAGTCAGCTCTTTCCTCGGGTCACAAGTGATAATTCCTTCCAGATGAATGGCATACATAGGCATAAAGGACAAAATAACAAAAGTGACATATAGAAAAATATTTTCATAATTATGGGGTCAGGAGGAAAGGAGGGCTTTTTCAAGCATGACACAAATCCCAGAAGCCACAGGGGAAATGACTGGCAGCCTGGCTGCCTCTCAAACTTAGGATACTGTTCAGCAAATAAAAACAAAGTCAAAAGACGCATGAGGCATAAGAAGAAAACATTTGTAACCGATGTTGTAAACCAAAGGTTACTAAAAATAGGTACTAACTTACAGATAAAGAAGAGAAGGGCAAAAACCTAATCAAAATAGGCGAAAGAGGGCTGATGAGGTGGCTTGGTGGGTAAAGGCCAAGGCTGATGACCCGAGTTCAATTCCTGAGACCCGCATGGTAGGACAAGAGAAATAGTCCCGCATTAGAATCTATCCAGCTGTGGTTGTTTGAATGAGCTGTTCCACATATTCTCAGGCATCTGAATACTTGATCCCCAGCTGGTGACACTGTTTAGGTAGGTTTAGGAAGTGTGACCTTGCTGGAGGCTTTGAGAGTTCGAAAGCCCTGTGCCATCTCCGATGTGCTCTCTCTGCTTCCTGTTTGCCTTTAGAGATGTGTGCTCTCAGCTGCTGGTCGCCTGCCACCTCTGCTCTGCCGTCATGGACTCTTATCTCTCTGGAGCCATAAGCTAAACAACATGCAGGAGTCGATTCTTTCCTGCCTCCCTGCGGGACCTCTGGATTGAACTCAGAGTGTCAGGCTTGCAGGCAAGGCCTCTACTCACCAAGTCACCTCAGCAGCCCCTGCAGCGATTTCTTTTGCAGTAATGAGAACTAGAGGGTCTGAGAGCATCTAACAAAGTGCTCCTCCACCTTCCCTTTAAGCTCGTTCTCATAGCGTGGTGATCCCCAACCATAAAATTGTTTTGTTGCTACTTCATAACTGTAATGTTGCACTGTTATGAACCGTAATGTAGATATCTGATATGCCACCCCTCTGAAAGGGTCGTTTGATCCCCCCAAAGAAGTCAGCCTGAGAACCACTGAACTAACAATAAACCAATGACTCCCTAGTGAGCAAGATGGCCTTTCGCTGAGCTCTGTGCACTGAGACCAAAAGATGTTCTTGACTTAAAGCAAAGGACAACCATAGGCAGTGCTTGGGGCCAGTGACAGGCTAGGGGGACATGTCAGTGCTGGCTCACAGTGTCTGCCAGGATCCACTTTTGGTAACATATTTGTTAGTATTTTGAGATAGAACCTGCTTCTGGGTTACCTAGCAACTTATGACATCATCTTGTGTCGCCCAGGCAGGTGGCCACACCTGGGAGGCATGGTTAGTGGTTACCTGACCTCTTAAAGGGACAACCCGACACGTGGTCTCTCTCTTACTCTCTTGCTCTTCTCTCTCTTGCCTCTCTCTCTCTCCCTATCGGGGCGCCCCCTCTTCTCTCTCTCTTTCCCCCATCATGTCCCGCTCTCTCCCTGCTCTCCCTCTCTTTATATCCACCTAATAAACCTCTTTCATGTAAAAGCTGTTGTAAGCCTCCTTTGTTCATAAATTAGTCCTTACAATATTAATTTGAGTTTCCAGATTAACTGAGGCCCCTTTCTGGAGTCCTGGATCAGATCATGTTGTGAGAACATAATAAAGAAGCTATGTTTGCTTTTGGGCTTAGGACCACAGTGATAAGATGAATAAGAGTAAGAATTCACACCATGGAAAGAACATCCTGGTTGCAGTACTTCCGTGTTCTGGCTTTCTCCCAACTGCTGCATGCTTGCAGGCAGAGTCAGTTCAAATCCTATGTTCCTAGTCCTTGCTCTCTGTCCCTGGAGAGAGTATCTGCTGCACCGAGTCTCCGTGGGTAAGAAAGGTAGCAGAGAAGGATGGTAATTTAAATGATGTGGCCCCTCAGGGCTTCCATGCTCACCCTTCACTGGCTGCTCAAAGTTCACTCGCTCTGACAGAGCCTTCCTGGTGGAATGGCTTAACGCAGCCTGTTACCCACTTCCTTCCTCTAAGGCTCAGCTATCAACTTTCTGGAGATTTATTCATGGTTTTATTTCAGGTTTTCTATTCGTGAACTCTCAGGGCAAGTCTCCAGTCTTGAAGCCATCCAGTGTCAATTTTATTACTTCCCGGTATGGGCTGCCCAGCCCTCTGTGACACCCAGAGGCCTCTGGCTGCACGTGACATTTTAAATACTAACTGTGGGTGCTTGTCTTAAAGAGATGAAGAATTAAGTTCAGATTGTGGCTCTTTAGAAATCCATAAAACATGAGCAAGTCTTTTAATGGAAAGCACCTCATAAGCTCACTAGGCGAGGCTGGGAATGGAGAATTTCATCTCCTTGCCTTTCAAAATAAAGAGGGAATATTTGTTTCCCCTTAACCAAGATGACCTCAGGCCTTTTTTTTTTTTTTTTCTGTTTTGTTGACATAAAATGGCAGGAGTTTCTCAAAGGCATAATGTAGCCATAGTTAAGCCTGCAATTTGAGGTCTTTTTCTGAAGTCACCCTTGTGGGACCTGGAGAGATGGCCCAGTAGGTAAAATGATTACCCTACAAGCAGGAGGACCTGAGTTCAAGCCCCAGAACCCATGTGAAGAAGTAAGTGTATGACAGAAACTTGTAATCCCAGAGCTGGAGTGACCAATACAGGTAGATCTTGGGGTCAGGTAGCCAAACTCTGCTACTTGCTGAGTTCCAGGCCAGTGAGAGAGCTTGTCACAAAGAGAAAAGGGGGAAGCACCTGAGGAATGAATCTCATGGTTGTCCTCTGACCTCCAAGTGCACCTGCACACACAGGAACACACACCCACCAAATATAAATAAACACACAAGATGGCCTTTTCACAGGAAGACTCTTGATCTAAGCTGTGGCACTGCAGTGATCGTGAGAGTTCTGGAAGGTATGTGTTTAGCTCTGGGCTGACTACACAGGCACGTGAAGGGCAGAATGCCTTCAGATGGTCATGTGATTAACACACAGGTGGTTTAGCTGCTGGTTAGAAACCAGTATTAGAAATCTGGCTGATAAAACCAAGCGGCATGATCACTAGATCAGTCACAGGCCCTGTGGCCAGGCTGCCTGGCTTTCAAGCTAGCCTCTGCTAATGACTGATGGTTTAAACCTGACCCATCTTTAAACAACAACAACAAACAGAGGAAACAACCTCTACTGCACCTCAAGCTGCAAAAAAGGAGAGAAAAGCCAGAGGAATAAAAACACCTGACCACACAGTTAGACATCTTTAAGTTTTCACTTAAGTTTTGAAAATAAAGCCAAGGGCAAGTTAAAACCCATCCTAGGGACCCTTCCCTGAGGTCACTTATTCCCGCTCTCAATGACCTTTAACATATAGGGTGACACCAAGTCAAATTCTGCTGGCAATAAATGTTAATTTCAGGGGAAATCAGGATTACCTATCTGACAGGCATGGGGTGGGGCAGACGGGCTGATAGCCTGGAATGCCACCACGTCTGAGGGCTGAGGGAAAGTCTTCCACCCCAAGCTGCCCTTTTACCTTTCACAGCTCTGGAAAAGGCCCTCAGGGTCTCATTCCTCCCCCTATGAAAGCCATGACAGCATTCCCACCCTACAAAACGAATGCCTTTGGGGCATATCCTCACAGAGCCTCACGCTGTCCCTCCCCTGAACCTCATCACCAGTACCCACTTTAGCTTCAGACTTCCTTTCAGGGGCCAATGTTGTGTGCCAACTTGACTAGGCTCCGAGGTGCCCTGGCATCAGTCAAACATTATTCTGTGTGCACTTGAGGCAGTTTCTGAGGAGACTGAAATCTGAACAAATGAGTATGGAGATTGCTCTCTGAGGGTGGAAGGCCTACTTAGAGCAATCAGGCTGACCTTTCCAGAGTCCTTGAGGAGCTCCTTCAGCCTGGCTGCACAGCGCTGGGATGCTGATCTTTTTCTGCCTTCATTCTCCAACTGAAATACTCTGTTCTTCCTGAGTCTTGGGCCTGTGGCCTTCAGACAGAAGCCCTGGCCCTTCCACTCTGCTGATTCTCAGGCCCTTGGACTTGCTCTGGATGTATGCTGCCAGCTCTTTGAGTCTGAATGCAGATCCTGGGCTGTTTCAACCTCCATTGTCATGTTAGCCAATTCCTTAAGATAAATCTTTCTGTCTAGCCACCCATCCATCCATTATCTATGTTCTATCTGTGTGCCATCTCTCATGTACCTAAGATATAAAACATATATCATATCATATATTATATATCATATATTATGTCATACATATAGGGCCTAGAATTCTACGTATCTTTAGGCATACATATGTCACCTGTTGGTTCTTTTCTCTGTAGAATCCTGCCTAACACTGGCTGTAACTTCAGTAGCATCAGGGATCTCCCTGCTTAGAGCCTCGGAAAGGGCGAGCAGTCTATAAATGCTCTGAAAGCAGATGCTGGGTTAGGTGGGATCCCAGGGTCAAGGCCGCAACCCTGAACCTTCAGATTAGTGAAGTATTCGGAGATTGGAGGCACAGAAAGAGAACTAGCTGCATGTACTACAGAGTCACTTCACTGGGACCACAGTGGAAGTTATGAGCAAGAAAACTTTTTTTTTTTTGAGCATTATAAAGGGATGTTTGCTCCTGTGATGGCCTGACTGGCACTCAGGACAAGTGAAGGACATGGAAAGGGATAACTCCAGATTGCTCAGGGAGGAGATAAGTTCTACCACAAACTCCTCCAAGACCTGAGGACTTTTGTCACCCTCTTCCTCAGCCTTCTCCATGGTCACGTGAGCATCCACAGACCTTTAGAGCAAGCACCAGCATGGACAAATTCTGTAGGGTCTCAGTCTTGCAGTGACACCAGAGGGCTCTGGGTTGGAGGAGGAGGGACTTAGTGGCATTCACAAGGCCTCTGTACACAGGATCTGGGGGTCTGGGGGCATCTTACAACACCTGGCAGATCTGTACATATGTACAGATGGCAGTGTGCCTGCCCTCTGCAAGGCAAAGTCACAACCCAAGGACAGGCCATAGGGCAGCACTGTCACTTTTGAGACGAAACAGTCATCTCGGCAGACAGTCAGTGCTGAGCAGGAGAGGGAGGAAGAGTGAGTGAGAGAGGGAGGAAGAGTGAGCGAGAAGGAATGAGCACACAAGCAGAGTAGACTTGAGCACTTTGTGTACCCACCAAGGAACACAGATGCTTAGGAGATGCAAATGTGAACAGATAATAATAAAGGTGAAACCGTTCTACCTCTGCTCTGTAAGATCTTTCTAAACATGATTGAAGAAAGAAGATTGTTGTATTGGATGAAACACATGTTTGAAAATCTTATAAGAAAAAAATAAACAAATTAGAAATCTAATAATACAGTCGTCAAAATACTTGTATTATATATGGAAGAGAGCAAAGAGTCCTCATAGGTTAATAAGAATAAAGATGAAAAGGTAAAAGCAGGAAAAAAAGAAAACAGTCTAAAAAAGCATGGCCAGCAAGACATTCAACTTTGCTTCTTTATCCGCCATTTGCCCATTGATGAAAACAGTGAAGATCAGCAGAGGTCAGGTTGCTTAACAGTCCCCAAACACTTGTTAATATAAAGATTTTTTATGATAAAATCATAATGATAGAACTCCCTAGTCTAGCTGTAATGAAATTAATGGCAGAATTTTAAAAATTGTTCCCTTTCTTCTAAAACATCTCACTTGTCTTTTAAATATGTTTATTTGCATATATATATATATTAAAAACAATAATGATTAAAGAAAAAAGGGCATGAATTGGGGGACATGGGAGAGGCTGGAGGGAGGAAAGAAGGAAAATGATGTAACTATGTTTTAATTAAATAAAAAGCTAAATGGTGTGACTTTTCGGGATGCAGACTATAATCATATTCACAGCGAAGGTCACAACTTCAGACAATGCTATTTATCACTGAAAAGAGAAAAGTAGGCAACTTTAGAAAGTATTAGAAAAGAAACAAAAGCCACCAAAAAGGGAAGGGAAGAATATTATCATAAAACAGATTACAGCTGACATGAATATATTAGATACTGCAGCCACCACAACAAAACCAAACCAGAAAACACACCCCCTAACAGAACTAGCAAATGAGACCAAGGTCCTGCCCTTCAGAGGGGGCAGGAAAATGTTCCAGCCTTCTGCAAATTCAGTCCAGGAAACAAACAAACAAACATGGAATCAAAGTGAGGAACACAAGAGGTTTGCACAGCCAAGAGTCCATTCAGTGCATAAGAAAAAGCTGTCCTGGAAGTGCTTTGTAGGCCAGGCTGGCCTTGAACTCACAGAGATCCTCCTGCCTCAAATGCTGGGAATACAGGCGTGTGCCACTGTTTCTGGCAGCTGGCCTCCGTGGATCTGCATGCCAGCTTGACGATCACTGGCCTGCCAAGTCACCTGTGGCCTCTTCTGCTTGGCTAGGCCTCAGATTTCAGAGTGTGTTTCTCTGAGATGTCTGTGCATCAAACATTCCCAAGTTCTGGTGGAGATCCAGCCTTTTAAACTGAGCTTTCTTCTCTGGGATCCCGTTCTGAGAAGAAAACTCCATACAGAGGGCTCCTCAGCTGTGTGATGGAAGGGCCATCTATTTGTGCCCTGAGCACTGTTTCTAGTGAGATGTTGAAACAGAAAGGTGCAGGCATCCCTTGTGCATTCTTCACTCTGACAGTTCCTTACTTAGTCGGAGTCCTCTGTAAACACAAACACATGTTCCCAGTGGCAGCTGTGGCTTGAGTCTCCAAGTATGTCTTTTCTACATCTGCATCAGGAAGCCATGTAGACACCTAAACCCAGCACTCAGATGTCACACCATACCTGTCAGGAGAGAAGTAATAATTTGTCATATACTGTGGGGCTGGGGAGCTGTGCAACCAGAGAGATGTCCTGGAGCAAGAGTGAGGTC
>CM053743.1:6211895-6239485 GCA_028658305.1 Pachyuromys duprasi | reverse complement strand
CTCTCTCCCTCTCCTCTCCCCTTCCCTTTCCTTCACTCTCTTCTTTCTCTCTCTCAGCTCCCAAACAGTAAAGAAAAAAATGCTGTTATCAGTGACTTCCAAAAATTTTTATTATTAAAATACAATACCAGAGAGGAAACCAAAGAGGGCAGTGAGCTGGGAGTTGCGGCCTCACATCTTACCCCAAAGCTTGTCTAAGTGCCGACGTCTGAGTTAAGAAGCTTGGACCTTCTACTGTCCCCACAGTTCAGTGTAGCTAGGGGCATGGCACCTGAAAGAGGAGGCAGTGATGATAGATCTGTGAATGTGTATTCCACCACACTGATGAGATGATGGAATTGCTTCAAGCCACTCTGGGGAGTTCTTCCCATGGATCTTTTCAGGTCTTGGTTTGTTGTATTAATCTAGGTTCTAGTGCAATAAGAAAATTCCAAAGGCTGGGTACTTTATAAAGAAAACAGGTTTAATTTGCAGGATCACGTTCCAAGATCTGGTAGCCTCAACTGTTCTGTTCTCTGGTGAGGTCCTGTGGTGACAGCAGTAGTGGGCAGAGATGCGACCACACAGTGGGATGAAGTAGACAAAACTGAGCAGTCGGGCTCTTCTTATAACTCCGGCTCTCTCGGGAACTGTATTGGTAACTTGTGGCAGTGACAGAATTCCTGACGAAAACAACTTAGAAAAGAAAGGGTTTATCAGTTAGAGGGAACAGCCTGTCATAGCAGGAAAGCTATAGTGGCAGGAACTTGCGGGGACTGGTGACAACCAGGAGGCTGTGAGCTGGGAATGTTGGTGCTCAGCTCACTTTCCCCTTCGTCTTCATCTGGGACCCCTCACCCAAGGAATGCTGCTGCCCTCATTCAGGGATGGTCTTCCCACTTTAATTAACCTAATCTAGAAAGTCCCTCAAAGACATGCCCCAAAGTCTGTCTTCTAGGTGAACCTAGATCCTGCTAGGATGTCAGTCATGTTAGCCATCACTGGAACTAACCAGGGTCTCATAGTAACATTAGTCCCTTTGAAGACAATGTTCCCAATGTTCCCAACTGTCCCCTTCCATTGCATCACCTCTCAATGTCCCCATGATCAGCCTTCTAGCTCCGTGAGTGTTGGGGACTCACTCAACCATGGTAGCTGGGGCTTTGGGTGGATTAGCCAGGGTTCTGCAGAAACCCCGAACAACAATGTGTGTGTGTGTTCATGCGTGTTTCTCTGTGTGTGTGTGTTTGTGTGTGGTGGGGACGGCAAAGACATCCTGTGCTTTACCAACTGCTGTCAAGTGACCTTCATCAGAAGCTATATAAATGACAAAAAAGCACCCACCAGAAGTGTCAGTTCCGTTCCCATTACCTTTCCTGTGCGGGCTCATACATTTGTAGTACATACACATTTGCAGTGCACACTCATTTGCAGGGCCTCAGAAGAATCAAGAAGACAACCCAGAAGAAAGCCCAGGAAATGTGAGCTCAGGTAGTAATCAATTCCAGGTTCTCATACCTGCCGATCTCTGATGTGCTCCACAGGATTGATAACTGTAATTAACACTAGTTAACAGGTAAAGAAACTGAGGCACAGAGTTCCAGCCACTTGTCTACACTCTTACTGCTCTTAAGACCAGAGGTAGAGCTTAGTCTAGCCGAGTCCAGAGTCTAGCTGTGGAATCCCTAGGCCTTGCTGTCTGCTGTGGGGAGGGATGGCAGGGCCCAGGGGAGAGAGTTGGGAGGGGGCAGAAGATGCAGGGATGGCTTCCAGCTGGAGGTGGCACTTAGGGAAAGTCCCAGCTAAGGAGGGAAACCAGTGAGAATGTGGCTGGCAGACAAGAGAGGACATAACAGACAGCACCACTGCCCAACCAAAGCAATGGAGGCTCTGAAGCCAGAGCCCGACCGTGGGGAGAGCAAGCCAGGAGCTGGAAACTGCCAGCAGCTGCCCAGAGCACTATGTGCTACCTGCTCCTTAGCTCTGGGAACTGGCAAGAACGCTCCCTCCCACATGGCTCCTCCCCGGGGTTGACATCTAACACACTGACCCACTTCACAAGCAGCTGCAAGCTCTGCCTACTTCCCTGGCATAGGCTGCTGGCTTCTTGTGCCTTCCCAAAGACTTACTCCTGGGCAGCAACAAGCCAAATATCAGACCAGGGGGCCAGTGTGCTTTCATTGACAGAGTGTCTGGTCCTGTCTTGAGGTTCCACAGGGGCCTGGATCCCCTGCAAGAAGGCACAGCTGAGGGGGAGCCTGAGGCTGAGGCAGCAGTGAGGCAGCTGTTAGCCCACATCTCAGCGGGCCAGGAAACAGAGCAGGAAATCTGGCATTTGGTCTTCTCCTTTTTTGCTCTTTTATTCTGTCTGGGACTCCAGCACATGGAATAGATCTTTCCAGAAACAGAAGGTATCTCCCCGCTCAAGTTTAATTGTCTCTGGAAATGTCCTGGAAAACACACTCATGAGTGATCCTTACTAGTGCCCTAGGCATTAATTTTTCAAATTAAGTTGACAATTGAAATGGGCCATCACACCCATTCATCCCATTGACCCATGTGTCTATTTGTTCTGGAAGCAGCTTCTTGGATACACCTGGAAATAATGCTTTTTTTTTTTTTAATAAGCCCTAATCCAGTCATGGTGATAGCTAACGTAAGCCACCATAGCAAGGTATCCAGGTGGACCATCAATCAACAGACATTTCTTGAGTGCCTAGGAGAGTGTTCAAGGAAGGCATATGTTAGCTTTAAGGGGTGACAGACACGGGGGGAGTCATCTTGTGGGACCTCTTTTCCTTAGGATGTCCCTCCTCCACCACATGACCAAAAAGACCTCATCAAGGTTATTTTCTCCTTTTAGATTTCCTCTCCCTGTGAGTGATAGCACAAAGAACCCAAGTGTCCAGCCAGAAAGTGTCCCTGGCCTCTCTCTTCCTCTTGGCCTATCCCATTCCATTGAGCTGCCTTCTGCAAAGCCACTTCCTGCCTTGCTTTCCTGTTCCCCTTGTGCTGAGACCCACTGTATGTGCCAGACCTCTGCATTCTCTTGACAGTCTGTGCTTTGGCCCTTACCTCCCTTTTGCTCTGCCTTAGTTAGCTTTACTTGTTAGTGACACAGCCTAGAATTATTTGAAGGGACAGACTCCGCTGAGGAGTTGCCTAGAGTAGAATGGCTTGTGGGCATGACCGTAGGGAATTAGCTTAAGGAATAGTTGATGTAGGGGAGCCCAGCCCAGCCACTGTGGGCAGCAATGTTGCCTGGAAAGGTGTTCTGGGCAGTATACGAAAGCTGACTAAGCAGGAGTCTTGAGTGAGGCAGAGAGCAAATCAGCAAGCAGCAAGCAGCATTCCTCCATGACTTCCTTCAGTAATGAACAGTGATCTAGAGGTGTAAACCCTTTCCTCTCCTAAGTTGCTTTTGGTGAGTGTTTTATCCTAAAAATAGAAAGAAAGTAGGACAGTGCCCATCTTTTTCACTTCACTATGATCTAGAAAAGAATAGAGACCTGTCCTTGTCTGAGAATATACTTCCCTTGGCCTATGTGGCAGGTCCTCCATCAGCACTGCGGAATAAATGAACAGAAGCAAGGTGTTTGTTATAAATACACCCAAAAATGTGTAGAGAAAACGTTCTCAACCTTACAAAGGGCATTTATAAAAGAAACAACAGAAAAACCATGGTCACGTCACACTGTGTGCTGAACAGCCAGGTGCATCCCCTGTGGTCAAGAGCATGCCTAGAATGCTTCCTCTCGCTGTTTCTTTTCAACACTAAACCAAGAGTTATAGCCAGAGAATCAGAACAATTTCCACTCTCATGTGAAAAGGATCAATTATTTATTTTTGAGCTGACAAAAATTATATATATTTGTGGTATACAACACGCTGTTTTGAAATATGCATGTATGCTGGAATGCCTGAATCAAATCTGAGTCCCTTACCCTACCTCCTTAGCATTTACTCTATTCTTAGCCCATTGCAAGTATACAAAGCCCTGCAGCTTTAGATATGAACTGCAGCCCTCACCTTTCATCAAAGAAACTTTTTCTTTATTCAGATGAAGATCATGCAGGAAATGCAGGAAACCACAACTGTTCAAAATGCAAAAAGAGACCATGGGTGTTCAGTATCAATTGATACATCTACAACACAACTCCTACACCCAAGGCTCAGGGAACATCAGGGAGGCGGGGATGGCGGAAAGGCAGGAAGAGTCAAAGGACAAGGACGTCTTTCTGCTGTGAGAAAGTGTCTTCTATAGGTGACAGGGTTGTTGCACCCATGGAATTTCAACAACATGATTTCATAAACAAGACATGGACAATGGCATCACTTAGTGACATGCCAATGTGGATGGGGAGACAAATCTCACAAGTCCTGGCACCTAGATGAAGAGCTACAGGGGCAACTGTCCTAGCTACAGAGAGGGAGAATCAGTCTTCTTCAGGGACAAGCTCCCTGAGATGGTATCCAGTCCCATGTGCTCATCCTTAAACAAACACACCTTTGAGAAACACTAGGTGGACTCAGCAGGTTTAATAGCAGTGATTAAAGAAGAAGAACTCAATAATTTGTGAGGGAGCAAAGGTCATGGAAAAGGCTGGAGGCAGAGGAGGAGGGGTGGAAATGATGTAAATACAGTACCTGTCTTAGTTAGGGATACTGTTGCTATGATGAAAAACCATGACCAAAACAAGCTGGGGAAGAAAGGGTAGTCCCTCACTGAAGGAAGTCAGGACAGAAACTCAAACAGGGCAGGAAGCTGGATCCAGGGGCTGATGCAGAGGCCATGGAGGGGTGCTGTTTACTGGCTTGCTGCTCATGGCTTGCTCAGTGTCCTTCTAGAACCCAGGACCACCAGCCCAGGGGTAGCACCGCCCACAGAGGGCTTGGCCCTCCCACATCAGTCACTAATGAAGGAAATGCTCTCTCAGCTTGCCTACTGCTTAAGTTTATGAAGACATTTTCTCAACTGAGGTTCCCTCCTCTCAAGTGACTTTAGCTTGTGTCAAGTTGACATGAAAATGTATGAAATTATTTAAAAATTAAATGAAGCTGGGCACAGTGGTACACACCTGTAATCCCAGCACTCGGGGAGGCAGACAGACCTCTGTGAGTTCAAGGCCAGCCTGATATACAAAGCAAATCCAGGACAGCCAAGACTACACAAATAAACCACTTTTTTTCAAAAAAAAAAAAAAAGGGGCAAAGCTACAAACACTAACAAGTGAATTCAGCGAAGTTGTAGGGCAAAAAGTAAGGTACAAAAAATCAGTTGAATTTCTTCATACTAACAAACAATTCAAAGTTGAAAGTAAGAAAACAATCCCACTGGAAATATCAAGGAAGAATAGCATACCTAGAAATATGTGTAACCAAGAAGGTAAGACACTGAAAACTACAAAATATTACTAAAGCATAAGAGTTCTAAACTAATGGAAAGGCATCCAATGTTCATGGACTATGAGAAAGATAACACTCTGAACAAGACAAGTTTAATGCAATCCCCATTAAAGACCCCAATGGGCTTCTTTTCATATTTTTTCAGATATGAAAAAGATGGTCCTCAGACTTATCTGAAATTGCAAAGAATTTTGAATATTCAATACAATTTTGAAAGAAGTATAAGTAATTTCAAGATTTATCACAAATGCATAGCAATCAAAATGACGTTATCAGAACGTATACACGGGTAACATATAAAATGAGGAGGTAATATTTGGGAATATATTTGTATCTATAAAACATACATGCATGCAATAACAATTAATGTGAAAATCGACCACGAATGTAGGGAGGGGTAAATGGGAGGACTTGAAGGGAAGAAATGGAAGGGAAAAACGTAATTACATTGTAATCTTAAAAACTTAAAAAAGAAAGAATGGACACACAGATCATGGATTAGAATTAAACACTAGAAATAAACTCAAACTTTGGGCAGTTTATGGTGCGTGCGCGCACATTCCTGTGCTTGCATGCATGCCTCATGCATGACAGGCAAGCGTTCTGCCACTGAGCTGTATCCCCAGTCCTTAGTCAATCAATTTTTAATGAGGAGGAAGAAAGAAGTGTCTTCAGCAAAACAGTGGTGCTCGGATATCTGTTCCAAAACGGAAAAAAAAAGAGGAAAACCAATGAAGTTAAGCCCTTTCCCCTAGCTGAGGATCGAGAATGTAAACCCATGAACCCGTCGGGAAGATCTCAGATCCAAACTGTCACCTCTGGCCACACCCACCTCTTCTCGCTTTGTACCTGAGCACGGCTTTATTGTAGATGGATTCTTACACTATTCCTTCACGTTTCCCACAGCACAGTCACCTGCCATGACTGCTCCACCTCTGAAGACCTCAGAGCTGTCTCCCATTCTCAGGTTCCTTGGCTGGGAGTGCCCATCGGGATCTGGCCAGAACAAGAGTTCTGGGTCACAGCGACTGCTATCACAATTGTGTGAATATTCATGCTTCTGTGCTGCTCGCTCGCCTGTCCGGTTGTTAGCGCCTTTGTTTGCTTTCCTGCTGATAATAAAAACTCAGTTTATGTCTTCACCAAATCCCTCCCCTTAGGGCTGAGGGAACCCTGTGGAAGAGGAAGCAGAAAGAGTGTAAGAACCAGAGAGGATGGCGGACATAAGGAAAACATGGTCTTCTAAACCAACGTGCTTGATGCTTGTATGAACTCACAGAGACCGGGGCAGCATGCCCAGGGCCTGCATGGGGCTGCACAAGATGAGGTTCTAGAGCGAGGAGAAGTGGACGCAGGTCCTCATCCCTAACCCGGAAGCCATATTCAATTGTTAACCACTTGCTAACGAAAATTTAGGTTTCTCCTGGAGCCTCACCAGGGAAATGGTAGGCTGTGTGCGCGCAGCGCTGGATGACCAACAGCGGCATCACTGGAGGGTCCCTGCCTCAGAATGCTTCGTCAGGGATGTAGAGTTTTGTTATCATATATATATATAAATACATATCATTATAATGACATAAACTATTATTTATCATGTGTGGTATATAAATGTACAATATATTATATATATCATATATTGTATATCATGCCATATACTACATATTGTGTCATATGTCATATATAATATGTATGATAAAATTATCACATATATAATGTTTCTGTCTCTTTTTAACCCTTAAGTCCTATGAATACATATTATGGCTTCCAGCTTTGTGTTTTTAAGACATTCCTGAGGGTGTGAATGAGTGGTTTTCTGCATCCATATTTGTTTTATGTGCCTTTTCTTGGGCTCTTGTCTTTGTTGTTTTGTCCTATTCAGATGAAATAGTTTTGTTTTATCTTATTATATTACATTTTATTATTAAAAACCCTTAATTCATAATAAAAAGAAACAAGCATTCCATTGCAGGTCTGGACTTTCAGGAGCCTATAAAGACTTTGCAGAGATTTACTTTAGCCTAGTAAATATTTTGCCCCAGGATGAGGCTTCAGAACTTCCTAGCAGTTCCTTTTGAAGGGTTTGGTTATTTGGACAACTTCTATAGGTTCTTTAATTTAATGGAAAATAATGACAAATAGAATAGTCTCAGAGAGCAGAGGATTACTGATGTCTGGAATGGCTGGCCACACTAAAGGATCTTCACAGCATATTACCATGTGGGTTCTTGGGGGATGGGAGGGCCAGGTCTTAGGCTAAGCGGAGGTTGGGTGCCTCAGGTAATTCCTTCCTTCTTACTAGGCCTCAGGGTTCTCTTTTCAGAAATGTCGGAATTAAGGTTGACGTAGTAAAACTCATGACTCCAGCATGCCATGCTTGGGATTTTTTTCCAGAAAGAAAAAAAATCAAGGCAGAAAGTTATATGTTTAAAACTGTCCAAAAGCTGTTGATATGGGGGTACAGCAAGTGACAGTACTTGCCACCAAGTCTCATGTTTTCCCTGTGCAATTCTCAGGATCCACATGGTGGAAGGAGAGAGCCAATTACTTACACTAGTCATTTAACCCTCGCACTGTGCCATGGCATTTGCCTGACTCCCACACACAAGCACATAAAATAAATGACATGTAACACAATTTTTAAAAATCTGTTTATTAAAGCGTTATCCATTAAAGTAAAAAGGCAAGTCACAGAAAGATCCTGAGAATTGGATATAATTATGGCACAATTTATAGACTATCAGTTGGCATTTAATAGCTGCAGGTATGCACACCGCCTTTGCCTTCATGCTGCCCAGACAGGAATGACTCTTGTTAAGATGAAGCCATGGTGATCTCCAGTGGGTGGGATTACAGTTGAGCTTTGTTTCCTTTTTTCTGCTCTTACAGGTTTTTTTTCTATAATGAAGACATAATGCTTTAATAACCAGGAAAAAACCAGTGTCACTGATATAGCAATTAATTCTATAAAGAATGTGCAGCAAATGAGAAAAAGCTTAACTCATACATGATATAAGAAGCAAATTCAATAGGAAATGGATATTCAGACTGTGGCTATCTATGTTGGGATGCAAAGTCACTTCAACTGTCAATTCAATAACCAGTTCTCTATAAAATTCACATATACACAGCCTTTGGCTTTTCTATTTTTTTGCCTATTCAATTAGTGGATTCCTTCTCACTTTGCTGTCTTATGACATTTTAAATATTTTTGTCTCACTGTCTGAAGTTACTCCTTAATATTCCATTCCTAGGAGTTAAATTAGCTCTATTCCTCAGTCCTAAGATAGTTTTTTACCTCTGAATATGCAATTGTTTTTTAAAATCTGATTTTGAATAACTTAAGGACTATGGTATATTCGCTAGAAATCCTTTCTCTAAATTTAATACTTCACACACACTTGGTCCAGTAATGGACCAAGGAGGACCTGAGTGCAGTGCTAACAACAACTAACCAGCCAACCAGCCAGCCAACCAGCCAACCAGCCAGCCAACCAGCCAACCAGCCAGCCAACCAACCAGCCAACCAGCCAACCAGCCAACCAACCAACCAACCAGCCAACCAACCAACCAACCAACCAACCAGCCAGCCAGCCAGCCAGCCAGCCAACCAACCAGCCAGCCAGCCAGCCAGCCAACCAACCAACCAACCAGCCAGCCAACCAACCAACGAGCCAACCAGCCAACTAGTCAGTCAATCAACCAGCCAACCAATCAACCAACCAGCCAACCAACCAACCAACCAACCAACCAACCAACCAAAAAGTACTTTTATGAAATAGAAACAACTTGATCAGAGTAAAATTAAAAAAAAAAAGTGTAAGAAAGCATGAGATACAGAAGTAGATTTAACACAGGGTCAGATTTTAGGTGACTACACTTATCTGTGGGATGAGGACAGATGTTTAGATTGCTGTTAGTAATTATGCCGCATCAGTAAATTGATGGCTGCAGATTTAATAGCCACAACGGCATGAGCACTGAGCAGGTGGCTGGGTTTCCAGGATCAGGCATGTTTTCCTCTTTGTTGAACAAGTTTTAAACACAGTTAGAGAGCTGTTCATTATACCAATGCATGTGTGCCACTATTGCACTATTGGACCTTTAGAGTTGTTGTGTCATGCTGGTCATTGATGTGATTCATAGGCCTCATAGCTGGGTGGAAGTGTGCATGGTGCCTTCTGATACCATGAAAGCTAATTCTCAGTGAGGGGGCATTCAGGTTAGCTCTAGCTCAGGGTGCCTGGGGCCTGTTTCTGAAGTTCATGGTATCTTCAGCATGAGGACTTGCCTTCCACCTCTGGGAGGAAAACAAGGGCAACAGAAGTAGGCTGCGTGTTCTGTGAGTCTCTTGGACAGCCCCAGCAAACCATTCAAAAGAGAGCTTACTCAGGCCTGATCTTGGGGCCTTTAGGTGGTCTTTTGGTTCTTGGAAGGACCATTGTTAGGCCTGAGGAAAAAAATGTTCATTAAAACTAAATATGTACATTTATACCCAGAATTATGCAAACTATAGATTTTTAGGTAAATAGTTAATATAATTCCTTATGGCCTTTCAGACCCCTTTAATGTTATTTTACTCCTCTCCCTCCTTCTCTCCTTCCCTACTCTCGAAAGAGGATCCTTTTTCCCATTTCCCCTGTCAGATCACTCATACTCTGCAATTTCCCACTTTTTTGCTTCTGAACACCCCATATGCTGGCAAGAGTCCCTTTTTATTTTCCTGATCTCAGCAGTTACTACAGGCTAGGACTCATATCTGAAGATTTGGAGCCAGGAGCCTCCAGTGAGCGAGATGAGACATTTGTCTTTCTGGGTCTGAGTAATCTCATGCAAAACAATCTTTCCTACTCCCACCCACCTACCTGCAAAGCTCATGATTTCATCTTTCTTCACAGCTAAATAGTATCCCTTATGTATACATACCACATTTTCTTTACCAATTCATCAGCTGAAAGACATTTAAATTATTTCTATTTCCTAGCTATTGTGAATAAAGCAGTAATGAATGTGGCTGATCAAGAATCTGTGGAGTAAGACATTGAATCACTTGTTCAAATGCCAGGAAGTAGTATACCTGGATCATATAGTAGGTTTCTTTTTAGCCTTTTGATTTCCATATTGGCTTCACCAGCTTGCAATCCCACCAACAGTGAGTGAGAGCTCCTTTTCCTTTGCATCTCTGCAGCCGTTGATGTTAGTTGTTTTCTTGGTATTTGCTGCTCTGACTGAGCTGCAGAAACCTTCTTGTCTCTGCCTCCTCAGCACTGGGACTGCACGTCTGCACCACTGCCTTCAGTTTCCAAGCATGGGCCTGGGATCGAACCCAGTTCTTCATGCTTGTGCAGCAAGCCCCTCACTGTTGGGGCAATCGCCTCTGCCCTATACTTTATTCTCATGTTTACAATTTAAATGACTATATTTTTTGTTCTAAGATTTATACCTTTTTTTTCCATATCCAATTGTTGTTGTTTCATTTCCATCATTATTTGGTTCACAAAGTCCTGTTCCTTGTTGACAGTTGGTAGCTTAAATTTCTTGTGTGTACTCCAAAGATATTTATTTAAAAATTTTTTTTCCAATCGATCCATTTTGTCATATTTGAATGAAGTTAGTATATGCAATTATTGATTTTTCTGGCTTTAAGATTAGTTTCTTCCACATGTTTGTCATTGTTCTTGCTTTTTAATTTACTTACCATAATGTTCACTCTTTTGGAGCAAACGATTCCACAGTTTTTAGTAAACTCAACAGGCTGTGAAGCTGTCATAACTGACTGTAGGACATTCACATCCTGTTACTGTGAGCAGTCCCTTCCCATTGCCCCTCCTCCTCATGTGACAATCACTCATCTTTGCTCTGTCCATGTGGACTTGGCTGCTGTGGCGGATGGAATGAGAATGGCCCCCAGAGACTCAAATATTTGAAGGCATGGCCCCTAGTCGGTGGAACTCTTAGGGAAGGATTGGGTGGTGTGGCCTTACCGCAGAAGGTGCGTCACTGAGGCAGACTTTGAGGCTTCAGAAAGCCCATACCACCCTTGGGGTGCCCTCTCTGCTTCCCGATTGTATCTCAAGATATAAACTCTCAGCTCCTGCTCCAGAACCATGCCTACCTGCCTTCATAGGCACTGGCCTTCTGGAACTGTGAGCCCCAAAGAAACTCTTTCTTCTATAAGTTGCCTTGGTTATAGTGTCTTTTCACATCAATAGAAAGGTACCTGAGATACCTGCTCCGAACAAACATACAAACAGAATCATATTGAATGTGACTGGAGTTTTCCTCGCAGCACAAGGTTTCATCTTAAAGCACAGATTTGTTACTTCATTCCTTTTCATGGCAAAATAATATTCCATTGTACATTCAGTCACATCTCACTCATTCATTAACTTATGAATTAAGTTATTTATACTTTTGAGTATTATGAATGCTACTATGAACATTTGGATATAAGTTTTTATGTGGACTCATTTACATTAGAATTATTTTTATGTGTGTGAAAATGCATGCATGGGTACCCACATGTCACAGCACACATACGGAGGTCAGAGGATTTGGTTCTTTCCTATTATGTGGGTTCCAGGGATTAAACTCAGGTCATCAGGCTTGGCATCATTATGTACTGAGCCATCCCATCAGCCCTGTGTGGACATGTTTTCTTTCTTCTGCCTGATAAATTATGCTGTTAAACCCCTCTACTAAAATTTTCATTTCAGTGATTATGTTCTTAAGCTACAGGATATCTACCATGTACATTTTTTTAAAAAATAATTTTACACTTTATTGAAAGTGACACAAGCCAATATAATTTACATAAGTGTAAAGTGATACAACTTCTCTACCTGGTAAGACATCATTCCCATACACTTCTTTGGTCCTTATATTATATTATATCATTTTATTTTATTATATATTATATATAATATGATATATATATCTCACTGGATACATTTGCAGTAATCACATAAATAATTGTCTAGAAGGTCAGCATTTGGTCTTCTCAGAGAGTATCTGCAGAATACTCCTTCATAGATATGGACCGTACTACCCCTGGAACTGTAACATTTTGTTAAGTACTTGAAATTTAAAATACTATAATTTGGCAACATTGAAACCAGGTGTTTCCTCTTTTCAGGATTGCCATTACAATCTGCTTTTTGTTTTTATTTTTTTTGGTGACTTTTAGCTATTTTTTAAACTTCTTTAAAGTCCATACTCCTCTCTGTGCATGGTATTTAAAGCTCAGTTATCTCAGGAAGTTCTTTCCTGTCTGGGACTTGGCTATGTGTGTTGGAACATGATTCCTAAACTCAGGCAAGGAGACAACCTTTGCCTGTACTTACTTATCTGAGTCACGGCTGAGTCTCGGCCATGTGCACAGCCCTGCACGTATGCCCGGCTCTCTGCATTTCCAAGATGACCTCAGACCTTTAAAAACTCCTGTGGCCCCTGCTTTATCTTGTCTCTTGAGCTTTCGTTCAGCGTGTTGTTTGCTCTAGTGACCAAGCACCCCTGGAAACCACAGATTTAACTAGTTGCCTCTAAATGTTTCCAACAAACATCTAAGGCAGCGGCTTTCAACCTTCCTAAGCCTGCGACCCTTTAGTACAGTTCCTCATGTTGTGGTGACCCCACCCATAAAATTATTTTGTTGCTACTTTATATAACTTGGCACTGTTATGAATTGTAATGTAAATATGTAACATGCAGGATATCTGATATGTGACCTCCAGAAAAGGTTGTTCAACCCTCAAACCTAGGGGCTTTTGGCATTTTGACACAAGTCAGATAGTGATGCCCTTTGCAAATTTCTTCAAGGGAGGTATTAAAAAGGCACAATGATGACAGTTTCCTAGGAGCCTCTAGAGGAAGTTCAGCCCTTTTGTGCCTCAGCTACAAGGACTGGGTTTTCCTGTGACTTTCAGGGCCACCATGAGGCTGGAGAGAACATGATGTGAGGATGAAGCAGATAAGGTAACACTTGCCCTTACCAGGATGTAGCTCCTTCTCCTGGACTTAAAGGTCTCTCTCTGTCTTCAGTATTCAGCCTGCATGTGTGCCAGCTGACCAGAAGAGGGCTCCAGATCTCATTACAGATGGTTGTGAACCACCATGCGGTTAAGGGAATTGAACTCAGGACCTTTGGAAGAACAGTGAATGCTCTTAAACTCTGAGCCATCTCTCCAGTGCTGCTGAATTTAAATTTCTAGAGTGCTGCAATGTTTCTTAAAACTTAATTCTATGACTTCTTGGCCACAAAGAGTTGTACCCTCAATCTGTGAGCCTAAACAAACTTTTCTTGGCATAAATAGAAACAAGAAAACTAACATGGATTCTGTTTTATTTATTATTGACATGTTTATATAAAGAATGGGACCTCAGGAGTAGGCAAGCATGAAGAAACAATGTCACCTTGACTATACATTGGGTAAAATCTGATATCGCTCAGACTGAAACCAGTTTTAACTAATGACAGTTTCTGTTGATGTCTGTGGCTCATGGGGGCTCTCAGGGCTGCACTCTTGAGTGTATTTCTCTGGTGAGGTATTTCTGCTACTTTCCAAACACACCAAGCATTTATCTTGATTTGGTTTCCCTGGAAAACACAGATATAAGGCAACAATCACAGTAACAAGGAACTTCCCCTTTTCTTTTGTCAAGCGTGTTTTATGAGGGAGAAGTGGCTCTGTGGAGGATTGAAACAATTCCCAGAAAACTCACAGTTCCATTGAATTACAATACTTGAATGTGTATTATGGACTGGGATGAAAAACTATAATCCCCAGCTGGGTAAAATTCTACTAGCGAGAAGTTTATGAAATAAAGTAGCTTGATCCAGTCTGACTAGGATTCCCTGAAGACACAGGTCATGCGAGGCATTGAGGGGATAGCAAATCTTAGTTGCTTTTGTTCTCTAAGACTGGCAAGGGAATTAACATAGCTTAGGAGCCTACAGTGAGGTCTCTGTGGTGAAGTTGTTCTGAGCACTGGCCTGAAGACCAGCGCCCCTGGATAATCAGGCACAAACTGGACCATGCTGTTGAAGACCCAGTGATCATAAGATAATTAGTGTCTGCATTTAGAAAGTTCTCTTTGAGTTTTTACGGATTAGCTCAGTATTCTAGAAGCAGAAATGCTATTGGCCAATCAGCGGAGGTCAGTACTATGAACTTTCCAGAAAGACCATTATTTGGTGTTGAGATCTAGACTCAAGGAGCAGGGGACCAAACATAGCTCCATGTTGTGGTTAATTTAAAGGTATGGTCTAAAGATGTTTATCTTTAGCTCCATAATTATTATGGTGGTATTATCTAACTCACTGTTGCAATCAATAAAAGACGCAGACACCTGATAGATTTTAGAATAGCCTCATTTCACCTGGAGCATGACAGATATTACATCCTAAGCTGTCTTAACCTACCAAGTCCCCATTCAACACCATCTGCTCTAGTGATTTCTATCTGAGCTACCTCCCACCCATAATTCCACAAATACTTGCTTATTCTCTCATCAGGGCCTCTTTCTTCCATCCATGCTGATCGGGCCATGTGCTCCACTCCACACTAAACCATTGAGGCTTCCTGCCTCCTTCCTTCTCCGGACCTATCTCTTTCTCCTTCCCATGATCCTCCTGTCCTCAAGCCCTCGAACTTTGGCCACACATACCCCATTCTGCCCTGCCCAGGTTTAGGCCTTTAAATCAGCTAATCAGTAATAATTTCTTAGGCAAGAATACAAGCGTCATTTTGAGGTAAGTGAGTGTCTGCTCGTAAAAGACAGCAAGCATACCTCAGGGACCAAATTAACTAACAATCAAATACAAAGCACCAGACCATGCTGTTACAGCTGCAAGCAAACCTCTTTACTTTTTAAGCTGTATTTCATGTTTTGTTTTGGAGACATGGTCTCATCCAGCACCAGGGATAGGCAGTGTTATGGGGACCCCACCAGAGATGATCACTCAGACACAGTTTATAGCTAATTTAAAGTCTTTACTCCAGCCATCTGGGACAATACCCAGGTATTCAGGGACCCAAGTACAGCACTGAGTGTCTAGAGCAAAGAATTTTTGAAGGCAAAAACATCCTGACATCTCTATAGGCAGCTGCAGGGCAGTAGGGGAAGCTTTGTGCAAGCAGGCAGTTTAACAGAAGCTAAGATAAGCAGTCATCTGGAGGGGGAGATTTGTGCAAGCAGGTGAATTAACAGAAGCTAAGTTAGCTGGGGCATCTTGACCTTGGGTTCCTACGATAGAGTTGGGTAAGGTAGTTCTCCAAGGGTTTCTCCACCAAGGAGAGCAAATTCTAGTCAAACTGAAAATGGCCTCAGCAAGAATACAAGATGGAGGAGCCTCTGCACTGTATTTCCCTGTCACACCAGGACAAACTCACCTGACTCACCTGGTAACACCCACAAAGGAGGTAGGGCAGTTGACTCTTTCCTGAGGATGAGAAAGGAGGAGCATACACGGAGAACCTGGATGTGGATACAGCTGGGACCACAGAAAGAGCAGTCCACACAGATGAAGGTGAAGACTTAAACACTCTGATGACAGAGAAAGTGACACCAAAGATGGACACATGGCAAGGCATGCTAAGGAAGCATGGAACTAGGAACCATTCCTAGGGCTACACCTTCACTCCTGTTTGGAATGCCCTCACATTTCTTTCCTCATCTCAACTTTTCTTTTGAGATACTATATAACCCTGGCTTAAAACTCACTATGTGGACCAGGCTGGCCTGAAACTCATGGATACCCACCTGCCTCTGCCTCCTGAGTGCTGTAATAGTCTTTTTCTGTTTTCTATTATTTATTTGTTTGGTTTTTAACACAGCGTGTCCTCAAGACCAGGCTGGACTTGGACTCACCATGTATCCTAGGATTGTCTTGAATTCCTAATTATCCTGCCTCTACTTCCCCAAGGCTGGTTTATAGATGTATGCCACAAGCACCACATCCAGTTTTGATGCCTATTATAAAACAGGCAGTTAATAAGTATACAGGATACCCTCCCTAACTGGGAGTTATGAATTTGAAGATTCAACCAATCAAGGATTGCAGTTCCTCTAAAAAGAAAATTACTCCTGTGCTGAGTGTGAATAGACTTCCTGTCATTAGTCCCTGAGTAATACAGTAGAACAACGATTTGCATAGCATTTACATTGTATTAGGGATAATAAATAACCTAGAGATGATTTAAAGTTTACTGGAGGATGTGTGTAGGAGATATGCAAATGCCACATCGTTTTGTATAAGGGAGTTGAGCATCTTCAATTTTGGCACCCCTGAAGAGACTGAGGACAACAATTTTCTTTCAACCATGCTCTTGTTAGAGTTTTAGGGGTTTGACAAAATTCTGTTTTTTCCCCCATCTAAAATGAGGGCCAGCTGAGAAATAACACCCAATAGACTAGTAAACAAGAGATGGGCATTAGCTTTTTATTGATAAAACAATTGGAAAGCCTATATTTGTGGTCAGACACCAAGCTAACAACCCTTTCATTCTTCCTGAGTGAAGATGTGGGACAGCCCAGTGGGAGGAATCTCTGGCTTCAGAGTTACCTATCTACCTGGGTTCCTGCCTCAAACTGGGACGGGACACATGAGGCAAGAGGGGGCACCCCGTGCCTCACAGACTTTAGCGCAATCATCAGTTAAATACTTCCTTTTCCTGGAAACCAAGGCTAGTGAAGTAAAGGCCAGATAATTCACCTCCCTCTGGGCCCAGGTGAAAGAGGAAGTGACGGAGCTGGAGTCCAGGAGTGCTACTCTCAAGTCCCAGCTGTGTGGAAACAAGAGGCAAAGAGAACTTTCTGCCCAAAAAGCCCTGATGAAGGGAATTGTTTTGGCTGTATGACAGCAGAGGGAGTCGACCCTTGAGGAGTTCCTAGAGAGATCCTTCAGATAACAGGTGGCTGGGAATTCCAATGCTAAGTCTATCTAGCAAGCACTTGCTGCTAGTCACTAGATCTAGACTCTTTTAGGCTCCTCCAAGGAAGCATTACAGTGGAACGCTACTTCCCAGCAGTGGCTAACAGTAGTCTATTCATTGGAAGACTGCAGTGCGAAGGCTCTGGGCCACTTTCCTTACCTCTTTGTCATTATCTCCTGGTTCAGTCTCTCTCCTCCCCTCCCTTCCCATCCCTAAGGCTGCCCCTCCCCCATCACCTCCATCTTTATCTTCACCCCCAACTCTATCACTTGCATTTTTAAAAACAGGTTCTCACCAGGTAGTCAAGTGGGCTTTTAACTTGTCATCCTCCTGCCTCAGCTTCCCAAACGCTTGTGTTAATATATAGACCATCACACATGGCCATCAGCTTACTAGGACGGTGTAACTGAGAGCAGGGACTGTAGATGGTGCCGGAGACTGTCCATAATGCTACAGGACATTAGATTAATTGGTTTATAGTGTGAGACCCTTTGTGGCCTTCTCTTTCTTCCCTCTCTCCCTCCTTCCCTCCCTCTCTTCATTCTTCTTTTCCATCCTCCCATGTCTTACATGTGAGGAGAGAAGAATTAGGTGGTGAGGAGTCCCAGACAAGGGCATTAAGGATCATGGAAGTCCCCGATGATGGTTTAATTAGTAACCTTTCAAACGACTGTCCTTAAACCATTGTGTCCTGTGCATTTCAGGAGAGTAGAGAGTGACTGGGTTAACAGAAGTTGTGCAGAAAACTGAATCCAAGTGTGTAGTTTTTAGTTTCCACTGGGGGGTGCTGTCTACTTTGATGGAAGTGAAACCATGGTCCATTTCATCAACTTATTCCAGCAACATCTCCGCTTCCCCCATGAACTTGTGCCCTAGGCAATTGACCCACTGACTACTCCTCACCTGGCTATCACAAAGTCCCATAAGACCCTGGTCAACTTAATTTCTACTGTACTAAGTCCACACTTTAGAGGGTTCTTGTTCCCCTTCATTATTATTTATTTATATTTCCAGCATCAGGTTCTACATGGCCTCGCCCTGTGTGTGTGCTTCTCCTACATGCCCCACACTGCCTGTGGCGACATTCACACCATTGCATGCTTTGCTGTTGATAATAGATAAGCCACAGCCTGGCTTCCTGGGTCCTCGCTTTGAAGTGTGGACCTATTACTGTTCCGGTTCCCACACTGTGAGCACGTGACTTAGCAGAGAGGACAGCCTGAGCACCTTGTGACAATCCAGATGGGCACAGTGTACGTGTGGGCGCATGCGTTGAGAGTCATGTGCAGGTCAGAGGACAGCCTGAGGGCCTTCACCCTCAGGGAGCATCTGCCTTCTTTTGTTTGAGGCAGGGTCGTTTACTGCCTGGGAGTTTCTTCCTGCAGTCCAGGCTAGCTGACCGCCAGCTGACAGAGATTTCTTCCCTCCCACCTCACAGCACTGGTTTTCAAAAGGGTTTTCAGGATCTGAACTCAGGCCCCCACATTTTCCAGGCAAACGCTTTAGCCACTGAGCAACTCAACCCTATTTTAAAGGTGGAGAGGCCAGCTCCTAGGAGAGACGGCCTGGCACAGCGGGGAAGCAGCTGTGGCTGTAGCTTCAGTGTTGTTTGCCCCACACGTGGGTTTTTATCGCCCTCTGCCCCAACCCTGAGTGTGACTGCCTCGCAGCACCCTGCCGCTCTTTTGTTCTCTGTTCCCTCCGGTGGCAAGCTTCCAGCTGGGCTGATTCATGGGTCTGGGACCGCATGGCTCCCATTAGCTTCAGGAAAGGCATAAGGCAAAACCCACATCAATCAAGACTCTAAATTACTCATCCATCTTTGCAGGTGACACATGGATTAAGATGAACTTGGAGAGAAGAATAACTATAGAAAAGCTATTTAGATTTATGAAAATTGCTTAAGAGTTTATATCAAGTCCCCAAATGGAAGCTGTCTCTCTGTTCTCAGCCCAGATGAGATAGAACGGCAGTGATAAGAACCAGGTTGTTGAAGTCCAAGCAGCTGGGACTCCCCCACTCACTGTGTTAGGCAAGTCCTTTCACCTGTAGAATGAGTTTTCTCATTTTAAAATTAAACATGCATTTTCAGTTATAGACAGTGTGGGGCACATGTGTGAACACAGCTGCCCACAGAGTCCAGAAGAGGGTATGGGGTCCCTTGGAGCTGGAGTTTCAGGTGACTGTAAGCCTCCCAACATGGGCTTGGGGAATTGAACTCAGGTCCTCTGCAGGAGCAATACATGCTCTTAACCCCTGAGTCATCTCTACCTCCTTTGCTTTTCTAATTTTTATTTTTTTATTCTTCCAATGAACAGGAGAGTCAGGTTTTGTCTCCATTTTACAGATATGGAAATCGAGGCACAGAAAGGATAAGATATTTGCCCAAGGTGGCATTGCTACCACAGGTTGAGGCAGAGTGTCAGCTGTCTTTGTGACACTTTATCTCCTAAATGAGACATGGGTCTAACGTTTCAGGCAGAATAGGCACTTTCTGAGACCATAGCACTGTGGGACCTAGTAGGTGCTCAATTAGTCAGAGTTGCACGGCACAGCTCTCCTGTGGAAATGGCTCTGCTTTTATTTAATGACTTGCTTAGATGCATTTTAATATGCAGACCACAATGCCAGTACACTGTCTTCTGGACGGCGAGGCGCAGGCATTCATTATTTTATGAGCTGCATATGTCATGCAGAGCACAAGCCCTTTCTTAAACCAACACAACATGCAAATAGAAATTTCATGTAAAATCACATTCAGACAGATTCAAAGTAGAAACAGATGTCTGAAAAATACGAACGCAGCCCTTATTAAATATTTTATCATCAAATATTTCATACATTTCAAAAATGTCATCTGTGAAAACACAGAAATACCGCCTCAGGAGAACCAAAATATTTAATCACTTTCAAGAAATTCTTAAAAATAAGTCCTCACCCCAGAACTATTCCAGGCAGAGAACAAATTTCCAGGTGCAGCAAGCTATATTTATTATATTTTCATCAAAATCAGTAACCTAGTTGAAGGAGATACAGTAATCAGTAAGGTCATTATTAGGTAAGATAATGACTTCTGAATGAATTCTCTCATTAATCTCATTACAAAATGGTAATGGTACCTCACTAATCATGCCAGAGGGGAGAGCTGTGTTGAATCAGAGCAAAATTAAGGCTGTAATCATTGAGCCGCTCCGTTGTTTCTTCAGGAACAGCTCACTCAGGGCTTGGAGACTGCCTTTAGACTCCCGACCTGGTGAACTGCAGATCTGCAGGCTGCGGCACTCAGGGCACTGGGGAAAGGTGGGAGCCCTGGGCAGCAGCACAGCACTTCCTGCTTCTGTCCTCTGCCTCCTGGGTGCCCCTGACCCGATAATATCCATCTCTGGGCTTCACTTGCTAGACTCGGTTCTCTGCTTCCATCCTTGATCCATTTATAAGGTCTACCCTCTATCCATCAACCAACATCGCCCAAATGAAGGGTGGGTCACCTTGCTGTCATCAGTGGCTGCCCGTCTCACCCAGACAAGGACCCTGGCCCTTCAAAGGAGCACGCACACTGCCCTCATCCTCAGTACTGTTTTACCTCAGCAACATGACACTCTTTACTGCTATTTTCGAATGCACATACACGCTTGCTGTCACCACTGTCTGAACTGTCCTTCGGGCATTCTACATTTCTCTCTGACTTAACCCCTCACCTTCTCTTCATCTTTGTTCAGCTGTCACCACCTCAGTCCTGCCTTTTCCCAGACTACCACAGTGAGCACTGGAACCTCTCCGTCACCACTCGAGGCCACTCTTCCTTTCTCCACATTCTTCTTATTCACTCCAGGATTTATTGAACGTCCTGTCTGTCTACCCCCCCAGTTACCCCTTTGGAATGTAGGCTTCCCAAGGGCTCAGCATGGGGAAGGTTCATCCACATGCCAGGCACACAGCAGATACCCAACATTTGAGGAATAGCGAATTGGCACGAAGTGGATAGGGGACGGATGACCAGGGATGACAAAGTGCATTTGCAGGAGAGAGTGTGGGTGGGACTGGCCTTGTTCTCCATTCTGTTACAGACTGGAGCTGCACAAAGGCCCTTATTTCCATCAGAACGAATAATGCCAGGGTCGATGCCGCAGCCAGGAGGGCAGCACCCTCCTGACTAAGTAGCCTTACTTCAAGCTGCTGTAGACAGCACCTAGGAATGCTTGGTTAGACTCCTCGAGCAAAAATATGGCAGGTGACAAACTCATGTCACGTCACACCACTTTATAGTGGTGACAATGAGATACCTGAGCACTGTGGATGCTCATTGAACACTCAGTGAATTAAGCTCTCAGTAAACACTTGAGTTCGTTTTTACAGAGGCCAGTAGTAAACTGCCTAGGGCTAACACGGAGTCTAGAATCCACACCTCTCAAGGGACAAAGGGGAAAATAACGGAATGCTCACCCAAGTCACAGAAGGCAGGACTAAAGTCAGTCCGGTCTTTGGTATGTGCAGCTCCAGTATGAAGCAGCTGGATGGCTTTTATTCTTCTGTGGCTTTGAAGGTATGTTCACATCACAGACCTTCCCTCCAGGTCAATACTCAGTATCACCAACTGGCCCTGGACATTCTCCTGCCATGTCAGACCAAACCTCAGAATACTATTCAACCCAACACAGGACTCCAAACTTTCCAATCCAGCTGAGTGGAGGCTCACAGAAGAAGCGGAATCGCTTTCCCTAGAATACAGGGATAGATCATGGATTAAAAGCCATGCACGTTAAGAAACAGTGTTTATAGCCAAGTGTGGTGGAGGCAGCTGTGATTCCAGCACCTGGAGGGTGATGAGAGACTGAGGCCAGCCTGGGCTACATGGAGGGAACTTGTCTCAAAACTAAATAACAGAGTATTTGTTGGAAGTGAGGATGGCACAGCTTTCTGGCTGTGGTGGGAGCTGCTGCTGCCCCTTCCTCTCCGATGTCCGGAGACAAGGCGTCCACACTGCATGTGGGAGTTTGACAGTTCAGACCCATAGCTGTGTCTGACCAGGCACCTTAACAGTCAGAGTCAGTGAATGAAGCTCAGGAAGAGGGGGAAGAAAGCACACTGACTGGTCCACAGCGCAGCTCACTTAAGGTTCCTGCTTGGGGCCTGGAAGTTCAGCTGTTGTCTTCTGCTAGCTGGGTTCCTGCTTCCAGAGGTCTCATTGGCATTATGTTGTTTGCTTTTTTGACTCAAAACCCATTTAATCCTTTGATTCAGAATTTCTGCTTGCAGCCTTCATGTCATAGGGACTGCTTTATCTCGCTCTGGGCCCTGTAGTGAACGTATACTCCATATCTGCCCTGGCTAGTTTTTATGTCAGCTTGACACAAGCCAGAGTCATCTGAGAAAATGCCTCCAAAAGAACGGGCTGTAGGCAGGCCTGTAGGATGTTTTAAATTAGTCATGTGGGAGGGCCTAGATCTTCGTGGGTGGTGCCGCCCTGGGCTGGTGGTCAAAAGAAAGCAGGTGAGTAAGCCACGGGAGGCAAGCTGGTGAGCAGCACCCCTTCATGGACTCTGCATCAGCTCCTGCGTCCAGGTTCCTGGCCTGCTTGAGTCCTGCCTCGGCTTACCTCACTTGACTGTGGTTTACCATATGTAAGCCAAATAAACCTGTTCCTCTCCAAGTTACTTTCGGTTATAGTTTTCCATCACAGCAATAAAAGGGCAATAGCCTTGCCAGTGTTTCTTTACCCTGTAGGGCACATACCTACAGACAGATGGTCTGTCTTTCTCTCTCTCCTTGCATCTCAGTTTCCCATCTTGATGCAGGGCACTAGGAAGGTATCTGACCTTGGCGTGGAAGGAGCATGTGCTGGTGCTTGAGCCAGTTACCCACATGCCTTCTGCCCGCGGTTGCTTCCCAGCACCTGGACTAGGACACTGGGGTCTTCCCTCTGCACATTCCTCATCTTTTCTCTTTCCCCTTTTCTTCTGATAAGAGTGAACCTTATAGGCACTCATTGTGTCTACATCAGGACATTATGAAAAACATCCCCAGTCTAAGCAAAGTAGTTAAAGACCTTTGAGTCTTTTTCCAACAAAGCTCCTCTGTCAAGGCTATCATTTTGCTACTGTCTTTGTTTCACAATTCTGATCTGATGAGAGGTGGGAAAATAACTTTTTTGAGCTAGACTCAGTAGGAAAAAAAAGACCATTGATTTTGTAGATGGGAAACCAGAAGACAATATGATTCTCAGGGAATGTTGTATATTACTACAGGATAACCAGAATGTGTAAAACTGTTTATGACAGTAGTATTTATAATTGAAATAAAATCAAGAACAAATTGAATAGACAATGAAAGATCAAAGTTTGATCTTAAATGAACATTGTTCATTTATACAAGGAGAATCTTATCTCATGTTACTAGGCAAGGAAAGCCCATTACAAAACATGATATGAAATATTGTTACATTTTGCAAAAAGCGGGCAACTATCTTCATGGGGTAAAATGACAAGTGATTTAAAAAAAACCTGTTTCTTCTGTGTTCTTTGTAATATTTTCCAAATTCTAGTGGACATGGTTAGATGTGGTGGCTATTTTTTTTGACAGAAATAAAGGACTAATAAATGCTTTCATCATTTTTTATAAATGAGAAGAAAGACAAGTGACTCTGTTGTGGGAACGACATGAGTGCTGAGGGAGCAAAGGAGGCAGCTCCTTCCTGTTTGAGAGAGCCTGTGTCCTTAGCTTTGGCATCTTGCCCAGTAGTGTGATAACAGAGGGGGCCCAGGCTCTTGGGCAGTGGCCAGTGCTCCCACCAGCACAGAAAGTGCCTGCTCCCCATGAGGCCTTCCCACCACATACACACTCCAATGTATTGGACAGTCTTTAGTGCCCAGAGAGCCTACGGCCTGGTCTCCAAGCCTGAGTACCCCGGAGCTTCAATCTTTTATGAAATAGCTTTTCATTTTCCCTTCTCAACCAAGGGCTTTTACAAGCCACCGAGTGGTTCTTTGTACATCAATTTTTAATCTTGTTAGGGTTTTATTTTTCCACTTGACCAACACTCAGTTCATAAATAACACATCAAAAATTTGTTCCAATTCTTTCTGTAGGTTTTTGTTTGTTTGTGTTTATTTTTAAATGGCCTCCTATTGGGAAGGAAGAAAGTGACAAACACCTCACTGTCTACCCATGTCTTTCCCTTGTGTATAAACTTTAATGGCTGCCTGTGGCCAAGCAGAGGAAAACCTCAGCAGAGCACTGGAGGCCACCATGCCTGGCCCCTCTTTCCCTCCACAATCAACTCTCCTTCCAGTATACCCTGCTCCAGCACAGACTCTACTTCCCCATGTTGCCATCTCTGCCTATCTATGACTCTACTTTTGGAGCTTAGCAAAGGTGCAAGACTGTGAACAAAAATTAACATTTTCCTGTATAAGTTGATTATTGCCAGCATTTTGTTATAATACTGGAAAGCTGACTATAAATGTAGCCATAAAATATCTATCCTTTATTAATCTCCCTCAACCAAGATCCAATCAAGGTTTAGAAATTTCATCTTTGCTACTTCTTTTTTAATCTAGAACATCTCTTACACTTAACCTTTATTGAGTTTGGAAAATTCTAGGCTACTCTCTTCTGAATTGGTTCACATTCTGGAGTTTCAAATTATTTCTTTGTATTATCATTTAACCTCATTATTATTCCTCATATTTTATATCAAATGCTAAGCATCCTATGTGGTATATATGGATATGGTATATGCTATATGGTAAGTAAGGGCTTAATTTTTTGCCTTTCATTATCAAGTTTTAAAGAGTTGGAGCCATGACTCTTTCTCCCTCCATCATGAATTATGATTTTAGGGTCTGGGGCGATGGCTCAGGGGTTAAGAGCATATATTTACTTGCCTAGGACCCAAGTTTAGTTGCCGGCAGCCATGTCCATTGGCTCACAGATACCTGTAACTCCAGCCCTATGGGCTCCAACACCTTCTTCTGGCCTCCTCTGGCAACTGCACTAACCTGCACATGGACACACACAGGTAAAAGTAAAAATCTTGAATGAAGTAAGCTCTGATGCCATTGCTCCACTTAGCTCTGAATTCATCAAAGGATGCTATAAGGATCTGATGATTTCCCTTCCCAGTAGACCAGCTAGCTGTCACATATTATTTGTCAAGTCCACATTTCTTCTAAGGATTTTGCAATTCCTGCTTTAACAGTACCATATTTCCAAGCATAGCAAATTTGTTTATGATCTCTTACTCCATTCTATTGGTATATGTGTCAATATATGTGATTTTACTCTCCCTTATATTCTAGTGAACTAGCTTCTCTGGACATTCATCAAAGTTTTTCTAAATTAGAATTGAGTTGTTTAGTTCCAAGAAAAAAAAGAGTATTGGCATTTTTACTGTGATTGGACTAAATTTATTATTTGAGAAATAAATGTAAAAAAGAGTAGCTAGGTGCAGTGGCTCACACCTATAATTCCAGCACATGGGAGGCAGAGGCAGGCAGATCTCTGTGACTTCAAGTCCAGCCTGTTATACAAAGAGAGCCACAGACAGCCAAAACTACATAGAGAAACCCTGTCTCAAAAATCCAAAAACCATAACCAAACCAAAACAAAAAGAGTAGCAATGAAGAGGATCACATTATTTTTATTATTAATTATAAATTTATATTAACATTTAAGGGTGTATAAGTTCTATAATATTTAATTATCCTTGAATTTTATGTGCAGTTTTTAATATGTTATTGGGTTTTAAAGTAAAATTTTATCAAATTTTTTGTGCAATTACTAAGACATGAGATTGGCCAGGAGCCTTAGTTTTTACACATTGTTGGTCAGGTTTGCCTACCAATTTTATTTTTGTTTTACTCTCCAAATTTGTAAGTTTACATTATTTTCTGTTATTTTGAACAGTTTAAGCAACATCGAAATTATCTGACTTTTGACCTTTTGAAGTTGTCTGGTTCTAGTGTTGCTTTGGTGGGCTAATGGTTCTGTAACCATCTGTACTTATTGTGAAAATGGATCTATCCAAGCTGCCTCCACAGTGTCAATTCTTTTCAGTTATATGTTTTCCCTAGAATGCTAGCTACTCTAACGTGTTCATAATAATGCAAAGAACTCTTCCACATTCTGCTTCACTGGATATTTCTTCCCTCTCATTTCTTATTTTGTGTTTCTTTATTATTATTTAATTTTAAGATTAGAGTTAAACATTTTTACTTATGTTTTATGCAATATGAATGTGTAAGGAGCATAAGGAGACCTGAGTGTGGGTATTACTGACAAGGACTTCAGTGCCTTAGACCCATGGAAATGGCCAGGAACTCCTCCTCAGGTCTGTGTGCAGAAGTTGACAGTGTGTGCAAACACTAGCAGCAGCAGTTTCTGCCTGGGTGATTGTAACCTGAGCTTCTTACCGTTGACCCTCACTAACCCCTTGGCCCGCACTAACCCGGCCTCCTGTACTATACAGAATGAATGTGCTGAGGTTACAGACTGCTGTGTAGCCTTACCTGGTTACCTGCGTCTCCAGCGGAACATTCCTGGCCCACACAATCCCGCTTTCCTGTCAGGTTTACAGGACCAAGCAGTGCAGGATGTGACCTTCTGGGGAGAGGTGCACACTCAGAGGTCAGAGGGCAACTTGCAGGAATCAGTTCTCTTCTACCCTGTGGGTTTTGGAATTTGAATCAAGTTGTCAGGATTATCAGCTCCTGCTTTTGTCCCTAAGCCATCTTACTGGCAATCATTTTTTATTTTTAAGATGTAATTTCATGTAGTCCAGGCTGGATTTGAACTCCATAAGTAGTTGAAGTGGACTTTGAATATCTGCTACTCCTTATTTGCATGTTATGCTAATTATTTGCATGTCTTTTTGTAACTTATTAAGGTTTACAGTGTGTGTTGTTGACTTTCGTGAATGTTTCAATTCTTTTTTTTTTAATGTTATTTATTTATTTTTATATCAATCACAGGTTAGGTACTTTGCATCCCAGGCATAGCCCCTTCCCTCATTCCCTCCCACTCTCCCCATCCCCCATCCGTCCCTCATCTCCTCCCCACCCCCTCCAAGTCCACCAACAGGGGAGGATCTCCTTCCTCCCCTTCCATCCGACCCCAGTTCATCTTGTCTCCTCAGGGCTGGCTACAATGTCCTCCCCTGGGATCTAGCCAGGCTGTTACTCCCTGGCGTGTAAGGGTCAAAGAGCCAGCCATCGAGTTCATGTCTGAAACAGTCCCTGTTCCCCTTACTAGGGTCTTCTGTTGGACACCGAGCTACCA
>CM053743.1:6116399-6211395 GCA_028658305.1 Pachyuromys duprasi | reverse complement strand
CACACACACACACACACACACAGAGAGAGAGAGAGAGAGAGAGAGAGAGAGAGAGAGAGAGAGAGAGCGCATTGAGTAACTAACTAAAATTTAAAAGAAGTAAAAGAAAAAGTGTTTGGAAACGAGCAATGAAAACCATAAGCATTTACTGAGTAAATTGTCATCAATCCAGAACTTACGGGAACCTTTGAGTAAGCTGTAATGAACAGGCTTTGCAAGTCTCTGGATACAAAGATGAATACTGAAGACATTCACCCTCCCCCTCATATCAGCCACAGACATTAGGAAAGGCCGAGTCTAATCTCTGTATAGCTTAAAGGACAGAAGAAGCATAGGAATGCAGTTAACCAGACATGAGCATCATATTTGCGGAATCTGGTCCCTTAGTAAAAGAAAGCAGAGACAATCCCAAATAAAGTAAATGTTATACTATGTCCATGAATAGTAAAACATATCAGGATATTTGTGAATTCCCCACAAATAAATTTATAAATTTAGTATATTCCCAATCAAAATCATTATAAAGTGTTTTATGGAGCTTAACCATCTGATTCTAAAATGCATAAGGAAGAGGGAAGGGCAGTGTTAACTAAGATGAGTTTAAAGAGGAAGATGGGGGTGAAGAGATAGCCCAGGGGTGACTGCTCTCGCTGCCAAGCCTGACAACCTGAGTTCGATTTCTCTCTCTCTTTTCCTCACTCTCCTCCCTTCCTCCTTTCCTTTTTTCCTCCCTCCCCCCTTCTCTATCACCACACACACAAACACACTCCACCACAACTAACAGCAACAATAATAAAAAAGATGGAGGGCTTGGCCCTGTGGCTATTTATTTTTTCATATGTGGCCCTACCATTTGAAATTGCAGTTTTTGATAGGTATAGAGAAATGAATTTGTGAAGCAAAACTGAGAGCCCAGAAGGAAAGCAATGCTAATGTGGAGGGTTACGATGAAACAAAGCTGCCAATGCAGCCCAGCAGGAGTGATGAGGCAGAATGTTGAGCGGACAGTTCAATGAAGAAATTCAGAGCCCTACCTCACACCACATACAAAACAAATTCCCGGAAGAGTAGTATAAATGAAACCACAGTTAAGATTGTTATAAAAATATAGGTTATTCTCTTAATTTCACAACAAGGAAAGATCCTCTAAGTAAGATAACGTATGATCTATGAAAGAACTGATTAAGAACTGAAACTTGAACTGGGGCTGTAGTTCAGTGGCAGAGCAGCTGTCCAGCGTGCACAGGGCCTTGAGTTCCATCCCCAACACCACGAAAAGAAGTTAAAACTTGTTTTCATCAAAAATACTACAAAAGGCAGAGCAGTGTGCACACGCCCAGCAGAGTTAGTCTGCAGAATATTTAAAATATTAAGAAACCATAAGACAACTCAAAAGAGCATCTGAGGCATAGCAAGGGTGACATACAGAGAAGAGTATTAACTGGGCGGTAAACGCATGAGAAGATGTTCGCTGCACATGCTGTTAGACTACAAAGCCAAACCACCACGGGATAGAAGTTTACACTCTCAGCTGGTGATCCAGGTCGCCTCCCTGCCCTGCCAGCTCCGCTGTGTCCCTGTGCTATCTAGGAGGAGGGCAAACTGCCCCTGGCCCGCCTAAAGTGATGACACCTGCGACCCTTCGCTGGAGCTAAAACCCCTACTGCACGCTGTCTCCTGTAGATACAGCTCTCGCTTGTCCGCTAACCCTCGGACCTGCCTGCAGACCTGGGCGTTTTGCATTCCCATGGTGGACACATCCCCACCTCTCCTTTAGCCAGTTTACAGCCATGTGACTCAGCCCTCCGGTGGCCTCCTCCTGCTGACCCACGTGAGCAGCTCTGCTCTCCAGCCAAGAGTCCCTGCACTACGGTTTGGATCTTAAACGTCCGGGCATTGGTTCTCAGGCTGTGGGGCTACAGAGAAATGGTAGAATCTTTGGGAAGAGGGGCCTGGTGGGAGCACGTTAGGGATTTGGGGACCACAGTCCTCCCTTTTCTCTTCGCTTCCTTGCTGTCATGAGGCAAGCAGTTGGTCTACCACATTGCTACCTACTATACTATGCAGCCTCAGCCCAGGCCCAAGGCAGCATGCCCAACTGACTATGGACTGGAACACCTGTAAAACAAACCTTTCCTGTTTCTAAAGTTCTTATCTCAGGTATTGTCTTACAGTATGGAAAGCTGATAACACAGCCTGATAAGCTAAGTACAGGAAGGAAGTTTAAAGACCGTTATGGCAATGTGAACTGGTATAACCACTTAGATGTGCATGGCCCCATTACCAGTTAGTTATTGTGATATGAGCCTGGCACTATGCTTCTCTGTGTTAGGAACATATAGAGATGACGTTTACAGCCGTGTTGTGATAATGAAAGATTAGGAGCATGACAATCTATCAATAGGAAAGGGTAGATGAATAGCAGTATGTTCGGATAATGTCATTGTGAATATTAGTGAGTCTAGGGTTGTAGATATGACCACTGATGGATGTCACAAATACATATTTAAAAAGAATATATATTGGGTTGGCAAGACAGTTCAACAGTTAAACGTGCTTGCTGCCAAGTCTGATGTCCCGAGTTTGATTTCTGGTACCCACATTGTAGAAAGAGAAACCAACTCCCATATATTGTCCTCTGACCTTTACATGTACATTGGGGCATGGATGCAACTCCACTGTGTGTGTGAGTGTGTGTGTGTGTGTGTGTGTGTGTGAGAGAGAGAGAGAGAGAGAGAGAGAGAGAGAGACAGAGACAGAGACAGAGACAGAAAGAAAATAAATAACTAAAATTTATTTTTAAATGTCACAATTTCTGTGACAAAAAAAGTGGTAGAACGCATACCTAGAATGACTTCTTGGAGACACAACACATATAACAACTGACAAAAGCAATATTTGGGAATAGTTGATCCAGTTGAGAGCAGAGGCTGCCTGTGGGAGGGAGCGGGGATGAGGTGAAATGGAAGGGCATCTACCAAGGGAGTTAGATGTGTTGACAATGTTTCATATCCTAAGCAGGGTGGCAGGCATATGAATATACATGATATTATTTTTAAACTGATTTGTAGGTCTTGGTTATTGCATATACATTTAAAAATTTAAATAAAAAAAGGGGAAGAAAAAAACCCAAAGTTTTCCATTGAGGAGAAGCTAGTGTATTCCTCTGAGGTTGCAACATGGATAGTAAGGATAACAGAACATACACTTAAAACACGACTTAGACCTACACATATGATAGTCTCATTTGCATATGGTTGCCCATCTATATGCCATCTCTGGAAAGAGATACCTGGATTTGCCAGCAGTGGATCTTCTGGCTTTGGAAGCTGAGTGACAGGGCTTTCAGGTACGTTTTTGTAACTATAAAGTTCCTATCATGTGTCTGTATTAGCAAATAGGTAAGCTGCTGACTCATTGAGCCGGCACACCATGGCCACTCTGAGCTAGCAGGCCAGCACTCCCTAAAACAGGAGAGCGCTGTGCTGAGAAGTTCCACAGCCCCAAAGCCTATAATATCTACTCTTTAGTGCTTTGGGGGAAAAGCCTGCCACCCCTCATTCAAGAGGACGTAGGAGGGTGAGGGAGAGCCTTGGAAAGTATCTAAGCTTTGAGTCTGAGCAAATAGCTAGAGGGAGGAACTCACTGAGCAACAGCATTAGAGACTTAATAGAAGAGGGATGGGGTGGACCAGGGAGGGTGTTCTAGAAGATTCAGTATAAATCTGGAGCTGTGGAGACAGGTCAGGGCTGGCAAAACAGAACTGGGGTCCAGATCAGCAGAAGCGGCTTAAGGCATATGATAGAGTGATAGGAGGGCCAGAACCCTGGGTTGAAGTACTTTACATCACGTGGGGAGAAGAGGTAATGTGAGCTGAAGGGGCAGAAGTTCATGAGGAAAACCAACGCAGTACTGACTCTCAGAAAGGTGGTTGGGGAAACAAGACCATGAACCAAATGCCACTGAGGGGGTCTTATAGAGAGGAACATAGTGGTGACCTGGAAAAAGGCATTCCACAGAGACACTCGGATTCTAGTGAGATTTTCGTGGTCAGGGAATGAGAGAACAGACTCTCCAGGACTTGGAATGAGGGGAAAGAAAGGATGGGGGCAGCAAAGCTGGTGCCATGTTGAAAGGTTGGAGAGAGCGTCTAGGGGGAAGTTCCTTCTGAAATTCCAGCTGCAGGAGTCTGGATTGCATCTGCACAGGTTAGGGACCCAAGGCGGATGTGGAGCCCAGGAGTGCGATTAAGAGAAGAGACACATTTCTCTAAGAGAAGTTTGCATGCCTGGCTCTCTCTGGAAATGCCGGGACTCAGCAGGCTCCTCTGGAGGTTGAAGCATACCACTTATGAACACTGTCTCTTCATCAGCCTTGCTAAGGTCCAGCAGGTGTGGAATTCATCTCATATGATTACACAGAATTGAGCTGTTTCCCGAAGCTCTGACACATGGGAGCCTGGAAAATGGGAAGTAGAGGAGCTGGGTACCAGTAAGTCTGATGAGGATTTAATTAAGAACTCAATTTCCCCAGACTTCCAGTTCTCAGCTGCCTGATGTTTCTTTAATAGGAACTGTTGATAGGGTCTAATTATGGTGGGTTATTTATGGGATCAAGTCTCCTCTCTTTGCTCAATTATGTTTTGTTTGGGAGGTATGCATTCTTTGAGGACTCTAGTTTTTAATCAGGTCTATTGTGTTCCCTAAAGATGCACTCAGTCTAGGGAATCTCCTGTTTGCGGCTTTGCTTCTACTGGGGATCCTACTACCCGTGTCTTTGTCTTTCTTTCATTGATAAACTCCAAACGCACAAGGAACTAACTCCTCTCTTTCCCATTCATAGTACTACCAAGTTAAATGGTTTCCTTTCAATTTTCAGAATTCTTCAAAACCTTATTGGCTATCTTTGAGATTCCGTGTTGCAGAGATTGCTCAGTGGTTAACATCGCTGTTCACGCTTCAGGACCAGAGTTTGGATTCCCAGTAAATACATAAATCACTGAGTGGGCATGGCAGCCCATCTGTAATTCTAGCCTTAGAAGGCAAGGCGAGGGTCCCAGAGCAAGCTGGCTAGTGAGACTAGCCACTTTGTTGAGCCCTCATTTTGTTTAAAAGACAATTACTTCAGTGATTCCTAGCAACAACCTCAGTCTTCCACATGGACACTCACACCCCATGTACCCAACACACACAAACATGCAGACAGACACACACCAAAATGGAAAACAAAAATCTTCAAGGAAGTCAGAGAACACTCAGCATGCACCCCAAACAAGAATCTTGAATTGGTCAGCCCATACAACACAGGAGACTTCAGATGACCCAAGGCATCGGGCTCAACGTGAAGTCCTGAGAGAGGCCACAGTGTAATGACCTTCCTTCAAACCCGAACTATTTCATTCAGTCAGAACTGAATGAAAAAATAAATAAAAAGGAAGGACATGACTGTTCCTAGGTATGTGGAGGATATTGTAGATAGAAGGAGAGCACAGCCAGAGTCAGGGACATCTGGGAGAGTCCAGAGTGGACATAGCTGGATGGAGCTCGGCCATGCATGGAGGTGGGGGAGGGGAAGGGAGAAGGGAGAGGAGAGCCAGGTCCAGCAGACATGAGAACAAAAGGTAAAAACAAAGGGGGTGGGGTATGGGTAACTCAAGTGGCTGGGGGAAGGGCAACCCAGCCTCCGGGCTGGAGAGTTCTAGGTAGAGGGCAAGGTATCTCAGCAATACCCGTAATTAGTAGGGGCTGAGGGAGGCTGGGAGGACCTGCTGGCCAGGCCTGCTTTGATCTGTTAAATAGGCACCTCATCCATTTGTCCCAGGATTTGGAACTTAACAGTAGCCTTCTGTCTACATACATGCCTGTGGGAGAGACATTAAGATGGTGGGAATATCAAGAAAACAGCTGGCAGGAATATGGAAGCTGAGGATCCCTGGAGATGCTGAGAGGCACCCTGGGAACTGTTGAGTGGCAGTCAGGATAGCAAACTGTATGCTGTGGTAACAAAGGACCCTCCCCCCATCTAAAAGTGCCCCAGACACAGATGCCGTATGTTAATTTATTGTGGTGCTTTCCCTGACGTCATCAAGTTATTGTCAGAAATTCCAGCTTCTCTGGAACGCTGCCAGCCAAGAAGAATGAGGGAGAAAGACCTAGAAGCACACGTTAACTTCTAAACTCTCTACTATCTAGAGAAGAAATGCCTTTGTTTGTTTGTTGTTCTGGGGGTTTTCTTTATATGTTCTTGTAATGATGTACTTGTCAGTGACATTTACATTCATAGTTTCCCAGAGGCTCAGAGACCACAGGACCCAGGCCAAGGGAAGTCATCTTGCTGAGATTCTGTTCTTTAGTAAATTGAAATAACAGTAGCCGCATTCTCACAGATGTTTGGATAATGGAGAGAGTGCTGGGAAAATGTTAAGACTGGGTCCCAGTACTCAACACACCAAAGTTCAAAAACTTTGCTCAGCGTTGTGGTTTGGTGAGGAGTGTTCTCCATAGGCTCATGAATTTGAACACTTGTTCCCAGTTAGTGGCACTATTTGAGGAGGTTATGGAGCCTTTAGAAGATGCAGCATTATTGGAGGAAGTGTGTTACTGGGGGTGGACTTTGAGGGTTGAAAGCCTTATCACACTTCCTGCTCTTTCTCTCTGCTTCCTGGGTGTGAGATCAGCTGCTTCACACTCTGGCCACCTACTGCCATACTTTCCACATTATTATGGACTCTAACCCTCTGAAGCTATAAGCCAAAATAAATCTTTTCTTTCCTTAATGTGTTTTTGGTCATGTTTATTTTAATCACAGGAACAGAAAAGTTAACTGATATACTCAACAATGTCCGTTCTACCCACATTTAATTGGTTAAAGTCATCTGGTCATGTCTAATTTAACATGTGTTTACTTCTATTGAAGAGGGGACCAATTGTGAAGAATTGAATGCAACCTTTCACACACTGTGTATTTAGACCTTAAATGCTACAGTTGTAATTTACTAGTGAATTATATAACATTTTTTCTTATTTTTTATTCTTCTTTATTATTTATTATTTTTCTTATTTCTTTCTGACTCACTTTAATGGTTAGTGTTGACTGTCAGCTTGAGAGAATCTATAATCGCATTGGAGATGAACTTCTGAGCATGCTTATAGGGGATTATCATTGAAGGTGGGAAGACCCAAGCACTGTGAGTGGTGCCATTCTTTGGCTGTGATCCTGGACTGTGTGTGAAAGCAGGGAAGAAACTGACAAGCCACACGCCCTCATCCCTGTCTGCCTCCTGATTCTAAAAGAGAGGTGACCAGCTACATCAAGCTCCTGCGGTCTTGTGGTCTCTGCCATGAACTGTGAGCTGCAACTACCTTGAACTGTGAACTGAAATAAATGCTTTTCTCCTTTGGTTGCCTTTCTCAGGATATTTTATCACAGAAACAGGAAAACAAAACAAACCTATTCCAACCAAAATGTTTCAGTGTGTCGGTGAATGCTGGACCTTGTGCTGTCTTTGCTCATGTGGCCTGGCCACTGGTGTCTAAGAAAGCTATGTATATGTCACAGTCCCTTGATTTAGTTTGATTGTGGAAAGACAGAAGAAAAACAATGTCACATCCTTCTCCTTGAATCTCCTTTTCACATTTCAGCTGTAGGAAGTGTGATGTGGCCAGCTCTGGTGGGTTATAGGAGCAGTTAATGCTAGGTATTGCTCAGTGGGTAACATGGGCGACGTGCCATGGCACACATGCTTGTCATGCGGACAGCCTCATGAAGGACACTCCAACTTTGCAATTGACAAGAAGGAACAAAACAGAGGGCATGTTCACTGCTTAGAGAGTGACCCAAGAGCACATTTTGAGACTAGGTCCAGGGAAATGGTAACCTGGGCAGCAGGGACAGCCTCCTAGGGTAGGTGACCCTGGATAAGCACTGAAGGATGGGGCACTTTTGAGTTTGGTTCCGTTGTAAGTCCTGATTTTAATAGTAACTAGTTTCATTGTTTAAATTTATAATATAAAGGTTAAAGACAAAAAGTGACAGTGGGCAATATCCAGTGCCCAATTCTAGACATTCACATTCTGTGAATAACTGTGGTATCATCTCACATTGTGTGAATAACTGTGATATCATCGCAGGATTCTGTCAACAAGATTCCTCCTGGGACTGTAAGTGGACTCTCTTCCTGCAATGGCAAGCATGGAGCCATGCTGTTCTGAAGGATTACAGGCTGTGGATATATGGTCATCTCTGTAACCAACTTCTTCTATGGACATCGCTTGTTTCCAACCGCATGACGAATAGCTTTGGGCAGGCACCTTGTACACATCTATAGTTCTTTCTAAAGGATCAATATATGGAAGGCAAACCGCAGAGCCATAGGCAGGTACTGTATTAGGATTTTCCAAGCTTGGAGCTCACCAAACTCCCCCGGGTCAGACTGTAGGTGCAGTTAGAGGAGTGTGACCTGGGGAGGCCTGCTGGAGGGCTGGAGAGTCTCAGGGGAAGTGTGACCGCTCAGAGACAGGGTGAGTGTTAGTGCCACTGTCCAATTTAACAGTGATGAGACAGTGGTTGCTGGGCAGGACAGGAGGCAGGGAAGACACCTGGCTCCATGGAGGCTTGCTAAGGGCTCTGTTCCTCCTCTGCTCCTCACTGAAGGGAGGCACTTCACAGATGTCCTTTGCTGTGTCACCAGGGAAGTCTAGTGTGCATTGTTTAATCGTCATTATCAACTTGCCTGGATGCAGAACCACCTAGAAGATGGTGAGGCAGACTGGGAGTGTCTGTGAAGGGGTTTCTAGGGGACAAAATGGAATCGAACACAGGGGGAGGGATAAGCCAGCTGAATGAATGCTTCTTCTTGGGCTACTTCACCATGGACCACACATCACACCTGTCATCATAGTATCTGCCTATGTGCATGGGGCCAATCCACTTTGGATTGAGCCCTCTGAAACCATGAGACAAAAGAAAAGATTCCTTCATTAAATTGTGGCCCCAGCAATGCAGAAGTGACTTGAAAGCGCAATCAGCACCTTCACAGCCTGGGTGCTACCAAATAAAAAGTCTACAAAGGACACAAAGGCTGAGAAATAGCCACTGAGTGGAACAGAGAGATTGCGTAGCTGAAGAGGAGAAATTTCATCCTATAAACATCTCTTTCTCTGGCCATTTACATTACCACTTTGGATTCTATGGCCTATCCGACGTGAAGAAATATACAATGGGAGAGAGTGAGAGGCTAGCGTAATAATCATTTATTATTTCCATTGAAGAGAGGTATTGATTCTCTAGAGGGCTCATGAAGCCTGGGACACTTCTGGAATGCTAAAGCTGTTTTTCAGCAGCAGGCCCCCTCTCCACCTAGCAGGGTCATTTTAAGCCCGATGTTTTCTTCTTGGCAGTAGGATGGGGACTCAGGGACAATCAGAATCCCCATCCAGATAGAGCGGTCCTTCTCTTCTATCTCCAAGCCTGATTCTGAAATAACACCTCCAATGAACTGTGCCCACCGTTGCCCTTTCTGGTCACGCAACATAGAACTGTATGAGACTTTCTACCTCCATATTCTTGAATCAGCTCCCAACCATGGCAAGTCTTGAGTTATTTCCTTGTGGCTGTTCCTACACTGCCACACTCTGGTGGTTTGTAGGAACCATTTGCCAGTTCCCAGGTCTGTGGTCAGGAGTGTGGCTACAGCTGCAATTAAATGTATCCCGGCTCACGTTTTCTATGATGTGAACTCCCTGGGCCATACCTGGAAGTGCCAACGATGACTCTGCCTCTAAACACATTCAAGTCAATGGCCAGATCCAGTTCCTTTTCTTGTCCGCTTTCAGCCAGGTCCTGCCTGCATAACCTGCTGCCGCATGTCTTACTTTGTGCTGCTGTCTGGGAGGATCTTCCAGCAATGGTTAGCCTGCTTCATGCTTCCGGTTCCTCTTATCTCTTCCCCTGAAGTTTTCAAACTCCAGACAGGAAAGGTTTTCAGCTTTTAAACCGTGTGTGGTTACTGTGGACAACTTCTTAGTTTTGGCTATAACTTTAAATCATACCAGCAACACTCCTTATGACATGTAACCATTCCTATTTGTAATATCCCCAGGCTCCAGGAATGACAGTGTGGCCGCAGAGCAGGGTTTCCACCTAACCCAATAGTAATGTCAAGAATCCAACTATTTCCTTTCTTTCTAGATTTATTTTATGTACATTGGTGTTTTGCCTGTATGCATGTCTGTGAAGGTGCCAGATTCCCCATGATAGGAGCTATACACAGTTGTGAGCTGTTATGTGGTGCTGGGAATTGAACTGCAGTCCTCAGGAAAAGCAGCCAGCTTTCTTAAATACTGAGCCATTTCTCCAGTCCTGGACCCAACTTTCTTTGCTGTTATCTTTCCAGCAAGATTTAGCAAGGCCCAATGAGACTCGTCCACCTCTTCCCGACTTCCTCACTCTGTGCTAAACTCTGTGAGGCTCCCAACCCCAGCCCCAGCTTCAGCACATCTGATTCCAGCCATCCTTTTTTTCCTCCACAGCACTTTATGACACTAAACCAAAGCAAGTTATAAAAGGAGTTACCTAGGAACTGGAGTTTCAGCAGGGCACAAGATCATGCAGGAGTAGAGCTTAGGCCTGCAGACTGTCAGGCTATCATTGTCCTCTTACAGACAGACAAAGCTCTGCTCACTGGAAGCCAAGCAGCTCCGAGGACTCCAAGGACTCCAACGGGACACAGGAAAGCCAGAGGGGAATCCTGGAGCTGTTGCTGGCTCCACCTAGGCTGTGGACATTTGGTGACAGAAGTCCCTCGGTGAATGCAACCCTCCAGTCACTGTCACCACCCAATGCCTGGGGCAGGGCTTCCTAGCCTTTCCAGCAGACACATGGCTCAGACTTGGCTGTCAGTGTCTCAGGGAGATGGCTTGCTGAAAGAGAGAAAGTGGAGTTGGAGAGATGACTCAGCACTTAAGAACACCCATGCCAGGCATCTCATAACTGTCTATAACTCCAGCTCCAGGGGATTGGACTCCTCTAACCTTCTTGGACATCTGCACTTAGATGCATATACCTGCCTACAGACACACATACTTACTTATACCTAACTACTACTACTACTAAATATATATGTACATAGAGACAGACAAAAGAGAGAAAGAGACAGAGACAAAGACAGAGATGGAGAGCTACAGAAAAGTAGAACTGTTCTCTAGCTTGAAAGTCATGCAGTCCATACTAAACCAAACTCTGATCTTAGCTATGGAAATGGAAGGCCACAGGGATGGAAAAATTGTCCACATGCATCAGGCCAATGGCCTGGCCATTCTGTTTTCCAGAGCAGGGCTTAGTCATCAACCTCATGATGTCTCAGGCCTTTTTCTCCAGCCCTGTGTGAACCCACCCTCAACAGCCACAAACTACAGCCATGCATGCATGGACACACACACACCAACAATCTTGGTAGAGTACAGTGGTGGTACTGTGGCTTAGTCTCTCCAGGTTCAAATTTCCCTGAGTCAATTTTGGACAAGTCTCTTCATCTCCCTGTGCATGCTTCCTATTTTATAGATGAGACTGAGAATAATGCCTATTTCACTCTGTGTGTCTGTGTGTTGATGTGTGGTTTATGTATGTGTTTGTGGGTGGGCACATATCTATTCATGTACGTATATGTGCATCTAGAAGCCAGAGGTCTATATCAAGTGTCTTCTTCAAACAGTCTCTGCCTTGTTTTCTGAGGCAGGGCCTCTCACTGAACCTGGAGCTAATGATTTGACTGGCCAACCAGCTCCAGGGATCACCCCATCTCTACCTTTCCCAAGATGGTACAGCCATGTGTATTGTCATCCAGTTTTTACCTGGGTGCTGGGATCTAAACTCAGCCCCCATCTCAGGAGTGCCTGTTTCATCAGATTTTTGTGAAGCTCCTCAAAATTGCTACACATAAAGACTTTTTAAAAGTCCCTGACACAGAGCAGGTACCAAAAACCAGCATCTGGGAAGTGGCTGGCAGTTACCATTTCCAGAAGATCAGTGCTGTGCCTTCTTCATGTTCTCTTTGTTAGGAAATGATGCTCTAATGCAATTAATAACTCAGCCCAATTACACTCCCAACACAAAATACCCAGAGGGGTCCAGAACAGAAGTGAGCCGATGGTAAGGAAAATTGCATGAGCCTCTCCTGTCCCCAGTTTTCACTACTGCAGGGAGAACAGTAGAGGCTGGTGACCGTGTGTTTGTCTCAGGGTCCAGGGCGATAGGGAGTGGTGGGGTCTGACGTGCGGAGAGTGCATGGCCCATCCAAAGGAGCGGTTGTGTTGCCGCATGACTATTCAGATCGGGGCCTGTCAGCCTTCCTGATTTTTTTCAAGACAGACCAGAAATCAGCATTTTTAAAATGTAAAATGTCCCAATTATTAAAAGTTGGCTCAATTCTTTGAAAACATTAGCTGAGCCAAACAAAACATCTGTGGACCAGACTCAGCCTCAGCTGCCAGCTCTGAGCTCTTTCTGTGCCCCAGCCAGGATTCCCTTTCATCCCACGTGTCCCCAGGAGCGCCTTCAGGCGGCTGGGGATGGCCCTTTCTAAAATAGCAGACAAAACGAGCCCTCAAGCCTTCAGGGACTGCAGTTCACTGCAGGTTAACTCTCCGTGTGAGGAGAAAACTCTGCCAGGGCCAGGGCCTGGGCTCCAAGGATGAAGTGCTCGCTTCACACTGTGAAGATCTGAGCTCCAGTACCCACGTACCGAGCCAGGTAAGTGCACCCGCCCACCTGTAGTGCACTGTATGGGAGGCAGAGCTGGGGCGGAGGTCCCCAGAGCAAGCAGGCTGAGGAGACCAGCAGTGAGCTCTAGGTTCAGCAAGAGACCCTTCCACAGTAAATAAGGCAGTCGCTATAGAAGACACCAGACGCCAACCTCTAGCATTCATGTGCACACGCATGCACTTGCACAGGCATAGCTGTGTACACACACACACACACACACCACACACACACACATGAAGAGAGGGGAATCTGAGATTATAAATCAGATTCTCCAAAGAATTCTGCATGTTTCTAACCTGGGGCTAATTCTCCTCTCGGATTCAGCTTTCCACATAGTGAAATCTGCCCTATAGCCTTGGGGATATGGGGAAGTTCATGATGTCATGGATGAAACATGACAACCAACTGTAAGGCCTCAGAAGTACTTGCAGCAGCTCTTATCTCGGAAGTTTTTAAAAGACATGTACGTTAAGCTCTTCTTTGCCAAGGGGACACTAGTGGATTGTAGATGTGCTTTTTATGTGGGCCAACCCCGGCATTTTTTGCATATCAAAAGGTTGGAAATGATTCCCTTAGATAAGGAGCAGACAACAGAGTGTGTAAGTATTGCGTGCAATGTTACACGGCACCTACAGAGGACAAGCTCTGCATGCTTGGAAGAGACAACGTGGCTCGGTCCTGCGGAGGACAGTGTGGTGGCTGAGTAAGCATGGCCCCCACGGGCCGAGTACTCGAATCTGTACGCATCACCGAGTGACACTTTTAAAAGGATTAGAAAGATTAGAAGGTGTGGCCTTGTTGGAGTAGGTGTGACCTTGTTGGAATAGGTGTGACCCTGCTGCAATAGGTGTGACTTTGTTGGAGGAAATGTGTCACTTTTGAGGTTACAAAGGCCCATGCCATTCGGAGTTTCTCTCTCTCTCTCTGTTTCTTGATCAGGGTGGACATCTCAGGCACAGCTCCAGGGCCTGCCTGCATGCTGCCATAAGAACAGTGGGCTAAGCCTCAGAAATATAAGAGGCTCTGTTATATATAAGCAAGTCCCCGGTTAAATTCTGCATTGCCTCGGTCATGGTGTCTCTTCACAGCAGTAGAACAGTCGACAGTGAGTGACAGGAGTAATTTTCATCAAAATATACAGTGTGAGGACATTTGCATAAAATTTGAAATCGCACCGGAATTGCTCTCCATTGTTTACTGATACCTGGTGTTGTGTTTACACACATGGGAAAGTATGAGAAAGGAGTGTGTTGAACTCATGACAATGGCTGCCTGTGGGTGGGAAGAGAGAGTTGCAAAGAAGCTTCCAGTTTGTCAACAAGTATAACATCTTTCTAAAAAAAGAAATCATGCACAAGCTGGAGAGATGGCTCAGTGGTTAAGAGCAGGTGTAGCTTTTCAGAAGACCTGTGTTCAGATTCCGGCACCCAGGCAACTTATAACCATCTACAACTCCAGCTCCAGGGGAACTTATGTCTGCTTCAGGGCTCTGAGCACTGCGTTCATGCGCACATATATAGATGCACACATATTTAAAAAAATAAATAAATATAGTGTGAATCAGAACAGAATCTTAGTATCTGTTCATTCTAGATGGTGAGCACGTGGGTATTTATCATTTTCTGGAACCTATTTATTTATTTTGTAATTGAAAGGAAGGAGGGAGGACAGTCACCCTAGTTTGGTAGAGTGCTTGCCTAACACACACAAAAGCCCTGGGTTTGCTCTCCAGAACCACATAAACCAGGCATCATTGTACACGCCTGTATTATCACTGTTCATCAGGGGGGAGGAACAGAAGTTCAAAATGCTTCGTGACTCTATAGTGAGTTTCCGGTCAGCCTGGCTTCATGAGATCCTGTCTCCACAACCAAACCAAACAACCAAACAAAAACAAAACAAAACAAAATCTTTTGTCTTTATTTTAAGCAGGTTTCACCATGTAGCATCAACTGGCCTGGAACTTGCTGTGTAGACTAGGCTAGCCTCAAAATAACTGTAGTCTGCCTGCCTGTCTTCTGAGTGCTGAGTTAAAGGTATGCACCATCATGCCTGACTCATGGTTCAGTCTTAGAAGCCGTGGAAAACAGAAACAGTGGGCTACAAAGATGCCCTTTTTAGCTGTATTCCTTTGCCCACTTCCTTTTAAAAAATAAATATGGTTTATTTTTTAATTAAATTTTTATTTTTTATATTAATTACAGTTTGTTTATTTTGTATCCCAGCTGTGGCCTCCTCCCTCATTCCCTCCCAATCCCACCCTCCCACCCTCCCTCCCTGATCTCTTCCCTGCCCCTCTCTAAGTCCACTGATAGGGGAGTACATCCTCCCCTTCCATCTGACCCTAGCTTATCAGGACTGGCTGCAATGCCCTCCTCTGTGGTCTTGTAAGGCTGTTCCTCCCTCAGGGTGGGGGGAGGAGGTCAAAGAGCCAGCCACTGAGTTCATGTCAGAGACAGTCCCTGTTCCCCTTCCTAGGGTATCCACTTGGATACTGAGCTGCCATGGGCTATGTCTGAGCAGGGGTTCTAGGTTACATCCATGCATGGTCCTTGGTTGGAGAATCAGTCTCAGAAAAGACCCCTGTGCCCAGCTGTAATGTTCATTTATGAAGGAGACTCCTCCTAGAGTTGGCAAATGGTTAGGCTCCAAGGCCTGTGTTAGATGACACTGATTACAAACTTGGTGAGTTGTTGCTTTGATAGCTCAGACCAGAAAGAAAAAGACCAAATTTACTCTCCCAAATGACTTTTAAATGCAGAGAAACCCCACTCTGAGGGTTATGACACCATGAAAACGCTTGAAATTCACATCAAGTTAGAAGGAAGGTGGCTGACAGTTTTGATATCACCCAAGAAGAGTTTCTACTGGTTTAAGAATACGTGGATTTCCTGCTGGACATAATACTTCATTAAGATCAATGTAATCCTAGCTCTTGGTGGGGGGTGGGGGGGATAAAGCAGAGGCAGGCAGATATCTGTGAGTTTGAGGCCAGCCTGGTCTACAAAGTGAGTCCAGGACAGCCAAGGCTACACAGGGAACTCCTGTCTTGAAAAACCAAAAATTAAAAAATAATCCCAGCACTTGGAAGGCAGAAACAGGATGATCAGGAGTTCAAGGCCAGCCTTACATAATTGGAGAACAAGCTGGGCTACAAGAGACTCTGGCACACAGTTAAACATCAGCCATTGAAGATATAACTTAAGCTTGGCTGTCCATAGTTTGCCATCTTCCTGGAAACAGTGATTAATTTCTTTAGGATGTGTGACTCCAGCAGAGTCCAGAGAGAACTTCTTTAAACTTACTGAAAGAAGCATCTTGCGGTTACCAAGCTGGGTTTCAGTGACTATGTCCCAACCATAAAGGGACAATAAGAGGAAAATAAGCTGATAATGTAAGAAGAGAGTAACAGCAAAGAAAACAGGCAGATTCAGAGGGACAGAGGAAGCCATGAAGTATTTTGTCTCAGTTGCTGATGCAGAGGTCCTGAGTCCCATGGCTCCTCCTCAGCTTCCATGGACTACTCGGTTACTATAAGCTGTGGGAACTGTTAGCATCTTGACTTCCCTTCCCCAGTGTGGATTTTTATTACTTGCTATCAAACCCTTCAAACATTGACCTCAGAATCTGTACAAGCAGAGCTCTGTTGGTCTTGGTTACTATTGTGTTCCCAGAGCTAGGAAGAGCCCCTGATTCTTAAGTTGGGAAAGGAATAATTGTTAAGCAAATAGACAATTCATGAGTGTCACCTCCCAGGATCCTAACACAAACACTGACATCATGAAGCTAGAGTCCCAGTTTACCCATCTAGAAGGTAGGATAGGCCAGTTTCAGACAAGAGTGGTATTGTGTGTGTGTGTTGGAGACAGGGGATTAATGTCAAGTATTTTCCTTAGTCACTATCCACTACATTTTTTCAAGACAGGGCCTCACTGATTTGGGTAGTGTCTCATAAGCCAGAGAGTTTCAGGAGTCCACCACCTGCACTTCCCTAGTGCTGTGGATGTGTACACTTTTATGCAGGTGATAGGAATTCATATGCAAGTGATAGGTCATCACAAGCACTTTACCAACTGAACCATCTCTCCAGCTCCTGGAACATGACTCTTAAACCTGCTGTTGTATCAGCAGCTTCCAGCCACATGGGTCTCCTCCAACTGGAGCTGCAGCTCAATGGAAGAGTACCGGTGAGAATCTGCGCTCTATTTTTACACTACCAAAATCTGTCTGGGGACTTTCCACTAATGTAGGGAAGCAGAGAAACCCCTCAAGAACAGACCTAAGTCAGCTGCAGCCTGCTCAATGCCCTTGGCTGGTGTCTGCCTCTGTGAAGAATCCATGGTAGGGGCGATTCCTTTGGCTTCTCCATCACTGGCCACACCATCGCCACCGCCACCCAGGACCGTCGCCTCGCTTCCAGTATCACCAGCTGCCAGATGGAGGTTCCAGCTGGTGGCTCCTCCCCCCCTAGTTCTGTGAATCTGTTCCAATTCTCTGGTGAGTTATTGGAGCCTCAGTTTAAATCTTTTTTCATATGCAAGTAGTTTATTCTCATTAAGAGAAATCCTATCTTCTGCTTGTTTAACTCTGTCAGTTAAATCCGTTAAGTTTATTTGTGTTTGCCCAGTGGTAATTTTTATTGAGAGAAAACCTGAAACTCTCCACAGGGAGGAAGCTAGACAAGCTTGCAGAATGGCCCAAACTCTGGTCCTCATTCTCCTGACATCTCTGCCACCCAGAGCAGTGCCTGCCAGGCAGGAAGGTTGACCTCCAGGTCACCCAGCCCAGAGTCGTTTGGAGTATTGCACTTGTGTAGATTGCACTTGTGACTTCTGAGATTTCACACGTGTCCCTGTGCTAGAGGGATTCAGGGAGATGTGACCTCAAGAAGAGCGGCGCAGGAATGGCACCAGAGATGGCACCAGTGGACAGGCCTGGCTTCCTGGCTTCTAACCTCAGACGAAGGTAATAAGCCTGACCATTCTCCACTGTCCAGATAAGCTCACCTCTTCCTCTGAGCCTCCCTAAACCTGGACCCCTGGAACCCACCTCCACCCAGGAGCAGATCCATCTGCTTCTTTTTCTTGCTAAGTCCTGAAGCCATGAGCAAGGTCTTGTAGAATTTGTTTCTCTGTCTAGCTTACCCCATAGTGCTTAAATCTAGGAAAGGCTTTTTGGTGTTTGATGAGTGACACAACGGATAGGTGGATGAGTATGTGGCTCCATGAACATCATCATCTGGCAGAGCTCCTGCCTTCACAGAATGGTAGACAGGCATAAGTGACAACCCGGCATGTGACCGGCCCTCTAGGCATCAAGGAAGTGATTGCCATGGCATTACCGTCATAACTGTTTTAGCAGGCTTTTACAGTCTTATTTCTTCATTTTCTTTAAGGGGAAAAATGTATGTTCATCTAGTTCATCTAAGGTTTCCTGCTCACTTTCTCTCTCTCTCTCTCTCTTTCTCTCTCTCTCTCTTTCTCTCCCCCTCCCTCCTTCTCTCTCTCCTTCCTTCCTTCCTTTTTTTTTTCTTTTTAACACAAATTGTAGTTCCAAAATGATCTGGAACAAAGATAACCACAGTTGTAAATTAGGGCAGCTCACACAGATAAACTGTATTTAGGTTCACAAAGGAAAATTCAAACTGTGCTTTGCCTGTCAACTGCCCTGTCCCACCTGCTTTGGTTGTTATTGGTGTGTGCGTGTTTTAGAATCTCATTTGACTTTTAAGTTTGTAGTAGTTTGAGATTAATCAGGCTCCCAACATAGCTTGTGAGCTTCTCAGCAGAGGAGTCAGGAAGTAGAGAGTGGATGGCAACATTGGGAAAAACAGTTAAGAACATACAATACAGCGAAAAGTCCAACAATGCATACCAGGAAGCAACAAGTAACACATTTAACTCAGACAGAAAAAGGTGGTTACAGCGTGTGGTATTTGTGTGATTTACACATAGTCATGGGGTTATCTTTGTTTTAGTATGGCCTTGAGAAAGTCACATAACTTCTCAAATTAAATGAGATATAAATGATAAGGAAGCCAGCACAGTGCCAGACAAACAGAATGTCAAGAAAGCAGCTTTTTGTCTTGGTTAGTCTTGGTTGTCAACTGGATAGACATACTTGGGAAGAAGAAATACCATGGATTGACCTCCAATACCAGTGGGCATTTTCTTGATTGTTGGTTGATATGGAGTGCCCAGCCCACTGTGGATGGCACCAGGTCCTGGGCTGTATAAGGTCACACCAGCAGGAGACTGCAAGCCAGTAATTAGACTTCTTCCATGGTTTCTGCTAAAAGCTCCTGTCTCAGGTTCCTGCTTCGACTTCCCTGTACAATGAACTGTAGCCTACAAGTCAAATAAGCACTGTCCTCTGCAAAGTTAGTTTCGGCCAGTGTTTCATTGCAGCAGCTGAAACCAAATGATAGCAAGCTTATTTCTCTGTGTGTGCTCATTTAATGTCTGTTGTAGTTTCTCTGAGAAAAGGAGAAGAAGAATAGATGTCAAAATTAACCTTTACTTTCTCGCACTTTTGAAAGTGCACTCATTTTTGGAAAGAATATTACCTTTCCAGAGGTCGGGTCTATGTCGCCATCATGTGTGGTCATGCAACTTATTTTCGCTTTTGAGGCTTGGACTCATAGACTCCCAAGAAATAAGAGATGATTGTTATCTTAAGCCATCAGACTTTGGGGCTGTTTGCCTCACAGCAAAAACTAACTATTACATGTAGATTAGAAATAACAGGGATCAATGAGCAAATGAAATCTGCTTTTCAGAAACTCTTGGTAGGTGACTTCTAATTTAATAACAGGCATGGATGAGTAGATGGACTTTGTGTGAACAGAGCTGTAGACTCCTGATGAGAACTTTGGTCAGGCCTTTAGTTTAATTTAATCTACAGAAATGCATGCTATGGCCAGAACAGTGAATTTGACTGTCTGGGCTGCTAACACAAAAAGAAATTTAATCTATATTTACTCAAGTTCTATGTCCCTACACATTTCCTCTCACCCCAGTCCCCCAGAGGAGATGGCTAGGACATCACCTGTGTTCCTGTTTTCTGAAGGGCTGTTGAGAGAAACAGAGAGAACTCAAACACTTGAGAATTACTTAGTGTTACCTAAAGACCGCCTCAGAGGCTCTGGTGTCTTGGCTGGGAAAAGATTACACTGCTCTCCTAAGAAAAAGTTACTTCAGAAAAAGAATTCAGATTCCAGAATTCTCTTGCTGCGTCTTCCTCCTCCTCCTCCTCACTTGCCTCCTCTTCTTTCATAGCCCTCTTCTCCCCCTCTTTTCTCCTTCTCTTCTCCCCCCTCATCCCTTCTTCCTCCTCTTTCTCCCCCTTCTCTTCAATATCAACTCAGTTTTTCCATCTTCTCTGGGGATGAGGCATTGTAAGGGGGCATCTGGATGAGTGAATGAAGCTATCTGATGCCATTATTCCTGCAATCCTCAAAGGCAACTGTCTCTACACTGCTCTGCCCCCACCACCTCATGTCTCCTGGCCTAAGCACACCAGCTCTCACATAGTAACAGGAGCCCTTCTGCCCTGTTGGGTGAGAAATAACTTGGGAGTCAATCTTTTGAAGATACTGGTCCCCATGACTAACCCACCTCATAAAATCTGCCAGTGATTTCCTATTGCCTGAACTGCTCAGACTCATCTTTTTTACCTATTGCAGTGTTTCCAGGAAGCAGGGGTGCCCGAAAAAAATACTGCAAGCTAAGTGCCTTCAACAACAACAAAAAACATCATCTGGTACAGGGGTTAGTGGGGCTGCCTTCTTCCTTGAGCATCCCAAGCTATAGGCTGAGCTCTTCCTGTGTCTTCAGCTCATCCTCACCCTGAATATGTGTCTCTCTTTCCACTACCATCTCCTAATGTCATTGATTTTTTTACTTATGTGTTCATTTATTTATTTGGGGGGGGAGTTGCACATAGCACAGTACACCTGAGAAGGGGTTGAAGACAACTTGCAGATGCTGATTTTCTCCTACCATATAGGTCCTGGGACTCGAACTCAGGATACCAGGCTTGACGACAAGTGCATTTACCCACTGCACCATCTCACTATTCTTCTCTATCTTAAACAAACAAACAAAACAAAACAAAAAGTAGACAATAACAACGAAAACCATGTAGCGGCCATCTTGGATTAGGCCCCAGCCTAATGCCATCCTCTGAATTTGATCATCTGCCAAGATTTTGTCTGTAAATACGCTAACACTAATAAGACCTGAGATAAGAACTTCACCCTCCATGGCGGCCACACTTTTACCTACAACATCGGGTTTTCAAGACCTTTCAAAGATGGAGCCTAAATTCTGTCCCAGAAGATTCCAGTGTCTTCCTGATTCTGGTGTTAGCAGTGCTGAATTTAGGTTTCTCTCCTACCTCCTGTCAGGCCACATACTTCGTCTGTGTCTCAGATTCCTCATCTTTAAATGGGGATAAGACTAGCACATACCTCAGGGGGACTTGACCTGTGGCCTAAAAGAGCCTAATGCGTTCATCCCAATGAAGACCTCAGTGCAGAGCCTGGCTGAAAGCATTCAGACCAGGTTAGTTACCCATTACTTTTACAGTTTTGGGGTTCTATTTTGGTCACTTTTTTTTAACAGTTCCCAAAGAAGTGGTGGTGACATCCCAAGGTCAAACGTTTCAGGTCCCAGTACCTTCTGCAAGCTTGTTCCAACTCCCGTCTGCCTTGGGTCAGTCTGGAGTATGCCTCTTTTCCCTCTCCCGACTCTTGCCGTTACCAAATCCTTCAGAATGGGACCTGGAAACCCTCAACAGTCTTGAAAACCTGATTTCCAATTTAAGCAACAGAGCCCTAAGTGTTAGCAGCCGTTGCTCTGTTCACCGTTAATTTGTCACTCGGGGATACAGAGAGGGACAGAATGCATCTAGCACCCGAGAACAGTGTGCCTCCGGTCTTCATCAGCATCCTAATTATTCCACACCTTTTTAATAGAGAAAACATTAGCATTCCCAACCTGTGTAGGGGTCTGATTGAAATAATGTCTCCTGAATTATCTTTTCATAAATGGAAAGGAAAAAAAAAGGAAAGGAAAGGAAAGCAAAAAGAAAGAAGTGGGAAGCTCCACCGACATTTGTGCCAGGTGTCCTCTGTCACAGTGACTGAGTGGAGCTGTGTTTGACACGCCAAGGGCCTGAGTATAGCAGGCCCTCCTCATTCATCCTTCCGTAGTGGGCTCAGGGCCTGATCATGTGACCCCCTCCTCCAGGAAGCGCTTCTGGACTGCTCACACAGGGTAGGCCATAGTCATCCTGTGTAGGCAGCTTAAGGACAGGGCCAGCAAGATGCTTAGATTCCTCCTCTCTCGCTGCCACACAGCCGAGGTCCTCAAGACGCCTCTCTAGATGGCTGTTACCTGAAGTAGACAAAACGGAAGAAGTGGAAGTCTCTGTGCAAGGCCTTCTGGTTGCCGCCCAACTCCAGCTGTCACTCAGGAGAGGCGGAGCCACGCTCGCCAACATGATTGGTTCAGCACCAAGTGGGCACGTTAGGGAAGAAGCTGCCTCAAAAGAGAACATCTTTCATTGCTAGGAGCTCACCAGCAGCACACGTAAGGGGCTCCATGGCTGGGGTCCTGTGACACTTGGGTTCCAATCGTTGTTTCCTGTCCTCTCACACAAACGAACCAGTAACTGCTTTTATACACTGCCAAGGTTGTGGAATCACAAGTCTGTAGGCAACGCTCGCCACTCTGTTAAAATTGGTACAAATGGGGCGTCTTGGAATCTCAGAGCTGTCACTCCACCGAGAGTCATTCACATAAACAACAAGGTCCTCGTGGGTCTGATGGAAGCACAAACACCACTTGTGACTCAATTAAGGAAGCAGTAATTAAAACGGGGGAGCAGTGTGCCGTAGCCTTTCGCATGGAATTTTCCCACAGAAGCCTGGGTTTATGGGATCTGTGGGCTGGGACAGAGTTTGCCCAGGGGGACAGGAATGGTGCCCAGGGGTGAGCACACACCATTAACCCCAACTCTGGCTTGTCACTCATACCAGTACAGGGGGGTCAATCCATAAAAATTCCTGCCAATCATCAAAGCACACTGGAGGAGACAGGAGTTTGATCTCTGGAGATGGAGCCCTGTGTCTTGGTTCTCAATGATTAATCTCAATTTTTGCTATATTCCTCACTGACATAAAGACTTATAGATATGAAGTCACAAGCACCCCCAGGATGGCGACCATGATGAGCTTCATTTTCCCAGATAAGGGAACTTGAACCCTGACCTCAAGATCATTCAGTTAGGAAGAGGCGGAAGCAGTGGCTGGCTCCAGGGCCTGCCCACTGTACGGTCAGGCTCCAGAGCGCTAATTCAAAGCCCTGTCCCATGTCACCCTAATCTACTTTCCCAGCAACTGTGCCTTATCCCTATTGTCTGCCCTGGGATGGCTAGTCTTTGATTATCCCCATTTTACAGACTGAGAAACTGAAGCTCTTGAATGCCAACAACCATCCTTTACCCAGCAGAGGGATAGAGTCTGGAGTGAAGTACGTATCCCCAGATATCCCATCCAGAGCTGTGCCCTTTGCACCCCAGTTCTGCTGCCTTCCAAGGGGGTGCTCAGAATCTGAAGAACATCCTTCCTTGACTGTAAAGTAGGATGCTGGGGATTAAGGATGGGATGAGGTCAACGTGGCAAAGGGGTTTTCACCAAGTGGAGTACTGGATCCCAGTGAAAGGGTAGTCTGCTGGTTAGAGTCTGGGCAGGGGCAGGAAGGTCACCAAAGGAGGCCCCAGCTTGACCTGGAACCTTACACAGGGTGAACCCACCCAGACCTCACATCTAGGAGGATGGTCTGTGGTGATTCAGGTCCAGAAACAGAGGCGCGAGGTGTGAGGTAACTTCTGCAGCTCCCGCAGCTATGCATTCAATAGCGGCTTCCACACTTGTCCTCTGCCTCAGAGCCCTAGCTCTGTCTCTTTGCTGTCTGTGTGGTAACAGAAAGTACCCACAGTCTATACCCAGACAGGCTCCAAGAGGCCTAGTTCCACATAATCTGGGCCCTGTGGTATCTGTGTCCTGTGGTATCTGTGCCCTGTGGTACCTCTGGGCCCTTTGGTATCTCTAGGCCCTGTGGTAGCTTCTAAAGTATCTATGGAATCTCCGATCTCAGAAATGAAGGCTGAAATTCGAGAAAAGGGGATCTCATGAGCCTTGGACTAGGCACAGGAAAGGCTAGATGCCAGCGTAGCCATGATGGAGAGGGAGAGGAAGAGGAAGAAATGAAGAGGAGAGTGAGGAAGTGGAAGTAAGAGAAGATAGCGACAGCAGCTACCTTTCTTGCTCTCCTGCGCCTCTGTCACTGGCTTCCTCACTCAGCACAGGTAAATAATCTTCCCTGACAGCCGAGTGAAAGAAGGACCTGCAGGCCCAGGCAGGACCTTCTCCCATGACCCTGACTACCTGCTGAGCTCCAGATGCAACGAGCTTCCTCCACAGCCCTCAGAAGGCAACAGCTGGTGTCCCCATGGCATTTACAGAAATTAAGGCATAGTCAGCTCTGGATAGTGCACTGTGCCAGGGAGGACATGGAGCCATCGTCTGTGTCCCCTCCTGGCCTCTGGGCCAGTGTCACCAAGGGTGAGACTATGGACTCCTTCAAGAGATTACTGGGCAAGTTACAATGGCTGCTGTGTGTGTTTGTGTGTGTGTGTGTGAGAGAGAATTGTGTTTTGTATGTGTGTTTGTGTGTGTGTGTCTGAGAGAGTTGTGTTTTGTGTGTGTGTGTGTGTATGTGTCTGAGAGAGTTGTGTTTTGTATGTGTGTTTGTGTGTGTGTGTCTGAGAGAGTTATGTTTTATATGTGTGTTTGTGTGTGTGTGTGTATTTTCTTGAGAGGCTATCAGCATTCTAGCAGCGTCCTAAGAAACTCATCAAATTATTTAACCTTTGCAGGAATAAATAATACATGTGCTTTCTCAGGATTTGTTCTGATTAAGCCATTCTGGACTGGTGCCAGGCCTGAGCACGCCCCTGGAGAGGCAGGAAGGAGGCTGGGGTGTGCACAGGATGGGAAATCAGGAGGCCAGAGGAGGGCCGGACGGGAGGGGGCGATGAGTCCAGAGACCGACCCTGGCAGTCCCTCCAGTTTGGCGAGTCACTGAAGAGGAAAGCAGTCTCCAGGAGCCTCTAGTACTGAGTCTCACGCTACTATAGGCTGTCACCGTCATCCGAGCCTCTGTGGAAGATGTGCTGTGCTTGGGGCTCCCATGTGGCTCAGAGTGCCAAGTGGATGTCTGCAGTTTCATGCTGAGTGCCATGAAAGCCTGGGCTTGAGTTACTGTTCTGTTCTCTGCCAGCTGTAGAATGGCCCCTCCTGGCACTCACAGCCAAAGACATACCCTCATCTATGTGCACACAGCCAGCTGGCATGCTCAGGGCCAGCATCTGCCCACAGTGAGTGCTAGACAAACACGAGGCTGGAGTACACTACGCTGCTGATAGGTGACTGGTGCTGGTATAAGTCAGGACACTTCAGCTTCTTGTGGCTCCACCTGCATACATGACATTACAGTGACCACACGTTCTAACACGAGGGGCCATGCTATCTCTCAGTAAACCTTTTCCTGCCTGCTTTTTATCCTTCCTTCTTTCCTTCCTTTCTGATTAAATGGAGACGGCTCTCATGCATCCTAGGCTGGCCTTGAATACAGGATGACCTTGAACTTGCCTCCAATTCCCAAGTGCTAGGATATCAGTGTACAATACCACCCCTGGTTCATGTGGTGCTGGAGATGGAGCCCTGGGCTTCATGCACACTGGGCCAGCACTCTTCCAAGTGAGTTACACAGACATTACTTGGGACTTGCCTGTCCTGAGTGGACTTGGCCAATAAACATAGGGACAAAAGGACACCAAAGACTCTGGACTTCCACACTGTGTCATGCACACATGTTCGGGGCAAATGGTCAACTAAGGATGTAAACAGAAAGTTCCAAGCCTATCAATGCCATGAGCTTGATCTCACTAGTAAGTGCTCAGCATGCTAGAGGGGTATAGAGAGGTGGGCTTACGTAATGGGCGTCTAGACACATAGTGGTGTTAACGGATCCCAGGAAGGTTTTAGAAATTACCTGGAAGCCGGTTGCAGGAGAAGAGCCCTCCTTCCAGCAAAGGAGACCCCTCACTGGCTTGCCCTCACCCAGGCTGGGTTCTAGATTTAAGCACACAGGTGTCAGAGTCATTGCACAGGATCTGGGTACGCCTGGCTGGACCGAGAGCAGAGGGGCCCTGCTCATTTCCCTCCTGGAGCTGCTGTTCTCTCTGCTGAATGGCAAAACAGAGCCCTCGGCAACCTCTGAGCACAACCAAGGAGAGCGGGCCAGAGCTCTGAAGTTGGCCTGGATCTGAGCCCAACTTTGTCACTCAGTAGCTGTGAGACCCCAGCGGGTTGCGTGCCTCTTTGGCACTCATTTCTTTATCTACCTGCAGGCTGGTGTGTTTAGATAAAGAGGTTTATGAGGGTGGGGAATTCTAGATCCAGCAGTGAACTCTTCATAACCATGACCAGGAAGGCCTGGATGGGAACGAGGGAGCAGAGCAGGGAAGCTCAGAAGACTGGTCTGGGGAGGAGGAAACCAGTCGGCGTATCCTGTTTCCAGTTGGACTCCAACCCCTAAGATCTTCAGTACCAAAGTTCTCAGCACCTCCAGAGACACCTGCAGCTCAGCCCTGGCTCAGGATAGGGCTGGGACTGGGAAAATTTTGCAGTCACCCTGAGATAACCCTACATAAGCTTTCTTGCAACCACATATCATTTTCCCCTTAAAGAAATAAAATCTCTAATTAGAGTTTTCTCTTTGAAAAAAATTAAAAATGCATAAAGCCTCCTGTATCACGTATGTATATTTCATTGCTGCATAATTGGGAGCTTTGTCAGTAGACAGGGTGGCAGCTACAGACACTAATGCAGAGGGCACCCTTCGCTCTTCGCCGCTCAACTGTTCAGCCTGAGCCCAGAGGCCTCCCTAATAAGTATTTATGTCAAAACCCTTTTGGGGGGCGGGAAAAGAGCAGCTGTAGCACAGTTGAAAGACGGGGCTCTGATTACAGAGCGCCATCAAAAGGGGGGGTGTGCGCTTTTCAAGTGAAACAGTGTTAATCAAGTTAATCACAAAACCCGCACTATAATTGCTTCTACTCTCAGACAAAATTTTACTTTTATCTAAATTACTAAAGTGAGGAGAGTGCAATCCACTCTAATTTAGCTTTTGAGCTAAGGAGAGCGCGTGTATGGAAGACTAGAGAGGGTTTTAAACATGGGGTGGTGGGGGGCTCTCTCCCCTTCTCTCTCCCCCTGCCCTCCCTTCCCGGCAGCCAGCTTGGGCTCCTGGATCTGTTGCTCTGGGATCCTGTGCTCAGGTGGCTCAGACTCTAGCATCTTCATTCATCCATCTGTGAGACGGGAGGACACCAATAGGAGGTGCTCCTGTGAACGTGCATCAGGTGGGGTCTGGGGACCTGGCTAGACATACCAGGTAAGGCACTTGCTGTGCAATACTGGGGACCCAGTCTCTGTCCTCAGCACTTTGTAAAAAGCAAGAGTCATGATAGCATGTTGTCTGTAATCCCAGAACTGGGAGGCAGAGACGAGCGGCTCTCTGGAGCTTGCTTGCTGCTTACAGCAACTAGACCCATGAGCTCCAGGTTCAATGAGAGATCCCGCCTCAAAAAATATTGTGGAAAAAACGGAAGAAGACACCTGGCATCAATGTCTGCTTCAACACACAGTACACACACATACATTTTATTAGTTTATTATTTGTCAATCCCCCCTTTTTCCCTTTTCTCTTTGCTTCACCTTTCACCCCTCTTCCTCTTCTTTTCTGTCTCTTCCTCCTTCCCAGATGTCTCCCTCCTCTTCTACAGGACTTTCACCTCTAGCCTCTAAGAACCCCATCTTGCAGGCATGATCTGTCTTCAAGGACTCACAGTCTGCCTGGCCATGATGAGGTCCAGTACAAGAAAGCAACTAGGGAACCCTAAAACGGAAGAGCCCAGGGGCTGGCCAGAGGGAAGCTCTCCTTCTCCTGGCTGCATGAAATGGCATCGTTGTGGCTGGGCACCAGACTAGTAGAGATCAGGAAAGTAAGGAGCAAGGTCTGAGGCCTCTATGACAGGAGGGATGGCCACTATGTGTGACAGCTCAGGATGCTGTGGAAGTGTGGGCGTAGGGCTGCTCCAGAGGACAAATCCAACCTGTCATCTCTGCTCTGCACAGACCGAAGTTATCTGGCTTAGGAGGAGCCTCATATTCCTCATCTTCTAGGGGACCCCAGTTTGGATCGACGTCTTCATGCTCACAAGCCGCCATACCCCACCCACCCTGCTTCCACCCTCGGAGGCCCTCCTCATAGGAAGCCTCTTGGGGTTCTTCCAAATTCACACTTAGTCCAACGAAGAGCTGATGTCATCCAACTTGCCCGGAAACACAGATTAGAGAAAACACACACAGTCAATTTAACTGGCAATTAAACAGGCTCCCCTATGTAATTAGCGTCAAGACAACTCACAATTACTATGGGGCGCGCTTTCGCAGCCGCTCCACATTTGTATGGAGTTACAATTACTGGGCGCTAATATCTTAACAGGAAGCGAAGAAAATTTGTGAAACCACTTTTAGGAGGCAACCATCCTGCCCCTTTGCACTGTAAATAACTCCCCTGAAAATGCCACTGTAGAATTAAAGAGGGAACCCTTGAAATGAGGCCAGGGAAGAAGCATGTTTACGCCATTGAAAGGAGCTGATTGCTGTTTGGGGAGGAGCCCTTTCAGGAGCCCCACTAGCTGGTATAATTACAACAGAGAACAGCCCTGGCTCAGGGCTCCCCTGGTGCCAGGCTTTACTGTGTCCAGGCCTCTCAGTAATTCCCCCAGAGGTGAGGAACTGAGGTCATGCAAGTGAACTAACTTACTGTGCGGTCACACAGCTCACAGGCAGACAGCAGGACACAAATCTGGCTTCAAAACCTTCATGCAAACTCCTCTCTCTCTCTTTCTCTCTTTCTCTCTCTCTCTCTCTCTCTCTCTCTCTCTCTCTCTCTTACACACACACACACACACACACACACACACACACACACACACACACACACACACACAGCCTCTGTGTGTGCCTGAACAGCTCACACACAAATACACATGCAACCATCTCTCAGATTAGAACTTTGGCAACCAGTAAAGCCTAGCCACATCTAATTCACAAACTTTGCTCATCAGAGGCTGTTAGCTGTCAGAGCCATATTACCAGGTAGCTACTGCTGCGTAACAAGCCAGCACCCTCTTGAGAGTGGAAACACAACGCTTTGCTCGCTGTCCTTGTGCTGACTGGCTGAGGGTTGGCTGATGTAGCCTAATTGGAGCTCCCTGAGCTCTGGGGATTTTGAAGTAGCTCTATTTCATGGCTTCAGGCTGGGTGAACCAGCAGATCACCTGCAGTGTGAGCTTTTCCGGGGGAGGGCAAAGATCAAGAGTTTGAGCTTTCTAGGAAAGCCTAGGCTTGTTTTGTCTCTGTGGCATTGTCCAACATAAGTCACATGGTTTGACTACATCACCCAAGGTTTCCTTGACCCTGTTGTGGTGGTGTGGAGACAAGGGCACCTTTAAGAGGTGGGGCCTAGTAGAGAGTGGTTAGGTCTCTAGGGATGTCTCAGAGGACATTCCTCAGACCCTGGTAAGCTCTCTCAAGAATGAGTCCTAGGCTGGAGAGCTGGCTCAGCAGGTAAGAGCACTGTTTGCTCTTCCAGAGGTCCTGAGGCTGATTCCCAGCAACCACATGGTGGCTCACAACCATCTGTAATGAATCTGGTGCCCTCTTCTGGCCTGCAGGCAGAATATTTTATAGTAATAATTTAACAACAACAACAAAAGAATGGTTCTTTATAAAGCTTGGTCCATTTCACACATGGCCACTTTCCTTCCATCTTCTTCACCTTGCTGTGGTGTAACCCAGAAAGCTCTCACTGGAGAATGAACAGATCACTCATCTGGGAATTCCTGGTATCTAAAATTTTGAACAAAGTACACACACACACACACACACACACACACTCATGATATATATATATTACCTAGCTTTGTTTATTTTGTTACAGCAACAAAAATCTTCTCTAAGACACGTGGTGAAATCTCATAGGAAGAAGAGAAGGCTTGTGGGGAGGGAGATGATTGCCACAGTGTAGAAAAACAATTAAGTCATTTCCTGCTTTAAAATCAGCATTGGGGGCTGGGAGATGTCTCAGTTGCTAACGGGACTGCAGCCTGAGCCTTGATCCCCAGCTCCCATGTGCGTATCTACGAGCCCAGAGCAGCAGTGGGAGGAAACAGATCCCCAGAGCTTGGACTGGTTGCTAGGGCTCAGTGAGAGACCCTGCTACGGAAGATGCACTAGGCACGGGAGGTGGCTTAGCAAAAGTGCTGGCCGAGTCCCATCCCTGCCCACGTGGTAGAAGGAGAGAACTGACACTAGCGTGTTGCACACTATGCACATGTGCCCGTGTGTGTCACACATGTGCACGCATGTGCCAGAGTGCACACGTGCACACACAGAGTTAATAAACATAAAATATTTTAAAAGGAAAATAACAGATAAACTAGAGATTGATCAAGGACGACACCTGACATAGACCTCTGTCCTCCACATGTACGCATGTGCAGAAACACACATACACAATAAACACACCCACATGAGCACCCTCCCCCCCCCACCAGCACACACAAAACCAGTATTTGTTGGGATAGAAATTGGAGAGCTATGACTTAAAGGCATTTTTAAAGATTTATTTTTATTATTTTTTAGTGTGTGTGTAGGTTTGTGCACATAACAGCAGGTGCCCAAGGAGGCCAGCAGCCTCAGTTCCCCTGGAGGAACAGGTGGTTGTGAGGCACCCTGAAGGAGAGCTGGGAATTGAACTCGGGTCAGGAGCAGGAGTGGTGTGAGCTCCTAGCTGCTGAGCCTTCTCTCTACCTCCTTACTAAGGCTTTAATGTACTGTACGGGTATACAGCGGGAGGAATTGTCACTGCCTCACAGGCGCCATGAGGCTCAAGTGAAATACTCCACAGAATTTCCCAGTGTCAATCAACTTGGTAAGTCAGCTGTGGTCACTAACTGCCATTATTCAAAGCTGGCCAGCCCATCCTGGCTTACCCAGACAAGTCCAGGTAAACAAGGATTGCTAGTCACCATAACCTTCCCTGTCGCCTCCTAAACATTTGAGAAAGGACCTCACTAAGTTATTCAGGCCGCTTTGAACTGACTCTGCAGCTTAGGTGGGCCTTGAACTTGCAGTCCTCCTGTGTCAGCTTCCCCAGGAGTTGGAATTACAGGCCTAGCAGGCTGTGGTCCTTGAGAGAACCTGCATATGACACTCCTGCCATCAGCCAGGGAAAACCCATCTCTCCTGTTGGGTTTCCATGCCCCCGCTCTGCTTGCTGGCATGGTAAATGCTCCATTCCTGGTATCTGGCTAGACCTTAGCCACTGTTGGTGTCAGTGAGTTCTCTCCCTAACCACTGAACTCTCACCAAGGGCTTTGGGGTCAGGCCCACTCCAGGCTGCGGAGAAGCAGATCCGAGTTGGCAATCCTGAGCTGTAGGTGTGTGTAGACAGCGACACGACAGTGGCAGCCTTAAAAGGTCCCAGTGTGTGGTGGGGCGGAGCAGAGAGCCCAGGAAGGCTTCTTAGACAAAGCTGTGCTGGGACTAATTCCAGGAAGAGAAAATTAGGCTTTAGATCCCTGCCTCTCCTCACTGGTGGCTTTAAAGTGGGATGTCCAGGCTTCCTAGGCTATTTCCTGCTCTCCCAATGAGGCTGAAGAAGGCTATGCTCATTTCATGAAGTATGATGACAATTAAGTGAGGAGACGTGTCATTGATGAAGAAGTAACCAATAAGATGAGCATTGTCGGGGGCCAAGCACTGTGGTAAGCAAGATGGCTCAATGGTGACAGACCAAACTAGGTCTCATGATGCCTAGAGAGTAGTAAACCAGGGTAATTAGCCATTCTAATTGGATAGGAGGAAAGGCTGTGTTGGCTCATGGTTTCAGACTGTCATGGTAGGAGAGGCATAGTGGGATGGTTTAGGTCATGTCTGTACTCGACAGAGGCTGTTTGGATCATGGAGTATTAGGAAGTAGAGAAGGCAATGGGAACCAGGGGCTCGCTGCAGCCTTCAGGGTCTGTCTTCTACTAGGACCTATGCATTGAATTTCTACAGTGATCAAAAGTAGCACACAGCAGCTGATAGAACAAGAGCTTGTGGATAAGGCTTCAGACCATAAGACAAGCCCAGGCCTGAGTGACCCCACTGCAGTGCCTAGAGAGCCATCTCTCCACAGGCACTGCTGCGGTTACTAACAACCACTATCCCGAAAACAAATGTGATATGTACCTTATGCCTTACAGCCAATAGCATACTGGTTTTTAGGATAGCCCTGGGAAGTAGGAATCTGTAGTCTACATTGTAATGGTAAACTGTGGCACAAAAGAAGGATCACTCGTCTGGGTCACGTGGATCTTGGGTAACAGGGAAAGACCTGGATGCTATGCCTCCTCATGAAGAGTGAGCCTGAGGGGCTAGTGTGTGATGGAGTAAGCTGATCCCCAGGCTTTCTAGAGCCAGAAAGCTTGCTGCTAGGATAATGTTGGGCAAACCATTTAACTTCTTGGGCCTCAGTTTCCCCTGTTGTAAGATGAAGCTCTCATAGCTGCTCACTGAGCCACTATTGGGAGTTAGCTCTGTTTAAAGCACATGGATTTTGCAAATTGTGCTTATTGTGGGAGGCTCAGTGAGTGTCTGCTGTCACTGTCTCCCTGCAGAGACAAGGACCTTGCCTACAGTGGGGGAGGCACCATTCCTGGGCCTTTGAACACACAGTGATGAGCTCCACTAGCAACATTTATATTCACAGTAGTTTTGAATCACTGACACAAATTCCTGTTTGGAATCCTCACCACATTGGTTCCTCAGCAGCTTCTTTCTCCACTCTCAGTGGGGAACCATCGACTCCTCTGGTCCTCGGTTGCTGCTCCAGGCTAGGGGCCAAGCCAGCTCCATCTTCTTTGTAGAAGTCCTTTGTGGGCCACATGCATTATGCCATTCTTGCCACTCTTGGCAAGGTCCTCTCCTAGGGATCCAGCAGCTTTCCTGAGTCTCCCTCTTGGTTCTGAAGACCCTGGTCCTCTGGCTCATGCCCACAGATGTAGGAGTCACTACCTGTCACCCCTTTTATGATTTTCGATTCCTGGCTGTCACTGATAACCTCTCAGTTTACTGTAGGCTGTGTCTGGGAAAGTCACATTGCTCAGGAAGAAGAGACAGAGGCCCTGCCATCAGTGAACACTTCCTTAAGACTTTGGAAAGATCTGCTGAGCTGTCACATTACTGGAGGACAGAGTGGTCCTGCAGGCAGAGCTGAATAGGCTCTTGGCTCTCAACTCTGTCCTTACTCCCTAGTAGCCTCCATAATTGCTTAATTATATATAACTTTCAACTTGGTTGGGCTATCATACCCAGAAATTTGCTCAAACATTCTTCTAACTGTTTTCTGTTAAGGTATTTTTAGATGAAATTAACATTTACACTCATTGACTAACTAAAGACAATTATCCCTACTGTGAGAATGGAGTACATCCAATCAATTGAAGGTCTCTGTGGGGATGAGACGGTTACTCCAAAGAATAGAGAATTCTGCTAGCAAACTGTTTTGAACTTGAACTGTGGTATCAACTCTTTCCAGGGGCTCCAACTCACTGGTCTAATCTGCAGATTTTGAACTTCCATCTCCCTTAGCATGTGAAGCAATTCCTCCTGTCTGGGAGTCAAAAGACAATGGGTGAACCTTACCCAGGTGTGATGGTTAGCTTTGTCAAGTTACACAATCCAGAATCACCTGGGAAGAGAATAGCAAAGAGGGATTGTCTACATTGGATTGGATGTGGGCATGTCTGTGGGGGATTAACTTAGTTAATTAGTTTATGTTGGAAGACCCTGCCTACTGTTGGTGGCACCATTCCCTAGGCAGAGGGTCCCAAACTGCATAAGAGTGAAGAGATACAGCTGGGCACTACAAACAAGCAAATAAGTGTGCAAGCCTCCATTTGTTTCTCTGTTCTTGACTATAGATGTGATAGAAATAGTTGTTTGAAGTCCTTGGCTTGATTTCTGAACTATAACCAGGAATTCTAATCTGAAATTATCCCTTTCTTCCCTAAGTTGCTTTTGGTCATGGTGTTTTATCAGCACAACAGAGATGAAGCTAGAACGCCCTGGCTTCTTCCTAATGATGTAGATGTATGTGAGGTCTGAACCAGAACTTGAAAACTCAAGTTAACCTGCACCATTCCTGGGCCTGAGGGCTGTGTGAACTACCTGGAATTAAGTGTGGCATGTGTTTATTCACTCATTTAATAACAAATCCTTCTTACTTGCCTCCTATGTTCAAAGCCTGTGTCAAATTCTGGGTACAGAGAAGAATGGTTTAGGGTGGAAAGGTACAAAAACCAAACACGGAGAACAAGAAAGAAGGTAGTGGCCATTGGTGCCGTGTCATCCTGCTCTGTGTTCTGTTCCTATAATGGAACACCTCTGCTGAGCAATGTGTTGAACAAAAGAGGTTTGTTTGGCTTGAGTTTCTAGCGGTTACTTCATGGTCTGAGCAGCATAAAGCCAACGTCATAGTGAGAGCCCTGGCTGTGTCACAGCATAGTAGAAAAAGAAAAGAAACTAGCTCCATGTGTAACTGCCAAGACAGTGCCAAGACAGTCCAGGCAGGTCATAGTGGTAAGGACAGAGCTGAGACAGAATGTTCCCTGACTGAACTTGAGATAATCTCCCAGGATAAAAAAGAGCCATTGGAGGACTCCAAATACAGGATGAAATGACCCACTTGAGGGCTGTTCAATGTTGCCAGTGAACCTAATGTTTTGGTGGAGAAATGGCACCTTGATGTTGAGACGTTTGTCCTAAGAACTAGGGCACTCTAGTGGGAATTGGCAGGCGCCCCCTAGTGGATGGAGGCGCATAGCATCTGGAGTGTATCATGGTGATTTTGAGATTTGAGAGGAACCAGGGGCCCCAGACTGTCCTCTCAAAGCTCACTAGGCTGGGCTGGGACTGAGCTGCACCATCAGACCATGCAGAAGGAACTGCTGTAATTAACGGTCTGGCAGTGTTTCCGCTAGAAAGGCAATCATCCCAAGGGCATGTGCTTGGGTTTTGCTTGTTTACCTCTGTGGGTAAAGGGCCAGGGCAAGGCCTGCTGATTGTGCATGCAAGACAGGTCTCCAGGCCGTTGTGCAAGTGTTAGCGTTCCGTTACAATATCCAGTAATGAATTGGGGCTTTCAGAGTAATAGCCGTCTGTGCTATTGGCCAAAATGAGTGTATTCATCTTAATTTTAAACATCTATTGCCTTCGAGAAGCTTTTATAATTAAATGTTTGGATGTGCCAGCAAATCTGAGAAAAGAAGTTTCCTCTCATGGAAAGGAAGGTTCTTAGGACTCCAACCCAGCAACAACTCTGGCTTTGGACACAAACTCAGCTGCTATTGCTCTACCCATAGCCAGAAAAGGGGTTCAATTTCAGCCCCTTACACAAAGTAACTTTAGGCTGACCACGGTGTTCTGGAAATAGACAAAATTCTCTTTTGAGGAAGTAGGTTTCCCCGTTGCTGTTGGTGTTCAGGTATAGACTATCATATCAGTGGATCATTCCACTAGAAAAGGGATTTGTGTTTCCAAGGGACAAGGCTAAGCGGATGGACCCACGCAGGAGCAACTTTGAGTCTGAGTTGCAAAGAAGGTACTTTAGGGGAATTTGTTCCAAGGTTTATGGAATTTTAATGAAAACTTCTGGCAGCAAACGGCAGGCTCATCTTAAATGCTTTATCTATACTGTTCTTTTCCAGAAAAGAATTCCTGGAGGCCTGGCCGCGCGGTGTTGTCTGAGTCCTTGGATAACCTTAGGAACAATAAAATTGGGGCTCCTTTGACCTACTTCCACCTCAGCATTGTTGCTCCCCCACCCGGCCTTCCAGAACTCAGCAAAGCTAATGCATGTTTCCACCGGTGTTTCCAGGAGGCAGCTGCAGAGAGAAGGCGGCTTGCCGTGGTGAGTTAAGATGGCTGATTCAGTGAGTCCCTGAAGAGTGAGTTCCACGATTCTTTGTCAACTCCAAAGAGCCACCTCAGCACCACACTGGACCTTCTATCTTCTTCCCTCCACCAGTCGGACTGAAGTGCTTATTAGATTATTTTACCCTCACGGTGGTTTCAGAATTCCTATTAGAAAGTGGGGGTTTGGGAGTGCCACATAAGGCAACAGTGGGAAGAAAAGGGGATGTTTCTCAGAAACACTCCCATGCTGGCCTTTGTGCACAGGGTTCCTTGCCATCCCTCATGACCAAATGTATCCCCAAGAAGGGCTACAAATGTGCAGGCCCTGCAGAGATCAAGGAGGTGCGATGCTATTCCTACAAGGCCTCTATTTGTTTTCCTGTCTTTCCCACTAGCTCATGATCTCTGCACTTTAGTCTTATGCCATACGCTGCCCTGTTCCGCATCCAGCTCTTCAAAAGCATCCATGGGATGTTTGCGGGATGGGTAGATGGACCAGTGAGTGGGAGGATGGAGACCACCCCTCTAGACTCCAGAAGTCTATCTCCCTCTCGCATGTCCTCCTTTAAGAGCATCCATCTGTGAGGAAACTGAGGCAGAGACTCTGGCATGCCAGTTAGCAGGAAGAGGACCTATGCCTTTGATTCCAAGACCAAGGCCCTGGCGAGGATGCACCCAAAAGCTTCATCACTTCCAGGACGGTGACCCTGGGAAATAGCCATTCTGGGGAGCAGTGCTTCTCTATCACCTCATGTAGCCCACCCATGTTTTGGTCCCCGCCTCTCCCTTCTGATGCCCTCTTAACTGCGCCGTTGCTTGCTCTGTAAGGGCTTCGCCTCAGCAGGCAATTACCTGAGTTCACATGGTTAATTGAAATATTCCTTTTCCTAGAGCTTTAATTCACCAGCGTAGTTCCAGGAGCCACAGATAATAAGACCTAATTTATAATTAGGGCTTATCAAGAATCAGCTAATTTCCAGACCCCCGATTCCCAAGGAGGGAAAGCAGGGTGGGGGCTTCTTCTCTCTTTCTAGGGAGTTGCTACCCACGAAGCTCCATGAGGCACCAGGGAGGCAGGAGAACTAATTGGGAGCTGGCCCTCCATCTTGGACAATTTATTAATTGGATTATGGGAAATCTCAGGCCCCAGGCAAATCCCAAGGAGGCCGCTCTGCCTCTCTGGTTCATGGTGAGAATATCAGATGTGGAGACTCAAGGCCCAGGTCCACTTAGCTTTTTTTAGGAGCTGAGAATCATTAAATAAGTCCCTCAATACTGTCTTGCCTCAGTTTATCCAACTATCCAATGGCCAAGATTGTCTCTGCCTTGCAGCCCTCAGAGGTTTAGTGGGAATTACATGAGGTGACTGTGAAGTTACATCTCTAGAGTTGTCATGATTAGTCTTGGGGCCTTTGTGCTTGGTTGGAATGGTTCCCCAAGCCATCCAGGAGAGAATGTCCTAGTCCAGGAAACCTCCAAGCCTCAGGGAGACTGAGCTGGCAAAAACTCTGTAAGAGCTAAAAGCTGGAGTCAGCTTTGTGCCTGGTATTTCTAATTCTCTCTCTGGGCATGCATGTGGCCAAGGACTTGGGTCCTTGTCCCTGTTACTTTCTTACTTCAAGCTCCACTTCTCTCTGGAGGCTCCTCACAAGCCCACACAGGTAGAGGGGGTGCCAGAAAGAGGTGAGGCTGGCGCAGTGGAGAGAAACTTCTGAAGACTCGTACAGAGCTGTCTTCAAACTCATCCTCACTTGCCTTTTACTAGCTGGATAAGTGAGGAGTCTGTCAACTGCATGGGGCAGGGCAGAAACCCATGTTAGAGACTCTCCAGCTTTCTAGGGATGGCTTTAGGCCAGATCCAGATGTTCAGTGGTGAAGACAGAGGCAGCTCCCTCCCATAGTCATTTTCCCTCTCCATTCATTTCCTTGTAGTGAGGAGAAGCTGGGTAAGATGGGGCTATGAGGGGAAGTGGAAAGAGCCCATTTTACAAGTAGAATTTCCTTGAAGGAAAAAAAGGGGTAAGAAGAGGAGAATGCAAGAATCAAAAGTCAGGTTTTCTGAAGCCACTCGCCTACCCCATCTTTTTCTCCTCAGGACAACAGTGTCAGCAGTCATGCTGCTGGACACAAGATAAATATACAAGAACTAATAGTATTTTTGACACTAGCAATAGAAAACAAACAAAAGAAACAAAAAATTCACATTATAGTAAAAAAGAATATTTAATACATTTAGGAACAGAAGCGAAAGACTTTGCCGCTCAGAACTACAAAGCATTATTGAAAGAAAAGAATGGAGACACAAAGACATCCTGTTCTTGTGAAGGATTTAATATTTCTGGAACGTTCATGAAACTGCAAAGCATTAGCCAGTTTCTCTTCAGAAACTGGCAAACTGATCCTAAACCCCACAGAAATGCAAGAGGTCAGGATTAACACAAACTATCTTGAAAAATAAAAGACAAAGTTGGAAGTCTCACATTTTTCAATTTCAATATTTTTTTTTTTCAAATCAACAGCAATGAATGTCCTAGTTAGAGTTGCTATTGCTGCGATGAAACATCAGGACAAAAACAACATGGAGAGGAAAGGGTTTATCAGCCTTGTGCTTCCTTTATCAAAGGAAGTTGGGGCAGGAACTCAAGCAGGACAGGGACCTAGAGGCAGGAACTGATTCAGAGACGAAGAAATACTGCTTACTGGCTTGCTCCTCATGACTTGTTCAGTCTGCTTTCTTATAGAATCCAGGATCACCATCCTGGGGATCCCACCCATAATGGTCTGGGCCCTCCCCTGTCAATCTCTAATTAAGAAAATATCCTACGGACTTACATACAGCCCAGTTTTAAGGGGGCATTTTTAAAATTGAGGGCCCTCTCCTCTCCAATGACTCTAGCTTGTGTCAGGTTGTCATGAGGCTATCCAGCATAGAAGGCAACCTGGTGCTGGTAAAGGACAGGCACACAGATCAAGAACAAAGAACTGAGCATGTAGAAACAACCCATATAGAAGCAAACACCCATGGCTAGCAGTTGCGTTTTGACAAGGGTCTGAGATAATTCAAGGGGGCAGAGTAGTCTTGTCAATAAATAGTTTGGAGCCCAGGGTGCAGCTCAGTTGGTGGAGTGGTGGCCTAACAGAGGTAAAGCCTGGGTTCAGTATCTAGTACAACATGAACAGTGTAATCCTTGCTCTCAGGAGGAGAGACCAGGAGGACAGAACTGCAGGGCCATCCTCGGATCACAGTGAGTTCAAGGCCAGTTGGGGAAACATGAGTCACTGTCTCTTGATAAATCAGTAAAAGTCAGCTGGGATATAGGCTTTCAGCAAACGAATAAACTTACCCCTTGCCCCTTATTAAAACTAACTCCGGGGCTGGAGAGATGGCTCAGAGGTTAAGAGCACTGATTGCTCTTCCAGAGGTCATGAGTTCAAATCCCAGCAACCACATGGTGGCTCACAACTATCTATAATAAGATTTGATGACATCTTCTGGCCTACAGGGCTACATGCATACAGAACATTGTATAAAAAATAATAAATACATCTTTAAAAAAAACTAACTCCAAGTGGATCATAGATCTAAATGTGAGAGCCAAAACTGTAAAACCCTTAGAAGAAAATAGAGGTGTCTTTGGATAAAATAGTATGTTTTTAAAGCATGGCACCCCCCAAAAAACTTAAAACAGTCAATTGTACTCAAAGAATAAAATTGCTTTTTAATTAAAAAGATGCTATCAAGAGAATGGAAGTATCTGCAACTCATACATCTGATAAGAAAGCTGTGTGCAGAAGACATTAAAAAATGCAATTCAAGAAAGTTTAAAAGTTGTTGTTTCCCCAAATGCCAAAAGATTATATATATGAAGAAAAACACTAGGAAAATGCAAACCCAAACCCTTGGGTGTGGCTGCTTCATGTTTGCTGTGATGGCTGTATTCTGTATTTAAAGGATACAGAAGCACATGCATGATGGGGATGCAAAGAAACTGAGCTCCAGAGGCCTGGCCACTTTGGAAAAGAATATAGTAGTGACCTATGACCCAGGAGTTCCACGCATAGTAGGTCTACTCTCTCAATGCCAAAGGAGTTAAAGACGCTTGTATACACAGAAGCTCCCAGAGGATGCTCACAGCAGCTTTGTTCATACTAGACAACCAGTGGAGAACCTCAGCTGATCATTGGGAAATCACAGTGGATTTTAACTGTATGATGGAATACCGCTCAGTCATAAAATGGAACAGCATCATGGTACATGGAAGAAACCAGTCACATTGACTGGGCATGGTGTCACTGGCCTGTAATCCCAGCACTTGGGAGGCTGAGGTAGAAGGATCATGAGTTCAAAACCAGCCTAAGTTTTATCGTTAGTTCTGTATAGAGAGCTACATAGTGGTTCTGGCCACATATTATTCAAATTCATGCCTGTGAAATGGTTAGATTAGGTTATCTGTGTGGCAGATGCAGATGAATGGTTGGTTGACAGAGGCTAGAAGTGGGGGGGTATGGGGAGGAGAAATAACTGTTAAAAGGTTTGGAGTGCCTATGGGAGGTAATGAGGATGTGCCCCAATACAGGAGCAATGCTTGGGAATTTGACAGATATTAAAACTACTGGGCTGTGCATGTCAAAATGAATTGGTAGCATTAATTCTATCTCAGTAAAGGTATAATTTCTAAAACCAGTATGAAAACATCCTCATTCAGCACAGTTGTGAGGAATGAACCAATCACATCTGAAGCATCCAGTCCATGCCAGGCACACAGGAAGTACTTTGTGCATTTCTGTTTCCTTTCCTTTCTAAATAACCACTCCCCACTTCCTCAGCTACCCTCCCCAGCTCTGATGAAGTGATTCCCATACCTCCCGATGGCTCCCCCCACCCCACCCCCCCGAACCTCGGTGTGTAAGGCGGATTGCTGGCCACCCTTGGCTACAACTAGAGCAGCCAGGGCCATTACTGAAATGGCTAGGCCAGTCTTGCTTATATTAATGAGTATGGTATTCATGTCCATGAGAAGGCAGCCACCTCTCTCTGCAGCCCCTCTATTCGGACCGCAGAGAAGACAGTGCGGCTCTGTGAATCTAACTGGCCATCTCAGCCGCTTTGCCTCGGGGTTTCCTTCTGGTCAGTTTCCATGAGGACAGTTTATTAGTCCACAGTGACAGGGGTCCCAGGTATTGGGCATTTGGCTGGGGATGACGGGGAAGCTATTTTAAGTTCCTGGAGTTCAAGGATTTGAGCTTCAGCGCTTTTGTCTGAATCGATTTGTAGTCCTGTTTGCTTGACCTTGCTATTTAAAATAGTTCCAAGAAGAACAGAAAGAAAAGAACCATTCCAGCCAGAAATGCGGATGGGTCCCAGCCAAACCCACCTCCCGCCGACCTTGAATGTGGGTTTCCACAGAGACACAGTCACTGTGCAACCAGGGGACAGCTCAGCAGAGAAAACCGGCTACCTGGCTGGACAAGACCCAATAGAGGGGAGGGCTGCCCAAGGTCGCTGAAGGATTCAGAGGCAAAGAGCAGTCGAATGCAGACTGGTGTAGCTTAAATGTGTCAACAACGCTAGAAGTGTTGAGCACTTGCTAAGGGTTTCCTGCCAGACACCCGAGTGCCTTATGACATTACCACCTTCGATCCGTACAGCAGGCAGTGCGCTAAGACGTGACTGTCCTCATCTTACAAATGAAGAAACAGAGACTCCGGACTTTGTACGTGGTTCCCCCTATGTGCCCAAGCTCATAGGGCCAGTAAGAGGATAGAGGCGGAGTCTGACCCAAGAGCCAGCCCTCCTGCTATTGCGCAGTCCGTCCTTCTTTACTCGCTTCTTCAGGAAACCAACAGTGCTTTCCAGTCTCTGAGCATCGGCCTGCCAGCCAGGTGATTGCTCTACCCTGTAACATTTGCAGGATGGAGTCAAGTGACATCATTCTTTGACATCATATATCCACTCCGGTTTCCTGGGGAGCCTGAAGCAAGCTAATCAGTATGAACTGTTCCATATTCTGGAACATCGATATACAATGTCATCTCCCTTCCCTCTGGCCAGACTGAGTCCAACATTCAAGCTTGAGCTGTGCAAACTACTGGGTTTTGACGCTTGCAAATTGAATCCCAACCTTGGATTGGGAGCCAGGACATCCATGTGGGTTTCCTGTGTGTCCTTGAATAAGCCGCTTACCCTCTCTGGCCCACAGTTTTATCTCATACATAAGGTAAATTAAGGATACTTGCTGTTCCTACAAGATTGTTCTGTAGATTCAGAGAAGTTGCCTGACTTTGGTGAATTATCCGTAGAACCCTCTCAACGGATATGATGTAATAAGAGGGAGTGCCCAGTAGGTGGCAGTGCTCCAAAGCGGCCAGTGGGAGGTCCAAAGGAACTTCTTCATCAGGTGTGGGGACCTCAGCCTTCCACACTCTCCGCACAGCTGTAAAGGTAAAAAGGAAACTCAGAGAGAAGTTTCCCTTCCAAGGGCTCAGGGCACCACAGTGGCAGAATCAGGATCAGATCCCAGGTTGGCTTGCTTGCTGAATGCCCTCGCTCAACCTCTATTCATCAGACTCCCCGCGGGGTGCAAAGGCTTCTGGGAGCCTCTGCTAATAAAGCCTTACTGAGTCTCAGCGCTGCATCCTGCCTGCGCTTTCCAGCCTCACCCAACCACATCCGCCCTCTCTCTGCTTCTGGATAGGAGCTCACCCACCATGCTCTGTAGACCAGACAGAGACATTGTGGGTGGACCAAGGGCCCAAGAGGGTAGCGTCTAGTCCCAGATGCACCTCCAGCTTACTGTGTGATCTTGTCTAAGGTGTTCAACAGTAGGTCGTAAAACAGTTCTGGGGGTGGAAAAAGTAATAACAATAAATATAACAATAAAAGTAGCATATATCCACTTTAGTACAAAATGACTCCACTTCTTACACACTCAACCTGGTAGAAAAGACAGGGTTGGCTTTTGTTCCTTGTGTATGTTTGTGCATGGTATGTGATTATGTGCGTGTGGGTGTACATGTATCGTACATCTGTGTGGAGGTCAGAGACAGCCTTGCCTCCTGCTTGTTTGAAGCTTCTCGTAGCTTGCTGCTGCAACCACTGAACTAGCTGGCCGCATCTTGCCTTAGGAGCACTGGATTTACTGACACAGGTCCTCACCCGTGCAAAGCAAGCACTTTACCCACGGAGCCATTTCCCAAGACATTAAAGGCACTCCTCTTGCGAATCAAAAATGTACTCCCACCCGACCCCCACCCCGCTCAAGAATAGTTCCAACTGTGCAGTGCAACCCTCCGCTCCCTCTCCTCACAGCAGTAAGCCAGAGATCCCCTTGCCAGAACGCTTCTTGCGGTGATCTGGTGCTTGGGCAGCCGGCAAGGTCCAGTAAATGCATCCTTCCTTCCTTCGGCATAATACTCCCCTCGCTTCTCTCATCCTGCACACACTTGCATGTAGATGTTGTAATCCAGGCTACAGAGGAGCAAACCAAGGCCTAGAGAGGTGCTGGTGTTTGCCCAAGGCCTTCCTCCGAGCCGGGGGCAGCTGCGTCCCCGCAGACAGGCAATGCTTTCTGCCAGCGGCTGAGACTCAGAAAGGGCCTGGGCCGCTTCCATGCCGCCTACAGCACCCTCCATTCCTCTTGTTCCAAGTCACTTTTATTTTCTCTCTCTTTCAAGTTTGATTGAATTTACAGTTAATGAATCCAACTTTGTCATTTAGGAGATGCTGGCGCAATAAGGCTTGACAGGGAGAGAGTGATGGCGCAATAAGTCGCCGAGCGAGGGGGAGCTGCGGCCGGCCCTGCTCACTGCCTTGAGCAATGGCTGCCCCATCCAGCTCAGAAGAGGCCACTGGACTCTCAGCCAGGAGCAAGTCAGGGTTTCCGGGAGGGGGTGTGGAGGTACTTCATTTAGGTGTGGAGCTCAAAACAGGCTTTCTGGATTAAACCTTGCAAAGGGGGCTGGGAGTAGGAGGGCAGAGAAACAGGACAAGCGCTAGATCTCCACGGAGATGCACGGAGCAGAGCCTGCATCCTTGGACAACTCGACCTTACCTTGCTAGTCTTTGGCTTCTTCATCTGCACAATGGAGCAACGGTCCAAGGTGGAAGCTTTCTAAGTTGCAAGAAGAGGCATAGATGCTTATCAGATGGCACTTCAAAGGTGATTGGTTGACAGTCAAATGAATACCTTAAAGGCTCTCTTTAAAGCAGCTCTGCTCCAGGCTCACCTTTGGGGAGGGTCATAGAAGGGCCCCTGGGAGAATGGAAGAGAACAATCTTGAATAAACAAAACGTGTGGAACTTAAGAAGTTACTGAAGCGAGAGCTGGTGCTTTGGGTAAGAAACACAAGACATGCTCGGCGAAACTGGGGCTTGGAGGGTGGGTCCGAACGGTCACAGCGGGGATAGAAGTTTCTGAGCTGTCCCTTCAATTTTCTTTGTACCCGGCCCCAACACCCTGTTTGTCAAATGAAGTAGAGGAAAGCGCATGAAACACACTAAGAGTGGGCAAGCCGTTTGCTCCCATCCCTGGAAGTCTCTCCAGTCCCACAACCCACCCTACACAGGCAGCATGGATCCTTCGTCTCCTTGGCTTTATTTTCTCATTACTTTTCACGTAGGAAGAAACAATACTTTGAAGGCCAGCAAGGTGGTTCATTGGGTAAATGAGCTTGTTGCCAAGACAGATGACCCGAATTCAGTTCCTAGAATGTACATGGTAGAAGAAATAAAAATCAAAAATCAAATACTTCAAGATACTCTTTGACCATCGCACAAGTGAACACACACACATACTCACATAAATGTATATACATACAAACACACATACAGAATAGTTTCGTTGTACATATATTTGAAATGTATATAAGTACAATCCTGCTGTTCGTATTTTGTGGGTATGTGTCTATGTGGAAGTCAACACTTGTTTTTGAGATAGGGTCTTGTTATGCAGCCTCAGCTGGCCTCAAACTCAGTATATGGCTCCCAGTAGCCTTGAAACCTTGTCCCTGCTGTGTCATAGCCAGAGTTAGTACAGCTGTGATAAAACACACCATAACCAAAGCAACTTGGGAGGACAGGGTTTAGTTGGCTTACACATCCACATCACTGCTCTTCATCAAAGGAAGTCAGGACAGGAACTCAAGCAGGTCAGAAACCTAGAGGCAGGAGCCTATGCAGAGGCCATGAAGGGGTGAGGTGTGCTGCTTACTGGCTTGCTCCCTGTGGCTGCTTTCTTCTAGCACATAGGGATGGGACCACCTGAAATGGGCTGAGCCCTTCCACACCAACCACTAATTAAGAAAATACATTATAGCCAGATTGCGTGGAGGTATTGCCGTAACTGAGGCCCCCTCCTCTCCATGACTCTAGTTTGGATGTGGACATAAGAGTAAGCAGCACACCCTGTCTCAGCCTCCCCAGTACAGGATTACAGATGTGCACCATCATGCCTCATTTACCACTGCATTTTAAAGATGCATCCTAGACTGCGTAGCTCAGGGGCAGAGAGTCTGTCTGCCATGTAGGAGACCCTGGGTTCAAGCCCCTGCACTTCTACAAGAAAGGAAGAAAGGAAAGAGAGAAAGAGAAGAGGAAAGATGGGAAGAGAGGAGAGAAGAGGGGAGGGGAGGAGAGGAGAGGAGAGGAGAGAAGAGAGGAGGAGAGAAAGGCGCTGGGTAATTCTGCACTTGCTAACTCTGCTGCTGTAGCCACTGACTGGTGGTGAGGAAATGTGACTTTTACCGGAGACACAACATAGCACAGCCAGCATGGCTCCAGTTTGGTTAAAGAATGCAGAGGAAGATGATACAGCTGGCCTTCATGAGACTTGATAAGCTAGAGTCAGATAGAAGGGGAGAGGGTCCTCCCCCATCAGATGACTAGGGAGAAGAGGGAGGGTGGACAGGACAGGGAGAAGGTGAGGGAGGGGGCTGCAGCGGGGACACAAAGTGAATAAATTGTAATAAATGAATAAAATTAATTTAAAAAAGAGATTAGTAAAAATAAGGAAAAGTAGGGATGTGGTCCCCTTCCCCCCACCATTCCCTGAGTTTTAATCATAAATCTCTCCAGTTGTTTGAGCCTTTCTGGATCCATACAGATGAAGACTCAGAGCTGCTGTAGAACCCAGTTAAGGTGGTAGAAGGGACTCCGGTGGGTGGCTAGAGGTGTGGAGGGTTCCTGACACAGAAGCATTTCTGCGGCCTGCGGAGCTTCCCCTGAAAGCATGAGAACCTGAGTTGGATCCTCAGAACGTATGTAGAAAAGCTCTGCCCTGAGGAGGCAGAGCCAGGAGGATCGCTAGAGTGTGCTAGCCATACAACCCGCCTGCTTAACAAGGTCTAGGCCATGAGAGACGGTGCCTCTAGCACACAAAACGCATGCAGCTGGTTAGATGGCTCACAGGGGATGGGAAGGGGGTTTGCTACAAAAGCATCCCTAGGGCCAGGGGAGGTGGCTGTGTTAGTAAAATGTTTTCTATGCAAGCATGAGAACTTGAATTTGATCCCCAGAACTCACATAAATGTGGAAGCAGAGAACTAGCTCTGGACACACACACACACACACACAAATTCCTTGAAGTCGTGTTTGGATCAGATATTCCCCAATGCACCCCCTGACAGCACCCCCCTACAGCCCTGATATTACACATGATACATCCTAAGATCACAGACAGCTTCTTAGCTGTCAGTGGACATGAGCCACACTTCACAGGCTTTTGTAACTTAAAAAACTTAAAGCACAGACAAACCCTATGAAGGAAGCTCACCACTCCGGACCCTGGAAAGCTGGGTTTTCTTTCCCCAGTCCCAGCATGCACATGGACCCTAAGGAAAGTATGAGGCTGGAAAGAAGGATGAGAGCAGGAATAAACAAATTAGAAGACACAAAAACAGAGGGATCAATAAATAAAACCCAGAGCTGGTTCTTTGTGAGAGCTAATAAAAAAGACCAACCTCTGGCAAATATAATCAAGAAAAGAAAAGAGGCCCAGATGAAATCAGAAATGAGGAAGTGATTATAACAATGAATCAAAAAGATTAAAACATATCGAGGGGGGAACACACATAAGTCTACAACAAATTCGTTTTAAAATTATCAATTAAAAAGATGACAGGCTACAAAATTATAAAGTAACAAAACAGACACAAGAAATGTGGGTGAGATCAGCACACGATGAAAAATCTGAGGGAGAAAGACACGAAAGAGCGATCGTTCCCACTCCTGAAAAGGACGTTTTTACCCACCCCAGTGTCTCTGGAGAAATCTATCCAAATTTTACAGAACGCTGCACTTCCATGTTACATAAATTATTCTTTAACATAGAGAAGGAACGGTGAAAAAAATCTGCTAATTCATTTTGCAAGGGAAATACAGTTCTGATTTTGAGCCCTGATACAGGACTGTTTTTCTTTTCTTTTTTTTTTAAAAGAAAGAAAGAGACAAGATCCAATATCGCTTAAGAATACAGTCCCAGAGAATGCAGTTCAGCAGCCTATTAGGCAAGTAAAGCACCATGACCAGGGAGGGTCTCCAGCAAAGCACAGAAGGGTCAGCATAAGGACATCTATTAATGCAGCAAGCAGATCAATAGATTAAATAATAGGAAACAGATGATCATTCTAGGGTGTGCCAAAAATGTATTTCAATAGATGTCAAAACATTTTTAAAAAAATGGAAAACAGTACGACACTTCCTTATCATAATGAAGATCTATTTAAAACCAAGCTAGCAACTCTAATGGGAAAAGTTAGAGCCTTTCCCATTAGGAAGAGAGGGGTGGAAGGGTGAGCAGTGTGCTGCTATTGTTAGTTAGTAGTATACTGATGACTTAGGCTGATGTGATAAGACATGAAAAAGAAACCACAGGAATCACTGTTGGAGAGGTGGAAGGAAAGCTTCCTCCCCAGAAACTGTGATGACCCTCTTTAAAAGTCTGATGTGGAGGCTGGAGAGATGCTCCCTAAGTTAGGATGCATGCTCTCTTGCAGGGAACTTGCTGGGGTTTCCAGCGCCCACGCGAGGTGGCTCACAGCCTGTAACTCTAGCTCCCGGGGTTTTGATGTTCCCTTTAGGGCCTCTGAGAGTATCTGTGCACATCTGCATATTTAGAACATGTCACACACATCAATAAATTGTTTAAATCTTAAAAAAGTAAAAATAAGACAGGAACACATCTTTAATCCCAGCACTTGGGAGCCAGAGGCAGGCATATCTCTGTGAGTTCAAGGCCCGCTAGTCTACAGAGTAAGTTACCGGACAGCCAGGGCTACACAGAAGAACCCTGTCTTGAATAACTAAAAAATAAAAAAGGAAAAATAAACTTCTGATATCCTTCTGCTTCAATAATAGTAACAATATAGTAGGTTAATAACTAACACTGTGGAAGTGTGGCAAACATTTCCAAATTAATAACTTTCACAAACAGATACAACAATATAGAAAACAAATTAAAAATTTAGATCTAGTTCACAGTCAAATATAAACAGCAAAATACAAAGGCAGAAGAGACACAAAAGCAACAGAGTTTTCCATGAAAGGAATAACAAAAAATTTGAATAATGGAAAAAATGTAGCTTTTCCAGCAGATAATATAGTCTAATTTTATGTTTACTATAAACATTTTATGTTTTACTCTAAAATCTTCAAATTTTCATAATTTGGCAAAATGCATTTTTAAATAGTTTGGTGCAGAACTGGCGAAATGGTAGAGAATGTCCTGGAAAGCCGGGTAGTGATAACGACAGCGTTTAAATAACTAACCCAAAACTAACAAATACCTAAATGGTGTGGTATTGGAGTCAAATTAGTGCTGCAACTCAAGGAACCCAAAAGTCCAAAGGTAAATATAGTGTCACAAGAGAATTTAAGGTGTAAAACAGGTGTCCCAAGGCTGGTGCCGTGGCTCAGCAGTTAGGGGCACTCGCTGCTCTTGCAGAAAACCTGGTTGGCCAACCTCAGGGGACCTGGTTTGCCCTTCTCTGTCCTCATGGGCACCAGGCACACAGGTGATTCACATATCTATTTTTAAGCGTGTCATAAAACGGTAAAGGAAAGAAATATCCTGTAATAGAAGAAACGGGGAAGTCAGGAAACCGACTTCCATAGTGGCTGCCGCCGTTCACATTCCTAGTTGAGTAGAAACATCCTCCCCTCCTGGCATCTTCTCCATTTGTTTTCTTCATGAAGCCATTGCAATCAGGGTGAGGTGGAAGCCTGGTGTGGGTCTTCATTTGTACTTCCCTACTGTGGATGTTAGACATTTTTCATGTTTCTTGGCCATTTTCATTTCATCTTTTGAGAACCACTTCCTTCAGTAGCCCATTCATTGGCTGGGTAGTTGGGGTGGTATTGCGGTTCGAGATCTTCATATATCGTGGATGTTAATCTTCAGTGAGACATGGAGCGAGCAGACATTTTCCCCAGCGTATATGCTGTTTTTATACTTATTTCCTTTGCTGTACAGAAACTAATTTTATGCAATTCCGATGGTCAATTCTCAGGATTATTTCCTGAGCTATTACAGACTTTGACTGTACTTGCATCTTGAAGTGTTTTCCCTAAGTTTTCCTTTAATGACGTCAGAGTTCTAGACCTTTGAACCATTTTGAGTTGGTTTTTGCACAGGGTAGGAGATAAGGATGCAATCTCATTCTTCTACATGTGGTCCTCCCAACACGATTTATTGAAGACTCTCCTTTCTCCAGTATCTATTCTTTTCATCTTCATCAAAAATCATGTGATGGTAGCTGTGCAGGGTTAATTCTGGGCCTTCTATTCGGTTCCATTGATCTCTGTGTCTATTTTTGAGCCAGTACCACGTTCCTTTCGATACCACCCTCTTGCCGTGTTTCTCTCTGCAGTGTTTTGAGCTTGTTAGTGTATTGTCTTTTACATTGTTTGGTTAGGCTTCTTGCTTTGCTTTTAAGCTATTTTGAAAGAGGTTATTTTCTTGATTTCTTTCTCAGTATTTTCACTATTGGCAATATAGCTATGAATTCTAATTTCATATGTTGATTTTGTATCTTTTTCTTTGCCAAAATTGTTTATAAATGCAAGGATCATTCTGGAAATCCAGGGTCTCTTATGCACACGATCATCTTATCTGCAAATGGCGTAATCTAACTTCTTCCTTTACTATTTTTGTTCCATTCCTTCGCTTTTCTTATCTTATGACTGTAGCTAAGACTTCAAGGACTGACTTTGTTGAATGAGAGTGGAGGAAATGGACATCCTTCTCTTGTTCCTAATGGTCATGCTTGAGTTTTTCCCAGTTTCATATAATGTTAATGACAGGCTTGTCATGTACATGCTTTATTGTACTGAAATAAATTCCTTTTTATGGCTTTTATCATTAAGGGATATTGGACTTTGTCAAAGATCTTTGCTGTAACAATTAAGATGATCATATGATTTCTGTTCTGGAGCCTATTAATATGATGTATTACATGCATTTATTTGCATATGTTGAACTATCCTTACATTCTTGGAAATCAGCCCAGTTGATCATGGTGAATGACCTATAAAGTTAATTTTGTTTTAATTTTACTAAGAAGTTTTTTTTATTCGTGATCATCAGGGAGATTGGCCTATAATGTTCTTTACTTGCCGTGTCTTTACTAGGTTGAGAGTCAGGGTAGTACTGCTCTTCTTATGTGGTAGTGTAAGGACAGGGAATCTGCCTGTGCTTGCACTTTTTTTAGTTGGGAGAGTTTCTATTATTATTTCCTATCATGTTGTTTGTTCTAGATCTATTTGTTCATAGCCTCTTGCTTTAGTTTTGTCACTTATTGATAATTTATCCATTTCTCTTAGGTTTTCCAATTTACTGGAATATGCGTTTTCAGAGTGTACCTTCATGAGCCTCTGGGCTCCACAGATGTTGGAATGTCGGTCTTTTCATCTCACATGTTATTAATTTTTTTCTCTCTCTTCTGATAAGTTTGACTACAAAGGTTTTCAGTCTTGTTTAACTTTTCAAGGAATCATTGATTCTATATTGTTCTTTTCATTTACATTTTATTAATCTCTGCTTTGAACTTTATTATTTCTTTCTACGTGTTGATTGTGGTTTTGGCTTGTTTTTATGTTTCTAAAACCTTGGGGTGTATTATTAATTTGTTCATGACTCCTCCAGCTTTTTACTTTTTGTTATTGCTGTTGTGTGTGCCATAGCACGTGTATGGAGGCCAGAGATGAGCATGTGGGATCAGTTCTCCCAGTCAGCTTTATGTGGGTTCTGGGGGTGGAACTCAGGCCATCAGGCTTGCATGGCAACTGCTTGACCCAATGGCTCATCTTAGAGCCCCCTATTGTCATTACAATTCCCTGTGGTGGTGCTAGGGGGCACAAGCCACAGAACACACGTGAAGGGCAGATTAACATGTGCTGGGCTCAGTTCTCTCCTTCCACCTGCCAGGGCTGAGGGGCCTTTGCACATGGATTCTTCCTACTGCTCTAGTGGCATGCCAGCCCCATCCCTCTTGTTGCTGGGTCAGCTGCTGATCTCTCTCTGGAAGTATAGCGTAGTTTTTCTTGGTTTTTCTCTGTGTGTTACCCATGGTACTTCCCTCTGTAGCTTCACTCATACAGTGTGAGGTGAGCACCCCTCTGTCAGACCAAGTCCTCCAGAATAGGCTTGTGACTCTTTGTTCTATTTCCCAAAGCTTTCCTCTCTGGTTTTGCTACTAATGCTGGTGTTTCTCCACCATCATCCACCTGATAGGATGGCTGTCCTCCAACTGTCCCTGGTTTCTTCTTCAGTTGCCTGGTAGCCCTGTGTGTAGGCATCATATGTCATCTTCTTTCTTTCTACAATATTTTTTCTTGCTCATTCTCACTTTCATGGGGTTGGTTGGCTGGCTAGGTTATTTCTTTAGACAGAGTCTTGCTATGTGTCCGGGCTGAACTCAAGCTCACAGTGCTCTTGCCTCTACCTCCCAAGTTCTAGGACTGCAGTGTGTACCACCATGTCTTGCCTGGATTATCTTTTTGAGACTCTGAGGAAAATTAAGATACCCTTCACAATTACATACGAACATATATACCTGCACAGATAACAGGCACACACAAACACACACGAGCGCACACACATACACACACACCACACAAACGCACTGATGCTGATAAACACACATAGATGTACACACAAATGCATACATGTGACACACATCTTCTAGGACCGGTAGGCTCCCTACACCTCTCTTTGAACCAAGGTTAAAAATGTTTCATCCAGAAAAAAACAAGTAACATAAAAAAATAATTAAGATCTACCCCTCCCCAAGGCCAAAGAAATAAATGAGCAAAAAGAATGACCAGAGGATTCTCTGCAAAGAAAATAGAAATAGCAAACACAAGGACAGACAATCAATAGGTACTAAATAATGCCCCAGCCTTCTTCCTCTACACTATCGGCTGATTTCAGAAAGCAAACTAACGCTGATGAGGTTCCAGGAAAATTGCCACACTGCTGATCCCTTATTTGAGGTCACTTAAAATACCCAGGACCAGCCCTAAGACATCAATGCTTTTCAACCTAAGAGGACTTTTTCTGGGAATTCACATGCATGGAATAAATTTGGAGAGCCACTTTCACAGCTTCGCTTAGGGGCAATGTTGGTGTGTAAGGGGAACACTTCCTCTCAAGGTCGGGGCAGGGAACGACTTCAGGCATTAACAGAATGGACCTTGAAAGGAAAAGAGGAGTGTGAAATGCTGTGCCAAATGACAGTGGAACAAACTTGTGTAGTTAATAAAGATGGCAGTGAGACTTTTATTTTTTCTGTATTCCACTCAAGCGTGGAGAGGACATATGCTATCAAAGACTCTGAGGAACAGAGGACCTTACAGAGTTTGGGGAGTGTGGCTCCAGCTCAGGGACCCAGAGTTAATTACTTAATGAGTTGGGACCGCAGGGCCCGTGGAGCTGCTGTGTTGAACTCAATTTTCTCTCCTCTCTTCCCCTCTCACTTCCCCTTCTGTCCTGCCCCTCTACAATTGTCTCCTCCCCACCTTCTTTCCACTATCTTCCTGGGTCCTTTCGTCTTTCTTTTATTTTTTTATTTCTAGTTTTGTCCTCTTTGGAGGGATGCACAGTTCTTATATTAATGACTGACTCTGTCACCAATCCCATCACGAAGAATTCAAAATTCCTACCAGTGGCATGATGTGAATCAGCTCCTCCCCTCATGAGCCATAGCTCTCGTCTAGATCATGAGCTGCGTTCCATCTAGCCCCCAGCATCCAGAACAGTTGGTGTGTGGTCACTGCTCAGGAGACAGCACAGGGGAGTGGAGAAGTGAGTGAAGAAGGCAGTGCCTAAGAAGCAAAGAAACTCTTATTTGAGATCATTTACTGACCAAGAAGAGGAAATCAAAGATTTGGAAAATGTCTGTATTTAGAGCATGGGGCTGAAGCAGTTTCTAAGGCTGGTAACCTAAGCTGAGAGGGTTAATCAATCAGACCTGCTGGAAAAGCTGAGGGGACCCTGACATCCCTGCTCTGTAGGAGTCTGGGTAAAACACTGACCACTGTCCACTGGTGCCAATAACTTAGAGTTCATCCTGAGGCCTGAGGTCAGCGGCTGACACTGAGGATGACCCGGGGTCAGGGGTTGGCCCGGAGGATGACCTGAAGAGCAGGAAGCAGTGAGCTCAGAGGATGAAATGAGCCTGTCCAGGATCCCACACAGAAGTCATGTTCCATGGAGAGTGAACTCAGAGAACAAACATAAAAATACTCCTATGTTGAAGAAATACAAAGAAAATTTTTAGTATCAAATTTGTATTTTCCATGAGACTAGAGAATACATGGTATTTTTCAAAGGGTAATTGTGTGAATTTAGAGCATTTTACTTTAAGATGAGAAGCATGGTTTTTGGATATGAAAATGTAAAAGCCATGAGGAGCATATTAAAAATTGAAGGAGTGAAATAAATAATTTAAATCATCTGTTAAGAAAAAGAAAATCTCTCAGAATTCAGAGAGAAGCATGGAGGGATGAAAGAAAAGCAAAACATCAGAGTCAATCTGAAATTGGCAAAAACAAAAACAGTCTGAGGTAGGAAAAGCCTAAACAGAGCAGGCAAAATCAACAAAAACAACACACATCTAGACACACCCTGGTAAAGTTTTCAAATAGCCAACACACGAGAAATGAATCCAGAATTAGTAAGGTTTTGATTTTTAAAATAGGGCCAACTGAAATAAGAATACACGTAACTTATGAAATAACTTAAAAAAAAAAGAAAATGGAAAACATGAACACAATAGCCAGAGGGTAAGGAAGAAAGTAAGAAACAACACAAAATAAGATGACAGTATTGACAGAAAGCCACTAGTCACCACAATAAATATAAATAGATAAACTTCTTTCTACAAGGACAAAGATTATCATACTGAGTCAAAAAGCAAATTCCACTTGAACTAGAAGAGTAATGTTTAAAATACAAGAAGGGCAAAAGATATAAGATAATCATTAATATGTCAAAGGAATGTTGTGAAAATATTCATATAAAATCTTAATTGAAACCAAATATTTTAATGATAGGACAAGAATAAACAATTGCTTAAAAAGTGAAATTCTCATGATAAATAGTAAACATTAACCACTAAATAACATAGAATTGTAATTTAGAAAGCAATCAATTTGATGAGAGACTTATAGGCACTACTTTATCTACATTTTCATTTTCAACCATGGTAGAAAAATTAAACTGAGAGTCACTTCTTGTTAAAAATATCTAAAAAGCTTGGCAGTATTGGTAAATCAACTGTTGTCCAGCCAGTCTTACCTGAAATCCAATAAAAACTCATCAGCTTTATAAAGAAATAGAAAACACCAATTATGAGAAAAAAAATCAATGCACTGAACCCCAGAGCTGACACCGCTGAGCATGTGAAGATATTAATACTATATAACTCCATTTCATACATCTAAGGAGACGGAGAATGGCTGAGCAAGTTAAATGCAGCCACAGAGAACACACAAAAATGATTTAACCCATAAAGAAAACTTATGGTACATGAAAAAATACCACACAGATTTTGGGGTTACTCTTGGGTTTGGTGTTACATAAGGAAAGATTAGTGAAGTGGAAGACACACACTAGGAAATTTTCAAAATGAAACAGAAGGAGAAACAAAACTGAAATGCGTTGGTCAGTGATGCATGAGCCATGGAAAACTTTAAGTAAAACAACATAAAAGTCTTCAGGAAAAGAAGTCAAAAAAATAACAATGGTTTCTTAAGTTGGATGGAATGTGTGTACAGAAAGATAAAACAGCAAGTAAATGAGCCCCAAACACAAAACAAAAAGAAAAAAGAGCCACACTAAAATGCACAAGTAAATTACTTACCAATCAACATAAGAACTCTCTACTGCAGCATCTAAAGGAGACTATTGTGCACAGAGAAACCAGATAAGAATGGCATCAGAATTCTCATCACAAGAACCCAAGATGAAATACATATATTAAAAATATATATGCATATATACACATAAATAACACATGCATACAGATACATACACACACATATGCGCAACACAGGCCTGAAAGAAAAGAGCTTTCAGGATCCAGTTCTACAACCAACACCAGTATCTTTATAAGGATGCTAACACTGAGAATTTCTTCAACCACATGGAACCAAACTAAAAGTCAGTAAGAGACATAAAGGAGAAATCTCCCAATATTGAAATACAGAACAGCACTTAACTTCTAAATGACCTATTGGACAGAAGGAAGTTTCAAGATGAATAAAAATATACACTGCACTGAATAAAGTGAAAATATAGTGTATCAACATTTGTGGACACAGCCGGGGAAATGCTGAGGGAATTTTCACTACATGCATGCATAAATAGATAAACAGTTCCCAATCAACAATCTAAGCTCTCCCAGGAATCCAGGAAAACAAAAGCAGAACAGACTTAAGCAAGAAGAGCAAAAGAGAATAATAAATTTAGGATGAAAAAAATCAATAAAAATTTAAAAATAGAAAAAAATAAATGAAACAAAGAACTCATTCTTTGAAAAGACCAAAAAAGTTTTAAGAAAACTGGCAATAGTCACAAATGACACAGTTTCCAGTAACTACAACAAGAAAACCACTATGGACTCTGGGGATCGCAAAAGGATATTAGGAGGGACTACCAGGTTTGTGGAAAGGCGCTTGCGGTGGGAGAAGGAAGACAGAAGCCACCAGCAGCACCCGCACAGAAGGCTGGTGCGGCAGTGTGCGGAACCCCAGCACTGAGGAGACAGGACAGGGAGAGCCTAGGAGCCCGAGACAGTCTGTGCATTCTGCAACCAGAACAGTTGGATTCGTGACTAAACCTCTGAGCTTCACACCTGCACACACACACTACACAGAGACACTCGTACATGCATGTGCATCACACACACACACATGCACATACACACACACACAAGAACACCAGAGGAGTCATTCAAACTACACAAATGCATCTTCAAAACGTAGATGAAATAGACTAGAATCTTTGAAAAACACAACTAATTCATCTCGCCCAATATTAAACAAGTAATTGAATATCCCATAATTTACAAGAAATTAACTTTATTATTAAAAAATCTAGGAGGGTTCTCAGTCACTAAGAATCAAATAAGGAAACAGAGGCATTGAATACTAATCATAATACATATAGGGGAGAAAAAAATGACTAGGGCTGCCTAAGAATGTGTTAATCTCAAATGTTCATGGAATAGTTTTTAAATTAATGAATTAAGGTGTCACAAAGGAAAACAATGGATCTAAATGGAGAGGACTTTGTTGATGTATGCTACAATACAATCAAATAAGGAATAGCCAGCAAAATAAATAAAAATCACTTAGAAAATTAAAAATGCCCTCATAAATAAAAAAGTCAGAAATAGAATCACATCTCAAGGCCTAGAAAATAATTAGAGCAGTGCTTGTAGAGACTCGGGAGAGATAGCCAGGTTATGCCCCCAGGATAACCCATAATTTTAATATTGCTTATCATGAAACAGAGAAGGATCAAAATCACTGAAGTAAGCATTCATCTCAAGAAGTTCTTTTTTTTTTTTTTAAAGGCACAGTAAAATGAACTGATCTAAAACTGAAAAGATTCGATGGTAAGATTAAAACCAGGGACTTGGAAAAGAAATGAAAAGTGAAGTGATGAATTGTAATTTTTAAAATATGAACAAGGAGACAAAATTCTGGCAAAATCAGCTGGAAAGAAGAAAGGGTAAGGGTGTGACTACTCAGAGCAATGCTTGTGAAAGCAGCAAAAGACTTGTACACATTCTCTCTTCGTGGGAACAATGAAGGGCATGGAAGACTCAGTCAGAAAGGACTTTTGCCGGCCTCTGAGAACAAGCCAAAGGCTAGCAGCAGTGTGCAGTGTTTGGTTAAAAAGAATGAATGACGCTTTTTGGTTGGTTGTTGTTGTTTTAAAGCAAGATTAGTGGTGTTCTTGCTGTTGTAACCCAATTGGCCCGCCCCTCTGTGACTCTGCAGATGCCTTGAAAAGTCTTCCTTAAGAGCTTGGTGGCTACTAGGGGGTCCAGCAGGGCTGGGGCCCTTCAAAGCCTGTTTCCTGGTCAATTTTGTGGTGGTTCATGGAATCTTCTATCCTTGGGTTATCGTTATTTGACCTGACTCAGTGATCACTCGGCAAAAATCGTCTTTCCAAGAGGTGTTTGTCAAGTGTTTTGACTTCCGGACTTCCTAAGAAAATGGGCTACAACAGACGAAGCCCGAAGCCGGGCCAGCCGCTGGGTGGCTGGGAGAAGCTGGGTGGGGGTAGCGAGGACACCAGCACCTCCAATGCTGCGTCAGAATCCCAGCTGCCTTCCTCCCCACACCTCAAAATAGAAAAGCCGATTCTAAAATGTATATGAAATTCAGGGAGTTGAGAGTATTCCAACCATTTTTCATCAACAGCGTGAAGTTGGAGGACTCAAAATTTTCAGGTTCAGAACGGAGATTTCAGAGCTATTGTAACCAGGACAGCAAGCTGGTGGTGTAAGGGTACCTACACAGATCTGAAAAGTGTGAATTCAAAAATGAACCCACACAGCGCCGGGCATCCTATCAGCAACAAGAAAATTCACAGAGGTGGCTCAGCGACGGACACCACTGCCGCCATTGAAGACTGGCGTTCAAGTCCCAGCAGCTCTGGACTCCACCGCCCTCTGCTGGCTTCCCGAGGACTCGCATGCACGTGGTGTACACTCATCCACAGAAACAGAAACAATATGAGTCTGAAAAAACAGCGTGAAGAGTCTTCTAAATTTGCATATTAAATTCATGATCCTTTAAAAATTACATTGCGTTTGTTCATGTGTGTGTTTGTGTATCTGTGTGTCTGTTGGCACACACTTCTCCTTCCATCACGTGGGACCTGAAAATTGAACTCAAACCGTCAAGCTAGGCATCAAGCACCTTTACCCACTGAGCCATCTTGTAGGCCCCATGAAGAAAACTCAATGAGTAAAGAAGAATCTGCTGAACAACCGGTGAACAAAAGCTGGCTGTCGCAGGCGGAAGGAGAAGGTTGGGTCCCTACTTCACAGCATATGCAAAATTAACTCAAAATGCATTGAAGACAAACACAAAGGCTAAACTTGTGAAACTACGAGGAAAAAGCAAAATGATTTCCATTAACCAATAGTTTCTGAGGTTGAAAAAGAGGGGCTGGAGAGAGGACTCACTTATTGACAATGCATCCTGCTCTCCGGGGGGACCCAGTGCTCATGCTGGACAATTCACTGACCCTCTACTTCTAGTCCTAGGCAATCTGCTGACCTCTTCTGGCTTCCTTGGGCACTTGAACTCATGTGCACATACCCATACACAGACGTGTGCACATACCCATACACAGACGTGTGCACATACACATGAGTAAATAATAAAATGAACCTTGATAGCAAATAATAAAATGAAAGAAGTTGAACAGCTACCCACAGGATAGAGAAAATATTTGCAGATCACATATTCATATGACATTAGTATATCTAAAAAGTAATATGAACACAGAATATGTAAAATGCCCTTAGCATTCAGCAATAAAACACAAATAATTCAGCAGGAAAGGGGTGAACATTGGCCTTCTCTAAAAATTGTGAATGAGTGTGTGATGGATGCTCAACATTAACCGTCTTAAAAAAATCCAGATAAAATCCATTCTAGTCCTTCAGGGGAATGGTCATCACTTTTTAAAAATAGTTGATTAAAAGTGTAATGTAGAGAAAATTGACTTCCAGAGGGAATATTATAATTGCACAGCCACTTTGGAACAGTCAGTTCCAAAAGATTAGAGTGACAGTGAGACCCAGCAATGTCACTTATAGATACACACAGAAGAGAATTAAAAACATATCCACATACAAAAACTGAACTTAAATGTTAAGCATTGTTTATAACAGTTCAAAGTGTAAGTAATACAAGTGACCATCTAAACCAGAAAAAAAAACCACAACATACCCATATATCAATGAAATAGCACTAAATCATAAAAAGGAACAAGGCATCAATATGCCTATCACGTGGGTAAATCTGGAAAATATCTTTGCTAAATGAAAGAATCCTGGACAAAAGGCTACAATGATCATGATTCATTTCTATGAAATATGTAGAATGATGCAGTCCAAAGACAGAAAGGGGATTATGGGCCAGGGAAAGGGAGTTTGGGGGAAGGGAGCCTGGAGAAGCCAGCTTAAGGGGCATCAGGTTTCCTCTGAGTGATGAGAATGTTCTGGAATTCAACCTGGTGATAGTCCTAAAGTTAGTGAATATAGCAAAAAGCAGGAAACTGTAAACTTTCAAAGGGTCAATTTTATGGTATATGACTTGTATCTTAGTTTTAAAATTGTTTTATTCAGAATGATAAACTGCTTTAACTACTGACTTAGAGAAAAGACACATTTTAAGCATATATTACACAGAAATCACTGCTGGGCTCAAACGTTGATGTTCAGGGATCTGGAGAGGTAGCTCAGAGGTTAGGAGCACTGCCTGCACTTGCAGAAGACCTGGGTTCAGTTCCCGGCACCCACAAGGCTCTCACAACCATCTAAAACTCCAATTCTAAGGGATCTGAAGCCCTCTTCTGGCCTATGCCACACACGGCACACAGGCACGCACCAGACAGTCAAACATACCTATAAAATGAAAGAAAATTTCAAAGTTTGCAATTTTTAATGAAGTAAATTCTTTTGTAAGACTTAGCTCCTTCTAGCAGCCCATTTGCCTGAAAATTTCATAATTTCCTTGTTTTTAATTGCTGAGTAGTATTCCATTGTGTTAATGTACCACAGTTTCTGTATCCATTCCTCCATTGAGTGACATCTGGGTTGGTGAATAAAGCTGCTAAGAATGTGGCTGAACAAATGTCCTTGTTGTGTATTTGAGCATCTTTTGTATATATGCCTAGGAGTACTATAGCTGGATCTTGAGGTAGCACTATTCCTAATTGTCTGAGAAAGCTCCAGGTTGATTTCCAAAGTGGTTGTACAAGTTTACATTCCCACCAGCAGTGGAGGAGGGTTCCCCTTTCTCCACATCCTCTCCAGCATGTGTTGTCACTTGATTTTTGATCTTAGCCATTCTGACAGGTGTAAGGTGAAATCTTGAGGTCGTTTTGGTTTACATTTCCCTGATGACTAAGGACATTGAGCATTTCTGTAAGTGTTTCTCTGCCATTCAATATTCCTCTACAGAGAGTCCTCTGTTTAGCTCTGTACCTGATTTTTTAATTGGATTACTTGATTTGTTGCTTTTTAACTTCTTTAGTTCTTTATATATACTGGATATTAGCCCTCTGTCAGATGTAGGATTGGTAAAGATCCTTTCCCAGTCTGTAGGCTGTCGTTTTGTTCTGATGACAGTGTCCTTTGCTTTACAGAAGCTTTTCAATTTCATGAGGTCCCATTTATCAATTGTTGATCTTAGAGCCTGTGCTGTTGGTGCTCTGTTCAGGAAGTTGTCTCCTGGGTGACACACATCTTTAATCCTAGGCAGAGGCAGGCAGATCTCTGTGAGTTTGAGGTCAGCTTGGTCTACAAAGCAAGTCCAGAACAGCCAAGGCTACCTAGAGAAACCCTGTCTCAAAAACCAAAAGAAATCGAGAGAGAGAGAGAGAGAGAACAAGGTGATTGAATCCAGCTGCACATTAAGAAAATCGTAAACTACCACCAAAGAGGGCGCATTCTGATGATAAGGGGTCAACTCATTATTAAAAGTCTACTATTTTAACTAACCGTGTTAGTGTGTCAAAGATGGCAAACAATAGTAAACTCTTTGTAAACCAGAAATAATGCTCACAAAATTTGATTTTTAAATTATATTCAATCAAATATCTCTATTATAAAAAGGGCAAAAACATCATAATTAAATTCAGTAAAAAGCAACAACAACAACAAGGCCCCAACCATCTGTGTAGCTTAATTTCCTATCACTGCCTGGCAGTGTGGTTCAGTGATGAGGCCTGATAAAATGTGGATGTTCAAAAGGTTAAATAAGGATTCTATAATAAAAACTAATATAGTATATTAAAAATAGAAAAATGTATTTTTTTGTATTTTCTAGGGAAAGAAAGTCGTCTTTATCCACATATCATAAAATTTCTTGCAATCCCTAGGGATCATAAATTAAACTGTTATCAGATTATTCTAGTAACTTCCAAGCCACTTGCTGATTTCTAGAAGTTGCTGGTGCAATTGTAAGAACACAACCATTGCTAATTAAATGAGCCCCCATCTGGCACACACAGCACATCAAATTCTTCTCCCAGCCACTTATCACTGATCAGTCCTCAGAGGCTGGCTGGTACTCACATCTCTTAAGATCACAATATTGCTCAAATGCTGACACATCTATTAGCTCCAGCTGAACACAGAGCAATGAATCCAAACATTTCCTAACTTTTAAAACAGCCGGGTTTTACATTCTCAAATCTGTTATCCTTGAAGACATACAGAAAATGCGGACTATGGTGGTGTCATGATTGGATGCCATAGAGAACATTTTGATGCAGGTTAGGCAGCACGTCAGCTGGTCACCTGAGAAAACTGTGTCCCTCTGTGACCGGACAACCATCTGGGACTGTCAGTACACCCTGTATGGGTTCACACGGGTGGGGTAGCCTAGCTCACACTCCTCAGAATGAGGAATCATTGCCGAGTGATGTGTGACTATATTTAATTACAGAAATCATTTTATCAACCTTCATTTACCTTTGATCCAGTTGGAGAGCCAAAGAGTGGTCAAAGCGGTAATAATTTAAAAATTTTAAACACAGTTTAGTGAGAAGAAAAATTAAAGAAAAAATTCATTAAATACCAAGTGTATTTTTTGACAGTTTATGGATCGGATGTATTTTCTCTTTAAATTAATGTTTTCTCCCATCGGAAAGAAGCTGTTGTCTCTGTTTCTGTTAAGCTTCCTTTTCCCTTTGCTTTTCTGTGTTCCCACATATTTAACGTTTGCCACGTTAATCTGCCTCCAATCATTAGTCAAACTTCACATTAAACTGTCACTATTCCTATTTTACTTTCAAATTAATACACACTGGAGCCTTTTTCTAAAAAGAGGGCAATTTTCTCAGTCTTTGCTCCTATTACACCATTTTTGTTAAATTGATAAACTCAGAAATTTCAAATTACTTTCACAATCCATCATGACCCAAGTATTCGAAGGCCCATTGTTTCAACATTCAAATCTTTGGCTCTATTATTTTTCCCTGATACTATATGGTGCACAATAATAAACCAAATGCTAATTTTGAAGGCACTTATAATCACTTTCCTTCTGTAGATAGGCCAGCTGTCACATGGGGATACCCAACTCTGGTGAGTCAGACAGTACCTGATTAAAATGTCCACAAAGGTTGCTAAAATGTTTGAAACTGTGGATCTCTCCCTAGCTCTTCTCAGGCTCACACAAAATCTAATAAGTTTTTCATGGAAATATTGTTCATTGGAACCATTTTTCTTATGTGTCAACAATAAATTTTGATAAATTATTTCAGGTGCTTTTCCCTCCTGCCTCATGAGATCAACAAAAGCCATTAAATTATCTTCAAACTCTTGAAGTTCGCATGTTAAATAAATTATTAAAAGTATTTTATATGAAATGGTTGAGGCTTCATCAATAATGATTGACATTTTACTGCCTTGATTTATATATTTTCCACAAAGTTGTTTTTGTTTCTTAGTAGATAAATATTTCTGCAACAAGCAAGTCTATATATTTATATTGCAATGATAAAGCCATATTAATGACATTCCTTGCTTGAAATTAATTAAATATTTTATGTCTGAGGATGTACAATTATTTTTAAGCATTTTTATTATTTTAGGATGCTATTTTTGATATTTTTTTCATTTGCTTTATTACTATTTTGATAAACCTTAAGAAATTTTATTACAAATACTTATGTAAAATTGATTCATAATATTTTTATGATTTTTCTCATTGATAAGAGAAATCATTCTTTATTTAAACTGCAAGTTTTAACAGGACATAATTGTCACTCTTGTGAAATGTGAAAATAGAGTATTTTCAACTTAAACTTATTTAGATTTATTGATTTTATTTTTATGTGTATAAGTGTTTTGCCTTCATGTATGTATGTGCATTGCAAGCATGGCCAGTATTCATAGAGGTCAGAAAAGGGTGCCAAATCCCCTAGAATTGGTTCCCGTGGTCTGTGAGCCACCATGAAGCCACCGTGTAGCCACCGTGAAGCCACCGTGAAGCTCAGGGCCTCTTTAAAAACAGCCACTGTTTTTAACTACTGACCTATCTTTCTAGACCTCAACTTTTTTATTTTAAATTTTGATCTATTTTTGGCATGTGCATGCATGCATGCATGCATGTGTCCGCGTGCTTAGAACAGCTTTGGGGAGTTGTTCTCTCCTTCCACCATAGGCTCTGGGGATTGCACTCAGGCCCGTAGGCTTTCATGATGAGAACTTTTATCCACTGCGGTACCTCTCAGATCACTTTGAACTTTTAAATAGACAAGTTTTGAGCATTCTACTGACCTAGGCACCTTACTGATTCCAAGCACAGCCTCTGATGTGACAAAGCCACCACTTTATGTTTATTGACATGACCACATTGTTTTCATTGCATTCATTTTGGTTGCTTGTTCTCCTTTGGACTGTTTCTACAGATTCTAAAGGTCCCAGGTTCTGGTTTCTGCACAATATCAGAGGCTGTTTCCCCACATGGTTCAATGTTAAGAATGTGGCGTCTTTGTTCTCCCATAGCCAAATTCATGTTTATAATACTTAAAAAGAACATGAAGGAACTTATCCCAAACTCTGCTGTATCTTCAATCTGGATTTCATTGTTAATATTTTATTGTGAAGTCTTGAGTTTATAAACATCAAAACACTGCACAATTACTACTTACACAACTAATTATAGCCCACTAACAATAAAATCAAGGCAGGAATGGCTTTATTTAGAAGTAGGAGCAATTGCACAATTTAGCCTAAAGCCATAGCTCTTAAACTTTTTGTTCTCAAAACACTTTCTCATTGTTAAAAATGATTTAAGATACCTATGGAACTTTGGTTGGTGTGAGTTATGGCTATCAATACTTACCATGTAAGTAAAGGAAGAACTTTATGTTTTTATTATTTATTTAGTTACAATAACAAAAATAAAGTTATTCAATATTAACATAAATAACATATTTGTGAAAGTAACTATTTTTCCAAAACAAAGAAAAATAGTGAGAGCAGTGTTACTGTACTCTTATAAAGTGCTTTGATGTTTGGCTTAATAGAAATCAGATGGCCCCTCCCATCTATTTGCATATTCAGTAAGATGGCCTTTCTCATGTCATGCAGCCTCTGGAACATTCCAAGCACATGGACTCTCAAGTCATACAGCCTCCAGAACATTCCAAAACCATCTACACTAAAATCAGATGAAAGGGGGAAATGAGTCTTCGTGTCACAACTATAAAAGTAGTTTTCTCTTCACTGACCCCTGAGAGAGCCCCAGGCCCACCAGCCTACACACTGTCAACACTGCTTCAAACATACAATGTACACTTCTGAATTGTGCCAGGATATCATGTTGCCATGTCGGAAATGGGGCAAAAAGGCAGAAGAAATTGCTAAGTCGGACTAAGAGATTTCATTGGATGTTGTCACATGCTATACACATGTGCTTAACTGGACTTCTGCACGTTGCTGTAACTGATACACTGTTTGACAACATTCAGACACATTTGAAAGGGTAAAGACTGGTCAGGCAGCAGGACAGTGCTATTAGAACATTGGCCTTGCTAAGGGTTTTATAGATTTAATGAGGGAAGTTATAGTCTTCATTCTTGTTAGCATGTGTTGCCATATAAAAGCCAGGAAGAACAAATGAAAAACAATCAAAGTAATCAGTGATATTGAGCAAGAAAAAACTGTTGCTAAAGTGTTCTGTTGCTAGTGCTGGAGATATGGCCTAGTGGTTAAGAGTGGCCATTGCTCTCACAGAATGCCAGACAGAGTTCACTATATTAGCACCCTCTTCTGGACTCCACAGGTACCTGCACTCATGTGCACATACTCATACACAGACACACATACATAATTTTAAAAACAAATCTTAAAATATATTTAGTTACTTAAACTGCATATATGAGATGTCCAGAGATGGTTCAGTCAGCAAAGCATTTGCCATGCGGCATGAGGACCTGCATTTGGATCCCCAGAGCCCATGTAAAATTCAGGCTATAGTGGTACCTGTCTGTAATACCAGCCTCAAGAAACGTGATGACAAGAGGCTTGCTGGATATGAAAGGCTGGTTAGGTTCAGTGAGAGATCTTTTCTCTAAAAAGAAAGTGAAGCACAATCAAGGAAGATGTTCAGTGCACTCACAAAAATGTATACACACACACAAACATACACACATACATACACAATATGTGCATGGGAATATGAACCTCCATATCTATGTCTAATTTTCCTGAATAACAAGGGCAATTTAAATTTAATAAAATATGCATGACACATGCGAAGAGCAGAGCTTGATTCAGGGTATAAAAGAAATCGTATTATTATCCAAAATGAAGAGTTCAGTGGTCAGTTTTATTTCTATCAAAATACGTTATTTTTATACTTGATGAAATTATCTTAAAGGCATTTGTATAAGTATTAAATTTTATTAAAATATGTTAAATAATAACAAAAAAGTAAGGCAAGAGGGGAAAGAGGGGAGGGAGGGAGTCAGAAAGGAAGGAGTAGACAGAGCATCTGGTATGCTTTGTTAAATGCTAATATGTATTAAAATGTGCAGCATGAAAATAGCACAGTTCTCAGACCAGAATAAATAAACACATAAATAAAACAGGACAGACACTTTCCCCCCAAAGACCCGGTATGTATAACCTCAGATTCTAAAACGAAAAAGAATTATTCCATAAATAGCGGTACAACTGGCTACTATTTTGGGGGAAGAGTTAAGATGCCTAAGTTACAGCACACACCAAAATAAGTCCCAGCAACATTAAATATTTAAACATTTAGAGAAACTGTACAAGAACACAGAAGAATAGTTAAAACCTTGCAACAGAAAAGGCTATTCTAGGCATCAAAAAAAGAAAGAAAGAAAGAAAGAAAGAAAGAAAGAAAGAAAGAAAGAAAGAAAGAAAGAAAGAAAAAGATAGATTTGACCACATAGTAAGAAAATGACTGCAGAAAACTAATGCATAAAGTAAGAAAAAAGCCAAATCAATAGGTTGGATGTTCCAAGCCAGAAGTGGACACCGGTCCATTCACAGGTCAACAGAGGCAGCCAGGAAGCATGGAATGATGCCTGATTTGGTTGTAAGGAAAGAATGAGGCTGGGGGATGGTTACATACAAGAACATTCACTCACAAACCTAGGTGCAGTCCTAGGTTTGATCACCAGTACTACAAAAATGAACAAATAATCCAAATACTCAAGAAGCCACTTTCCACATACCATATTTTCTTAGTGTAGAAGGAACTGTACAACCTGTTGGCTAAAGCAAGGAAAAGAGAAAGAATAGATTAAAGAAGTGTTTGGGATGGACATGGAGACGACACTTAATAAAATTATTTAAATATACACCGTCCACGATGCAGCATTCCATTTCTTTCAAAAGCACATTTTAAATTTATTTGTTTGTTTGTTTGTGTATGTGTCTGTGTATATATGTGCATGTGCCATTGTGTGTGTGTGTGTGTGTGTGTGTGTAGAGAGGTCAGAGGAAAACCTGAAATTGGTTCTCTCTTTTTACCATGTAGTGCCATATAGTTCCCAGGGGTCAGACTTGAGTCATCAGACTCGGCAGTAAGGTCCTTTCTCCACCGAGCCATCTCCCAGGCCCAACACTTCCATTTTTTAAGAAAATATTTGAGCAGGCTCATAGTAAGACTAATGTGTTCAGGGTGCACTTCACAATATTGTCCCTGCATGAAAAAAACCCTAAAAACATGAGTTATCAATAGTATGAATTTAATATGTTTATGTGTACTGCATCATAAGGGAATTTTTCCATGCTGCATGATATACTAAAATACTATATAATAAAGGTTGTATTCACATTGACAAACTATTTAGCTGTCTTTACTGTTTTTTAAGAAATTACTATTCATTCATTTGTATTACTGTGCTGGCTATTTTTATATCGATTCGACACAAGCTAGAGTCATCTGAAAGGAGGGAACCTCAATTGAGAAAATATTCCTCCATAAGACTGGGCTATAAGGTATGTTCATAATTAGTGATTGGTGGAGGAGGTCCCAACCCATTGTGAGTGGTGTCATCCCTGAGCTGGTGGTTCTGGGTTCTACAAGAAAGTAAGCAGAGCAAGCCAGTGAGCAGCACCTTCCATGGCTCCTGCATCAGCTCCTTCCCTGCTTGAGTTTCTGCCCTCACTGATTTTGATGATGAATTGTTATATGGAACTGTGAATGAAATAAACCCTCTCCTCCCCGAGTTGCTTTTGGTCATGGTGTTTCATCACAATAGTAACCCTAAAACAATTTCAAGACACTATTTGTGAGCTTTGTACTAAAATACTAATAGCTTAGGGTGGGCTTAAATACAATTTTACTTCTTGCTTTTTTGCATCAAAATTTTCCAACATTAGACATGGCTGGTTCTTACAATATATATATTAAATCTTGCATGACCTGTTAACAGTTGAGTTTGCTCCTTAATCCTTGAGAGGTACTGTGGTGGTTGTAATGTGCGTGTCTCCCCATAGGCTCACATATTTGAACACTGGTTCCCAGTTTGTAGAGGTGACTGGGGAGGCGTAGGACGTGTGGCTTTGTTGGAGGAAGCGTTTCACTGGGGCAGGATTATTAACTAACATCCCCACCCTGTGTGCAGTTTGCTATCTCTGCTTCGTGTTTATGGTAAAGGATGTGAGCTCCCAGGATTCGGCTCCAGCCTCTGCTTGTTGCCTGACCTCCCTCCCACCCACTTTCCTTGTGATAGACACATATCCCTTTAGAAATTGATTCTCAACCTGTGGGTCACAACTTCTTTGTCAAACCTTTGTCTCCAAAAGTATTTATATTACAGTTCATAAAATGAACAAAATTACAGTTATGAAGTGGCAACAAAAATTATTCTATAGCTGGGGGTCACTACAATATGAGGAACTGTATTAAGGGGTCTCAGCATTAGGAAGGTTGAGAACCACTGCTCTAGGACCATCAATGCAAATGGACCCTTCTTTCTACAAGGTGCCTTGATCATGGTTTTTTATCAAAGCAATGGAAACATGATTCCATATGATGCCATCTCAGGAGACTGGCCTCAGGACTGGCTCAGATTCCCAAGACTGATGCTGTTGGAGGACCTAAAGGAACAAATGTATGAGAAGAGACAACAAAAACAAAACAACAACAACAACAACAAAAACACTGGGCGCTTAGAAGATGGAGCCCATCTACCTTCTCAGGCTGCAGGGAAAGCCCCTCAAAGCACTACTCACAGACAGTGTTTTCTCATAGACCTAACTTTCGCCTGTCAGGGAAGCCACTGGAGAATGTGGGTTCTACCCTCCTCACTCAGCCCCCTGATTCTAGCATTCTCTGTTTCTTTCATTACTGACCACCTTTAAACCAAATCACTCAAACAAGGTGGCCAAATGTGGCCATTCTTAGCTATCACGTCTTTTCTGTTCTCACCAAGTCGATGCTACCCCATAGGACTCTGTTTATGAATCTGTCATTTATCAGACCTGCCTACCACTAGACCTGGAACTCATCTGACTTGTACCCAAGACCCTTGTATTTAGCCAGATACAGTAAACCTATTAGTGATCCCTGGAAATTAGCAACAAATATTCAATGTGTCACCATCCCCCAATACAATTCATCTATTTGTGCATTCATTCCCTTGAACAAATGCCCAGCATAGGCCATCTTTGCCCTAACACACCACTTTTCTGCTTATACTACCTACCAGCAGCTGGCAAACACCAATTGAGTGATTAGCAGATGGCCAGGGGGTGGGGCTTGGCCATGGACTGAGAAAGAGCTGTCTTCTATCTTTCTGCTCCTTCCAACCAGAACTTTCTCACTGGCAAGGGCAATTCAAGGATTTGAGCATAATAGCTCAGCTGCATAGGAATGGTGTGACCCTGGACAACTGACTCTATATTTTCAAACTTGTCTCTTTGCTTGTAAGTTTGGGACTCAAAGCAACAAAATAGAGTGCTTTGACCACTGCTTACTGAAATGGCGCATGTGAAGGTAATAGACTTGGAGCCAGTAGGTAGACCCTTAGCTGTTGCTGGCATCTCCCCTGTGATTATATTTGAGGAGTTGTGTCTGGTGACAATGGAGGACCTTACCTAGACCTCACCACCACTTCCCTTTCTCTTGCACTTGGATCATGGTGGGACCTGAGAACTCCTCTAGAATCTGTGAGAGCACCATCTAGAGGAAGTGTGGCTTGCTGGAGAGCACCCACTAATCATGTTAACATGGTCTCAAGGCCCAGACTTCTTGCCTCCCAAGATGATGCCTTACAATAAAGCCCTATCCCCTTTGAAGAAGAACTAAGCCTTTTATAAGACACAAGTTACAGGGGTAAGAGGCTTGCTCTACTCTGCTTTAGCCATGGCTTTCTTGCTGTAGCTGCCAATGGGCCATCAATAGGTAGTAAAGACACGCTGATGCTCCCCTTGCTGTTTTACACTTGCCAATTTTGTCTTGGCCATGCACAACCCTTCTGGGTGGCAGCAAAGTTGTCCTGGAATCCCTGTGTGGAACTGTGCCTTCACTTTGTGTGGCTTATGAACTCTGAGAACAGTGCACTCAAACACTGGCATGTGAGGACCACTTCCTGAGGATGCCAATCAGTATTTTCTCAACCTGAAGAATGGCAGCTTTGCCAAAGCTCTGGAGGTGAGAGTTCTGGAGGTTTTTTTGTTTTGTTTTTGCTACATTTTTCTCACAGAAATGTTCCATGAAATTGACCAATAAAACACACAAATCTCTCTCTCTCTCTCTCTCTCTCTCTCTCTCTCTCTCTCTCTCTCTCTCTCTCTCTCTCTCTCCCTCTCCCTCTCCCTCTCCCTCTTCCTCTCCCTCTCTCTCCTGGCCCCAAATTCCTGTAATCAAGACTTGCGAAATTCAAAATATACTTACAAATACCTAGGCAATATAGCTAGGCTCTTCTCTGATTAGCTTATAACTTAAAATAACTTATACATACTAATCTACATTATGCCTTGTGGCTGGTTAGCTGTACTCAGGTACCATGCATCTGTCATTGTCACATCTTTTTGGGCAAATCTCCCATGTCTGGCTCTATCCCACAGTCCTTTCTACCTACAGGATGTCCTACCTTCTGTTCTACCCTTTTCTGTGTCATGGGATTTTTATTGACAGGTGTTGCATCCATACAATACACAAGATAGTCTCTCAATAAGTATTCAACAAGGGAGTCCATCACCTCTCATTTTTAATCTGCAATTGGTCACAGATCCAACTTTTTAAAATTAATCTTTTTCTTAGTGTACAAAATAATGTGTGTCTTTAAGACATTTTTATATGTGTATATCATTGACCTTCACTCACATTTGCTTCCCAACATCCTCCCTTGTCTACTCCTTGCCCCTCCCACTGTAGTCCTCCTACTTCACGCTTTAAACCTGGGCCCCACATATGAGACAACATTTGAGATTGGTTCCTCCTTTCTCTCTGGTCTCTGATGCATCATCATTTCCTCACAGAGGACTTGCATGGTATTCCTGGCTCAAACACTCCCTATCTCTTTGTATCTCTGTCCTGATTAGTGTATCTTCACAGGACTTAACACATAACACGGCAGGTTGTTTGGAGCTCTCTGTGTCTGTTTCTCACTTGCCTCCTTCTCTGGAAAATGAACTCCAGGTGAAACGCTTTGTCATGTTTGCTAGCCATTGTACTTTTGGACACTGGGACACCTTAGTCCCTGCACTGAAACCATTAAAGAAAAATTTCTAAAGATTTCAGTGTCATTGGGGCTGGCAAGATAGCTCAGCAGGTAAAGACACTTGCTGTCAAGTCTGGCCACATGAGTTCAATCTCCTTAGAATCCACATGGTGGAAGGAAAGACGGCTCCTGCAAGTTGTCCTCTGACCTACATCACACACACACACACACACATGTGTAGCATGGTGTGGTGCTGTGTTCCCACAATGCAAGCTTCCAGAAAGCTGAGGTAGGAGTTCAAGACTAGCCTGAGCTACATACATAGTAAGTTTGAAGCCAGCCTCCCATATAGTGAGACCATATCCCAAAAGAGAAAAAGAAAATAAGAAATTTCATCTTCATATATTTTGTGACATTGTTTTTCTTAAATATGTGACAAAATTCACCAGTGAAGTCTTCAAGACTTGAGTTTTTTTTCTTTGTAGAAGAATTTAGTTGCTAATCAGATTTTTATATTGTATATGTTGCATTTGTGTCTATTCTGATTTCCAGTTTCTTTTTGAGTCATTTTGATCATCTGTTTTTCTAACACTTGATTTCTTGAAATTATCTAATGCACTGGCACAGAGTTTAACTATTTCTTTATAATCTTTTCGCTCATGTAAAGTTTCGAATGTGTATGCACGGCCTGGGGGAAGGGTGGGGGCTGGAGGCGGGTTATGCACATGAGTGCAGTTGCTTATTGGGTCCAGAAGAGGGCACTGGATCACTGGGCGCAGGAGTGACAGAGTATTGGGAACGGCCTGATTTCTGGGAACTGAAACCGTATTTGCAAGAGCAAAGCGCTGATGAGCCGTTTCTTCTGCCACCCCTTTTGTTCTGGATTTTATTAATTCGTGTGTTTTATCTTTTACTCTTGGCTAGCTTAGCTAAAGGTCATCCATTTGATCTTTTCAAAGAGTCCATGTTTTGTTTGTTTGTTTTGTTTTGTTTTCAAGACAGGGATTTTCTATGTAGCTCTGGCTGTTCTGGACTCACCTTGTAGACCAGGCTGGCCTCGAACTGCTAGAGATATTCCTGTCTCTGCCTCAAGCACTGGGATTAAAAGCATGCTCCACCAGGATCAGCAGAATCAACTTAAAAAAAATTATGTATTTATTCACTTTACATCCTAGTTGTAGCCCCTCCCCCCTCTTCTCACTGTCCCATCATCCTCCCTTCTTCCCTGTATCCCTCCTCCCCTTCCCCTCAGAAAAGGGGAGTCCCCTCTCCCACTTACCCCTCCCAGCACATCAAGCCTATCAGGACTGAATTCATCCTCTTGTGCTGGTTCAGATTCCATCTCTCACACATCTTCTTCTCAGGACAGTGTTAGCTGCATCCCCCAAGTGCGGGTGTGCTTTCATTCCCAGCAAGCTGAAGATACTTCTCTATCTACCTGTGGTTTCATCACTAACCAGTTTATCATTTACATGTATCTTTTAATTTCCTAACATTTTTTCATTTTCAAAATTCCCTTCCATCATTGAATTCTGACTTGATTCTATTGTGGTTGGAGAATATGGTTTATATCGCTTCAATCTGCTTGAGTTTGTTAAGATTTGCTTTATGTCCTGATCTGCTGTCTACCTTGGAGAATGTTCCATTCATGATCAAGAAGAGTGCAAATTCTGCCTTTGTTGGGTGGAATGTTCGGTAGATGTTAGCTACATCAGTTGATTGGTAGTGCTGTATAAATCTTATTGCTAAGGGTTTCTGAGATATGGTGTAAAATGATCATTAGTGCTTTATATTATTAAATGTCTATTTTCACAATACGAATATAACAAGCCTTTTCACATATTGTCTTCGCAGGAATGAGGGGGCAGGAGAGGCTCTTCAGGGGCAGCTTCAGTGAGCCAGCTTGTTTAATGGGGGAACAAACGCTGTTTAGTCCTTTGGGGGTGGCTTTCTGGGTGAGTGTAGATTATTTGGGGCCAGGGTGCTAGGGATGCCTCATTCGCCTAAGGAGGAATTCCAGGTGCTGCTGGACATGATTTCATAAGGGGAGGGGGAAGTTTAACCTGGCTACCAGGCTATGTAACCTCCTCTGGGGGGTAAAGGTGGGGTGCAGGGCTATATGCACAGGAACACGAAGGCCCAGGGCAGTGGGGGAGCGATTCTGGGGCTTGGACACACCTCCACCCCATTCTCACCTCAGGCTGCCCTCCACAGACACACCCTTCCCATAGCTCCCACACATTATCTGCTTTGCATGTCCCTTTCTATCCTTTGTTTGTTTGTTTGTTTGTTTGTTTGTTTGTTTTTGAACCATCTCACATGGGTCATTTGTACAAAATATGTAGGTGGCTTGCACTTTTTGGTCAAGTCTGCCGTGGTCCTTCTGACTGAGGTGATGAGTCCCTTCAGTTTTAATGTCATTATTGGCAGTTTACTTGCTATTTTGTATTTTTTATGTATTTCTGTCTTTTTCCACTTTGGCCTCTTTACTTGCTTATTTATTACAAATAAATATTTCTTTGTAGCATATTGACTCCTATAGATTTCTTAGTTATTTTCTTATTGGCGTCATAGGTTATACTACAAGTGGTAATATGTCCCTGGAGACTTAACCAGTATTCACTGAATTCTGGGAAAATGCAGACCCCTTGCTCTTGCCTCGCTACATTTGTCCCCTTTCTTATTTGTGCTAATGCATGTATATAATAACATGAAATAAATGTAACTATATAAGGGTAATATTTTTACATAATTTTATGTCTTTTGCAAAAGTGAAGAGAATAAAACAGAAATGGGCGAGGGGCTCTGACATTAACTCACATATTTATCATTTATGGCAGTTTTCATTTCTTCCTGTAGATTCCGATTACCATCTGGTCTCAATCCCTTTCCACCCAAAGGACTTTTTATAGCGTCGTGTACGACACGTCCCGAGCCGCCACTGCTGCTAGCCATTTCACCCACTGACTTATACTTTAATCCAACACTGTCTTCATCTAGCTTTTGTTTGAAGGATATTTTTGATTACTGTAGAATTCTTCTTTTGGCAGGTTTGGTGTTTTTTTTTAGCCAGTGGTTTCTAATATGTCCCTTTGGTTTTCATTATCTTATACAAAAAAGCAGAATTGGAGTTAACGTACTTCCTGCATGCATGGAATCATTTTTCTTTTGTGGCTTCCTGTGTGTGTGTGTGTGTGTGTGTGTGTGTGTGTACACGTGTGTGTGTCTGCCTGTCTGTGTATACTTGTGTGCTTGTGGGTGTGTGTGTACATGTGTACGTGTATGAAGGCTATCTGACAACTTTGGCTGTTATTCCTTAGGAGGACATTCATCTTTTATTTTATTTTTTTAAGTCAGGGTCTCGCATTGGCTCAGAACTCACCAAGTAGACCAGGCTGGCTGGCCTACAAGCCTCAAGGGCTCTTCTCTACTGCTCAAGCACACACACAGATACCACTTTTCCTGGCCTCCCCCCTGTTTTTTGTTTGTTTGTTTGCTTGTTTGTTTTTTAAATGAGGGTTCTAGGGGATTGAACTTGAGTCATAATGCTTGCAAGGTATATACTTTACTGACTAAGCTCTTCCTGGTCTTCTCTCGCCAGTTTGTTTGGTCTTTTGAGGCAGCGAGTCACTGTTGCAGCGTTGGCTGGTGAGGAACTCCTCTGCCGAGCATCACCGTTTCCAGCTCCTCTTACTACTTTTAGGATGTTTTACTCCGGCCTTTGTTTTCAACAGTTGAACTATGTTCCATACCAGTGCGGGTCCTTTTGTTTAGAGTATATAAATATTCATTTTACTTCTCTTTTCCCTTTTTGTCCTCCAACTGGGTCATGGTACTAATCTGTTTCTTCCTCCCTCTTTTTCCTCCCCACTTCTCTGTCTCTCTCCTGTGTGTGCCTGTGGAAGCCAGGGCTCAATGCTGTCTGTCTTCAGCCATTCTTCACCGTAGTTTTTGAGACACGGGTTCTCACTGAATCTGGAGCGCCTCCTTTCACCCAGGCTGGCTGGACAGTGAGCTAGGGTCTGGCCATGTCCATCTTCCCAGCACTGGCATTACAGGCACAAGCCCGGGTCTGGCTTACAGTACATGAGCACTAACAATCTGGATTCCGGTCCTCAGGGTTAGATAGCAGACATTTCTTTGACTCAGCTAACTCCTCACATCACACTTTTAATTTTGATTCTTGCTTTTTGTTTGAAGGATATCTTCTCCTGAGGCCAATCCCATGTCTGTATCCTAGTAGTCAATGATTATCCGAGTTATAGTGAGACACCTCAAGCAAGCAGGACAGGGATCCACTGCTGACATCTATTAATGGGCAAGAGGGCAGACTCAAAATTCAGGGCGCTTGGAAGTCTACTCCAGTATTTCTCCTCTGCTAACCCTTTTTGGTTTGCCTGTGTGTGTGTGCAGCCTGGGACACCAGCCAGAATTGTATATTTTGGCTTGTGCCATCATCATCTGGTCTCTGCTGCCCATATGTGCAACCCTAGCCAAGAATATGCTTACCCTAACCATGACCAGAATCTCAGACCAATAGAGTTGTTCACCTCCATGCTCCGCCACTGCCAAAGGCAGCCTTTCACGTGCGACTCTTGCTGTGACCCAAGGAAGTCTCCTGGCTTAAGCAGTACCGATGCCCATCCTTACAGCCTGCCACACTCCAGCAGAACCCTTGCCCCAGCTGAGCTGGGAGGGCACACTGCCCTTCGGCTGCTCTTACCCAGCATTCAATAGTTTGGTTTGTCCATTCACTTCTGCATTGAGGTAGTCCAGGCTAGCCTTGCACTTTCATGCTCACACCCTTCCTGGTGCTAAGACTACAGGCATGCTCCACCACGTCAGGTTAGTTCATAGTTTCAAAGTTAGGCTACAGTGTTAGGCCCAGATCCTGAGCTTTCGTATGTGTTTTGTTTTTTTCTACCATTCTGTGGAGCTGCCATGTTGATTTACAGACATTACTATATTTAGTACTCGGGACAATGCATTTTTGATTTCCGTATTTCAGCTTTAGAACTGAGGACAACCTCAGTTGTAAGAGATCCTGGAGGCAACAGAGGAGAGACATTGGGTTCAGAGAGAAAGACATTAGCCACGACTAAACAATGAGCCAGTTGAGGCAGTCGGCTTGAACCTGATCTTGTGTTTCCTGCTTCCCATGTGGTGGCTTGGATACAGCACCCACCTGATTTCTTCTCAGGGAAAACTGGAATGAAAGCACTGCACTCCACTCCATCTCTCCCCGGACCTCATCCCTATTACTAGGTCCCTAGAGCTCCCTGCCTCTAGGGGTCGCTGCTGTCATCACAAAGGGATCCAAGATTGCCTAGAAGGAATTTAAAGTTTGGTTTATAGCAATTGTATATATTCTTTTGTTCTAATTATAGCAAGATTAATCTGCCTTTAATAGATAACTATTAATAATTCATATAATTACCTTTAATAATAAATTTCTGTTTAAAAGCATCCATTTGTATTGCTTTTCCCAGGGACTTTCCTTCGGTTCTGGAGTTTGGTTAAAGCTTATACCAGATTATTAAAGCTTCCATGAGTGAAGATTTCATCAAGCAGAAATAAGGATCAGTTTCCAATGAGAGAAGAAGTCAAAGAATTAATAATGTTGAAATAAATAGATATGTCTGCATCAGAATTACAAGAAGAATGGAAACCTCCTAAGAGGCCCAGAAATTCCTCTTGCTTCAACCACATGTATTTCAGAGTCTCAGGGCCAGATTGCTTGGTTCTACTCTGGCTTACTTTTTTTTTTAAATAAATACAAATGTCCCATTCAAAATGGAGACTGTGATGGAGTCTCTCTCCCTTTGCCCTGAACTCTGACCAAAAGATTGAGATAACACAATACCACCCCCTGGCTCCCTGGCCCTGTGGCTTAAAGGAAGGTACTAATAAGAAAACAGGAGATTTGGATGGCAGATTCAGCTCTGGTTTGGCAGTGACCATGTTCTTCTAGTTAGCAGCCAGCACTGATGGTGGCTTTCTGCTGACTCTGTAGATATCATGGTGTCCTGGACAGGACACCTTTCCTGTGTGCCCTCAGGCCCAAGAATGGAGCCCACCTTTCCTTCTCAGTAGTGCTGGGTGTGCTTGTACCTCCGAAGCAGGGTTACCCAGCTGTTCTCACTTGCCCCTGACCTTGCTGCGCAAGCACACTCTGCACCAGCAGTTCTCAACCTCTGGTCACGACCCCTTGGGGGTTGAATGATCTTTTCACAGGGGTTGCCTAAGACCGTCTGCATATCAGATATTTACATTACGATTCATAACGCTAGCAAGTTACAACTACGAAGTAGCAACAAAAATAATGTTATGACTAGGGGTCACCCCAACATGAGGAACCGTGCGAAGGGTCGCAGCACTAGGAAGGTTGAGAACCGCTGATGCAGATCAATGTTCATCCCTTTGGTTCCTTTCGAGTGCTGGAACCTCATGCAGCTGCAAAGCAAAGTGCTAGCTTTGGTTAGGAGGACAGTGCTGCAGTGGTTCATGTTGTCCATTTGACAGGATCTAGACTCACTGAGGAGACACAACTCTGGGCCTGTCTGTGAGGGACTACCTAGATACAACTAAATGAAGTGGAGAGACCCACCTTCACTGTAGGCAGCACCATCCCATGATCTGGGGTCCCGGACTAAAGTATAAGGAGAAAGTAGGTGGGACAAGCAGCAATTATCAGCCTGAACTTCCTGACTGTGGACGGGATGCACCAGGACTTCAGGCTGCTGTCACTATATTGTTCCCTCCCATGACTAACCATCCTCTGGAACCCCGAGCCAGAGGAAACACTTTCTTCCCAAAGTTGCTTATGGTGGGTATTTTGTTACAGCAAAAAAGGCTCATGCCGGGGCCGGGGAAGGCGTTCTGAGACCTCGCAGGTGGGCCTGGGTTGGCCATTTCTTCGCTCTATGACCTTTCTACACTCTGAACCCCAAGATCTTTACCTGTATAAAGTGCTTGGATGAAATCAGGGGCCTCTTACATCTTTTTTTCTTTGTGCATTGAAAAGAACTGTGAAAAATCTCCATAATGGCACACTTTAAAAACGTATTGTCATTTTAAACAGTTACAAAGGATACAGCATGCTGCACTTTGTAATTATTAACATTTAAATAGATAATGTTTACATAATTTCTTCAGATATATCCAGCACAATTTCAATAGCCAAAGCAATTTTGAATGCAATGTCATGTGTTTAAAAAGATAGATGTTGACAACCAGTTAAGCCAGCCAGGTTCTTTTACTCTCAGGATCTGGTTTGCAGTAACTGGGAACAGCATCCCTTGCTAGTGTCCTGTGTCCAGTATGGATTGCCCTAAGGGACCTTGGAGACATTGCTCTGGTGTGTATTCATGTCCCTGATCTCAGTGCTGTTCCCAGTCTAAGCTCCAGGCAGGTAGGTGGGGTGCCCAGTGCACAAGAGCCAAGAGTCACGTAGGTCATCCTGTCCGTTCACCCCAGCTGCAGAATGACATGTGATTGAGGCCATACCCAGAGCCAAAGTCAAGTTCGCCAGCTACCAGAAGATCCATATCTCAAAGCAGTGGGGCTTCTCTAATGCGGACCCATTTGAAAGTATGCTAGCTGAGAGGGGGCTTATGCCTGATAGCTGGGGTCCTCTGGAAGCACCACACCCGAGGGCTTCTCCTGGGCTGTCCTACACTGCATCAAATCACAGTTGGCAATAAATCTCACATCTGTTCTGAGGAAAAGTAAACAAAAATATATATATGGCTCCTTTCTTTTTTTAATCTCTCTTTTTAAAAAAGATTTATTTATTATGTATTGAGAGGTTCAAAAATTTGGAGTTAATTCTTGGGACTGGGGCAAAGTCACCAGAGATCAGTTCTTTCAGAGCAAGGGTCCAGCAGTCCCCCACCCAGCTTAACCTTCGGATGTGACTAGGGTCACCTAGCCCCTAAGGAAGCCTATGGAATGTATTAACTCCCTCCCCTTTGCTACAACCTAACCTGCACGTAACAGGGCAGGTATCCCCAGGTAGCCAGATCTGATCATTTGCAGTTTTGGCGCCTAAAAACAAACCAATCATTTTAAGGTCAACTCCCCTAGGGACCCTTTCACCCAATCCTATGGTGCCAAGACTTACACTTCCCTACTTTCGTGGTTCTCCCCCTTAAAAACCCTGTTCCCCCAGAGTTGGGGGTCGCTTGCCTCTTTGTTCTTGCAAAGGGCAGCCACCCAGCTCGAGTTTGTAATAAAGGCCCTCGTGTGTTTTGTATCGGACTCAAAGCCTGTTGGTCATTTGGGGACTCGAGATCTGGGTATTTCAGTATACAATATTCTGTCTGCACGTACAACTTCACATCAGAAGAGGGCACCAGATTTCATTATAGATGGTTGTGAACCACCATGTGGTTGCTGGGAATTGAACTCAAGACCTCTGGAAGAGCAGCCAGTGTTCTTAACTTCTAAGCCATCTCTCCAGCCCTATGGTTCCTTTCTTTATGGCATCTCCCAAACAGCTGGCTATGTTGAGATGAAGCTAAATATTCCTTCCCAGCCACGGAGAAACTCATCAAAGTGAGTGATGAACTCAAGCTTCTTGTGTTCTATGAGAAGCATGTGGCTGCAGAACTAGCTGCTGATTCACCGTGTGAAGACTGAAGGGTTGGGTGGTCCAATGGTGGGAACCACAGACAAGGTTTTCCCATGAAGCGAGGCTTCTTAACCCACCGCAGAATGTGCCTGCTGTTGAGTAAGGGCATTCTTCCTATAGACCAAGGAGATCTGAAGAGCAGAAGTGCAAGTCTCTTTGAGGATGCACTGTGAATGCCAATCTGAGCAACCTCAGCTTCATTATCATGAGGGAGAGGGAGAAAGAGAGGGAGAGAGAGAAGGAGAGGATGAGAGAGAGGGAGAACGAAGGATATTTTTGGATTGCCATACTAGTGTTCCTTGGTGGCTGGGGATCCAAAAGAGCTAATAAAATCCTAAAGGTTTTCAGTCTCTCTAAAAAAGATGCTGCCCACCAATACGTGTTCAGAAAGCCCTTAAACAGAGATGTTAAGAAGCCCAGGACCAGAGAACCCAGGACATTGTTACTCCATGTGTCCTGCAACAGAAACCCAGACAAACTGCTCTCGAGAAACAAGGCACTAATAAAAACAAGGAGGTGGCTGCAGAATATGGCAAACTTTTGGCTAAGAGAACGGATAAAGCTAAAGAAAAACATCGGGATCATCTCGACATCACATGTGTGTGTACACATAAAATATATATTTATATGTATTCTGAATGGAGTCATTAATGCAATCGATTTGGTGACACTGAATCAAACTTTGGATCATTGTTAAATAGGAAATGTCAAATGAAATGAAATTCGTGTTTCAATGGAAAAGATGGAAAAGGTGTCTCCATTAAAGGAATCTCTGCTCCCCAAAATATATGGAACTGTGTATCTTCTTGCCCCAAACTCAGGTGTTTCCCGGCCAGGTGATGCCCCCACAACAGGAATTGGAGTAGACGGCTGGGAAGATGCCTCCGTGGGGAAGAAATGCTTGCTGCACAAGCCTAAGGACCTAAGTTTGGATCCCCGCAACCCATGTACAAAGCCAGGTACAGCCATGCGCACTTGTAATCCCAGCGTTGGAGGGGGAAAGAGCACTGACCATCTAGGCCAGCCAACCCGTGAGCTCCAGGTCCGAGGAAAGCCTGCCTCCAAAAAACAAGGTGGCGGAAAATCAAGGAACACACTCAATATCGATCTTTGACTTTTACGTCCACCTGAATACATATGTGTACATGTTCATACACGTGTCCTCACCCTTCCCCAATGAACACACAAAATAGTGCACAACTGAGAAGGGTGATGAAGAAGATGAGAAAAGAAAACAAACCAGGCCCACTCCTTGCCCTGGCAGTATCAGGTAGTTCAGTTTCAGAGACCCTAGACGCCGATTCTCCTCAATTCTTTCCTTGTTCTGGCCAATCCCCTTGGAAGGTGTATCTCCAGAGAATATGGATGGCCCTGGCGTGAAGGCCCTCAGAGTGGTGGCTTCTGAAGGGCACCTGTGCATAGGGTTCCCAGAGACCCATGGGCTGTGTGGCTTGGGCAGGTTCCAGCACTGAATCGTCCTACCTTGTTGCCATGGTCTGGAAAATGGAGCTCCACCGTGGGCTGCTCACTCCTGTCATGTGCGCATGTGCGCACTGGCCAGAGACCAACCACAAAGGTGTTTTTCCTTACGCGCTATCTATCTACTTGCTTTTTTGAGACAGGGTCTCTCACTGGCCTGGAACTTGCCAAATAGAGTAGGTTGGCTTCCTAGCTAGAGCCAGGGATCCAACTGTTTTCACCCTCTCAGACCTGAGATTCCACGTGCATGCCTGCAGGCCTAGTCTTTCACCTGCGAGGGATAAAACCTCAGGTGCTCATTAAACAAACCATCTCCCCAGCCCCTCAGGGGGGCCTTCAAGGTTGATTGAGATAAGGAATATAAAGAGCCAGTACATGACAAATGCTTGAAGAAGACTCGGAGGATTCTGAGGATTTCTCCCACCCTATGTACTCTGGGAAAGAAGCCAAGACCCCCCTAGCCTCCAGTCACCACCAAGCAGCCTACTTCCCTCTGTCCGTTCCCCCAGTGAAGGCACTGCTGTCGCCGAGACTGTCTTGGCATCCCTGTGACAGAAAGCAGAGCGCTCCTTGGCTCACTTTCATGTGTTTAGTTTTTGTTTGGGTTAAATTTTTCCAACTACTGAGGCTTTTTTGGTTTGAACTGAAATGTTTACCCTAGTCAGTATTTACCCACAGGTCCTGACCCTTCCTTCTTCAGGAGGGTAACCATTTCTGGTGTGGATTTGGACATTTGGAGAGTGGTTTTGGCTGGCTTCCTAGGGTTCCCCCATTTCTCAGGGAGAGGATTATAATCGCCTGTGTGCAGGGTGTGCGAGCCCAGAAAATGACAGTTACAGCTTTCCAGGAACAGAAGGAAAATAGATACTCACTCGTGCCCTCCTCGATTCTGGGGTTGCCTAGGGGCCAACTTTGAATCGGGCAATCCAACATTTGAGCTTTCTGTGGGAGAAACAAGACGAGACATTGATATGCTAAGAAGCCGCTGTTGGAGTCAGTGTAGCTGCTGCCGGCTCTGACTTCGCTTCCACACTACTAACTTTACTGCTCAGACACTGGCACAGTGGCTGGCACGGACTGCCACCTTGCCTCCAGGAAGGGGACCTCACTGGCTGAGTTCTGCACTCTTTGTTTCCTGCGAGTGCAGAGGGAGGCCCGTTTTCTTTCACTTGCGCACACTGTCCCTCCCATGACTTCCTTCTTCACTGCCCTTCAGAGCCAGCTGGAATATATGGGTCCTCCTCGGGGTTCTTTCTCTAAATGACTTTTTTTTTACTTGATATTTAACTTTATTCTGAGGCAAGCATGAGAGCTTGGGTTATAAAGTGTTTGCTGTGTGGGTATGAGGATCTTAGTTCAATTCCAGCAGTACCCGTGTAAAAAGATAGATGTGGTGGCATGCACATGTAGTCCTAGCGTCTGGGCACAGTGATGGGTGCCCAGAGCTTGCCAGCCAGCCAGCCAGCCTAGTGTAATCAGGCGGCCAGCGAGAGACCCTGCTTCAAAAACAATGTAGATGTTACTTAAGGAGGAATGACACTTGAGCTTATCCTCTGATCTCCATGTATACCTGTACATGTAGATGCATGAACATATGAACTTGTATGTACACACACATACACACACACTTTTGTTCTGTTCTTTTGTTTAGAAAGTTGATAAGTCATGGATTGTGCGTATTCATGGCCCAATTACTTATCCCTCTGTGTCCATTCCTTAAACCATATAACCATAATATCCTCCCAAGTGGACTTGGGTCCAACTATGTGACTAGCCAATGGAATGTTAGCAAAGGTGAATCTACACAGAAGTTTGCTGGATGGGTGCACAATGCCATTGTCTGACTTAGTCCGCTGGAAGGTGGGAGAAATGTGGTTCAAAAACTAGTATCCCAGTATGTCCCAGCCAATATAGGTAAGCTTAGAGTCAGTTAACTCTAAACATGTGACAAGGCCAGCCAAGGCCAGAACCTTTCAACTGACCTGCAGACTGATGAACGAACCTTTTCATTGGACTGATGAATGAAATCTATGTTTCTTATCTGAAGTCATGGTGCTTGGGGGCTGTTCGTCACACTGTGCTGTTACACTGTAATAGACAGTGTGTCGAATAAAAGTGGGAATAGCCCTGCTCTCTGGGGACAGAATCCTGGGAACCCAGAGCCCACATGTAACACTTCCAAGGACTCTGGAAACTCTAAGAATTGAAAAAGAAGGGAGTCTTGAACATGACATTCAAGTTCTTCTGCCATGAGGTAATAGATCTGCATCAGCGAGAGTCAGCATAGGTAAGACTGATCACAAGTATAGGCTCTAGAGTGGGGCACCAGGGTCCAAGCCCAGATCTATTTATGTGCACCATGTTCTGTTTCTGTGCTGTGTGTCCTTGAGCAAGATAGTGTAAGCCCCTGGTTCCATGTCCCTCACTTGTAAAACAGAAAGGCAATAGGCAGCACCCACATCATAAAGCTCTGACAAAGAACAGTGGATTATTTTTAAAATCTTAAAGAATTTACACTGGCAAATAAAATGTGTATTTTTTTAGTATACAACACAATATGTATTCATTGTGAAATGAATGCTAAGCCAAACTAATTAGCATACACATTACCTTGATGCTTTTTTTTTCCCCTGGTGAGAACACTTAAAATCTACTCTTAGTGACTTTCAGGTTCACAGTACATTGTTAACGATACTTCCTGGATTGTACAGCATAGCTCTTGACCTTCTGCCTCCTGTTTGAAATCTGTGTCCTTTTCCCATCATCTCTGTTCACATCCTCCTCAGCCCATGATAACTACTCTATTCCCTTCCATAAGCTCCCACCCTCTCAGATTCTAGTTAATAGGTGAGATCATAGGGTATTGGTCTTTCCATGTTTGGCTCCTCTCCCTTAGCAGAGTTTCCTCCATGGTTGCCTACATTATCACAGATGGCAGGTTGTCCATTTTAAAATTATATTCCATTATCGCTTTACACCACATTTCTTAATTCATTCGTTTCTTAGTAGACACTTAGATTAGACACACACCTTGGCTATTCAGAATAGTGGTTCAATCAACATGGAAATGCAGACGTCTCTGACATTTTGATCTTACTTCCTTAGGCTATATACCAAGTAACAGAGTTGCTGGATCACATTGTCTATTTTTAATTACTTGGGAAATCACCATACTGATTTCACAATGGTATATATTTATGTTCCTATTAACAGATTCTAGAGGTTCCTTCTTCAACCACTTCCCTGTCAGCGCTTGTTATTTTCTGAGTTTTGGGAAATAGCCATTGTTTCAGATATAAAGCAGTATCTTACTGTGTTTCTGATTGGCATTTCCCTGGTGATTCGTGATGCCAAACACTTTGTCATACACCTGTTGGCCACTTGCATGTTTTCTCTAAAGAAATGTCTATTCATGCCCTTTGTTTATTGTTTAATGGGGTTCTTTGTTTTCTTGCTATTAAAGTACTTGAGTTTCTTGCTTATTTGGGATACTACTTATACTTTGGTTATAAATATTTTCTTCTGTTTTGTAGATTGTCTCTTCCCCTTCTGGCTTGTTTCCTTAGCTAGGCAGAAGCTTTGTCATTGATGTCGTCTGTCATGTCTGTCTGTCTATCTGTCTTACATGCACTTTTGCAACAATACTCAAAATGTCACCACCCAGACCACTGTCATGGAATTTACATTTTTTGTTTCTACCAGCTAATTGACAGCTTTATGTCTACATGTGAGTGCTTAGTTCTTTTTCAGCTGACTTTTTGCGTGTCATGAGGTAAAGGTTTCTTCATTCTTCCGCACGTGGATACCCAGTTTTCCCAGCACTATTTATAGAAGAAACCATCCTTTGCCCCCTGTGTGTTCTTGACATTTTATCAAAAACCAATTGATCTTAACACACTTTGAATTGCCCATTGTGAGGGCTGGGTTAGTATTTGTTAAATAAATAAAGTGTGACCTCATTTCTGCTCAAGGCTTGGTAACCGCTGGGGACATCTGGACTGTGCTTGTCTTTTGGTAGGAGGGTATACTTGCATCATGGGAAGGCTGCTTTTCATTCAGGTAGGCAGGCATTAACGCTAAAGAAAAAAAGTGCATACTCAAAAATCGGGAGGAAAACACCGTTTTCTTTTAAAAATACACTCCATTGTACAAACTTCCTGCCCTCAGTTACGTCTACGTCTGCTGGGAGCAGTGCTGGCTGTGCGGTTTCGGGGAGGGTGGGAGGGATGATGCTACCCGATTTTCAGAAAAGAAATTTCATTCCAAGCTACTGTAACAGCCATTTAGGCGCCTAGGAAGAAAGCCTTTTGCTTTTTGAAAACCCCCAGTGAGAATGGCTCTGCAGACACTGAAGCCAGGCCTTCACTGCACCCTTTCAAAGCAATGCATGGGGGTCAACAGCTTTCAGTTCTGCTGTGGTAGGGGAGGCAAATGATGGGGAGCCATCCAAGTGTGTGAGCATGCATGCAAGTGTATGAACAAGTGTGCATGTGAGAGCGTGTTCCCATGTCTGTTCCCACACATGTGTATGCACATGTCCTGTCCGAGAGTTGATATGGTTTGAGCAAGAGTGTATCCCCAGTCTCCCGCTGGCTCCTCTGACTAGTCTTTTCTTCTCCATGCCTCCTGTCCTCCACAGTACTTCCAGTCCGAGCCTTGGACGTTAGGGGATTTTTAATTACATAAAACTGAAAGGACAAAACAACCTCTAGTCACCTAAATCACAAAACATAGGGTGGAAATGTCTAGAGTTTGACCAGGACCTTAAGCCTCACCAAGATTCTAAGCTACACAGAGGCTCAGAGTCAAGGGACAGCCTGGTTAAGGCTTTTGCCTTGGGCGAGGACAAAAGACTATCAGAAACTGCCTCCAGGGTGTGTTTTTACAGGGGAGAGGGATCTGATGACACAGCAGCAACACTGGCAGCTGACGTTTCCCTTCTGCCATGGACCATGGACATGACAGTTGATTCAGAGGTTTCAAATGGGACCTTCTCTTCCATTCTTTATGGTTGTGTTACAAACAGCGCCTAAATGTAGAGGTTTTAAAGAACAGCCGGTTCATTAAGCTTCTGAGTTATAAGGTTGGATTGGGATGTCGCATGGAGGAGGGAGCTGCCTCTGCTCCCTGATGTCTGGGGTCAGTTGGAAAGATGTGAATGCTGGGACGGAAGACTGTAAAGATGGTATCTCGGTAGTAGAATGATCTAGGGACTCATTGCTTGAATGTCTGGTGCCTGAGCAGGGGTGACCTGAAGACTGGGGAAATGAATTCACTATCAGCAAACAGTGAGATGAGCACAAAGCTACTGTCTCACAACTTTCATAGGTCAGAAATATTATTTAAAGATTGTCATTACAGGTGTGTTGGCTAGTTTATATCAACTTCACACAAGCTAGAGTAAAGGAAGCCTAAATTGAGAAAACGCCTCCATAACATCCAGGTGTAAGGCATTTTCTTAATTAGTGATTGATGGGGGAGGATCCAGCCCATTGTGGGTGGTGCTATCCCTGGAGTGGTGGTCCTGGGCTCTATTAGAAAGCAGGCTGAGCAAGCCATGAGAAGCAACCCTCTGTGGCCTGTGCATCAGCTCTTGGTTCCTGTGTGAATTTCCATCCTGACTTCTTTTGATGAGGAACAGTGATGTGGAAGCCTAAGCCAAATGAACCCTTTTCTTCCCAAGTTGCTTTGGTAATGGTGTTTCATCATAGCAATATAACCCTGACTAAGACAACAGGTTTCACACAAGGCTCATCCAGGGAAAAGTCTGCATCTAAGTATTTGTATATGAATGCTACAGGTCTCAGGTACTTGTGGGTTGTTGAACTGAGATTAAGGACGAGGTGTGGCTATTGCCAGAGGCTGTCTCTGGTGCCTTGCCGTATTTTGCCACAACATGGCCACCTTGAGGCAATTGAATTTCATTCACAATGACTCAGAAACATTAGGTGTAACAAAATTCTACTGAAAACTACATTATCTTTTATGCCTGGGCCTAGGAACTCATTCTACCTGACTTTCTGCTTATTCAAATTTGAGGACAAGAGAGTTAGACTTCATTTCTTGAGGAAGGGGAGTACTGTTTTAGGCAGGGTTACTGTTTCTATGCTGGAAAATCATGACCCAAAGCAACTTGGGGAGGAAAGGGTTTATTTGGTTTATGATTCCACATCACAGTTCATCATCAAAAAATATCAGGACAGGAACTCAAACAGGGCAGAAAACTGGAGGCAGGAGCTGATGCAGAGGCCGTGGAGGGGTGCTGCTTACTGGCTTGCTCAGCCTGCTTTCTTCTAGAGCTTAGGACTTCCAGCCAGGGGTGGCCTCACCCACAATAGAATGGGTCATCCACATTAATCGCTATGATGAAACACCATGACCACAGCAACTCTTATAAAGGAAAACATTTAATTGGGGGTGGTTTACAGTTTCAGAGGTTCAGTCCATTATTGTCATGGTGGGAAGCATGGTGGCACACAGGCAGATATGGTAACTGAGAGTTCTCCATCTGGATCAGCAGGCAGCAGGAGGACAGAGAGAGACAGAGAGAGAGAGGGCCTGGCTTAAGCTTCTGAAACCTCAAAGCCAACCCCCAGTGACATATTTCCTCCAACAAGGCCACACTTCCTAAAACTGCTGCTCACATGGGCCATATTTATTCAAACAACCATAATCAATAATTAAGAAAATGCCCTATGGCTGGATCTTCTGGAGGCAATTTTTCAATTGAGATTCCCTTCTTTTAGAGGACTCTGGCTTGTGTCAAGAAATAAAACTAGCCAGAACAATTGACTCCTTGTTAACTTGACACACAAACACATCACTGTTAAGCCATAACCTTTCCTTTCTTGTTCATCTCCAAGATCACACATTAACATCAAAATCACAATGAAAACAATTTACAAACTTTTTAAAAAATATTCCTTTCAATTTACAAACTTTAAAAGTCCCACAGTCTTTACAAATTCAAGTACTTTAAAATTTAGTCTCTTTAAAAATCCAAAGTATGTTTTAAAACCTAGAATATATTTTAAATACATTTTCTCAACTGTGGGCTACTGTAAAAATAAAAAAGAAGTTAAATACCTTCTTACTTCAAGAGGGAAGAACCAGAGCACAGCCGCAGTCTAAACAAAGCAAAACCAAATTCCAATCGTGTAAATAACTAAACATCCAATTATCTGGAATTCACTCATGATCTTTTGGGCTCCTCCAAAAAGTTTGAGTTACTTCTCTGGCTCTGCCCTCTGCAGAATGTACAGATTTTCTTTTAGGTTCAGGTCAACTCCATACTTGATGTGCTCCTGGTGGCAATCCCATGTTTTGGCATCTCCAAAGTGCTGGAGTCTTCTACTGTATCTGTGCAACACTTTCATCAATAGCCTTTCCTGGGCTTTCTTCAGGGACTGCAACCATGACACATAGTACCAAGTCTCAGCTTCTCTCATGACCCCTTTGTGCCTTCAAAAACAGCACCACTTGGGTAACTCTTATACTACCAAGTTCAGTTGCCAACAGGAGATACAACCTTGGCCACTTTTGGAACACAGCTTCTTTGTGCTGACTTAAGGAAACACTTCTCAGAAGACTTCACCTCAGTGATGCTGGTCTCTTCTTCATCACAGTTGATTCTTCAGTCCCAGTTGACCAATGTCCGTTGTCCTAGTAAACAAAGATTTCACTTTAGTGGTTCTGCTATCTTGTTAATCACAGCTGATTCTTAAGCTCCAGCTGACAAAGACCACAGATTCTTCACACAAATACGTGGTAGAATATTTGCTTTCCTCTGAAGCTTCACAAGTTCAGGGCCTCCATCGTCTGCACTGCTCTCAACATTATCTTTCAAGCTCCTAGAGAACCCTCCATTGAGCTCTCAACATGCAAAGGCTTTTCTAGCTCAATGTTCCAAAGTCCTTGAACAGTCCTCCCCCAAACAACATGGTCAGGTCAGTCACATCAACACCCCTCTCCTGGTATCAATTTGTCTTAGGCAAAGTTACTATTGCTATCATGAAACACCATGACCAAAGAAACTTAGGAGAGTCTAAGTCAGGTTTATATTGCTGAAATGAAAGATCGTGACTAAAGCAACTTTGGGGAGGAAAGTGTTCATTTGGCTTACATCTTCATATCACTGTTCATCATTAAAAGAAGTCTGGACAAGAACTCAAACAGGGCAAGAACCTGGATCCAGGAGCTGATACAGAGTCCATGGAGGAACAAGTTGCTTACTGGCTTGCTCCCCTTGGCTTGCTTAGCCTGCTTCCTTATAGAACTCAGGGCCACCAGCCCAAGAATGGCACCACCCACAATGGGCTGGGCACTCCCCAATAATTTAAAAAACACCACAGCTGGATCTTAAGGAGGCATTTTCTTAGTTGAGGCTTCCTCTTTTCAGATGACTCTAGCTTGATGTAAAAATAGACAGGACAGATACCATGGCAATCATGTGGATTTGGTCATTTGTAGATTCAGTCATACTACTAAACTCTAATCATTCCAGTCTGAAATTATTATTCATCTTTGTGTGGGGATTATCCTACTTTGTTTTCGGTTACTGTGACAAATATCACAAAACAAAGCAACTTGAAGAGAAAGGGCTTATTTCATCTTACAGTTTACAGTCTACCATGGATAGAAACTAAAACAGGTACTCAAGGCAGAAACCTAGAGTGGAAATTGAAGCTGAGACCACAGAGGAATTCTGCTTACTGCCTTGATTTCCCTGGCAAATAGACACAACTACAACACACAAAAATAGCTTTGTTGGGGCTGGAGAGATGGCTCAGTGTTTAAGAACACTGTCTGTTCTTCCAGAGGTCCTGGGTTCCCAGCAACCACATGGTGACTCACAACCATCTATAATGGGATGTGATGCTCTCTTCTGTCATGAAGGCATACATGCAAATAGAGTGCTCATATGTATAAATAAATAAATCTAAAAAAATAGCTTTGTTATGACTTTGAGTCTATACAACTCTATGAACTTCTGTACAGTTAGAATTGGCACTGGAATGGAAGCTGTGGAACTTTGCATTATATTTTATAGTTTCAGCATTGAGTATATTTTATGCACTTATCCACAAGTAATGGACATGAGTAATACAGAAGGATACAAAGCTAATTGTTTTCTAAGTTCAGTTCTATCATTTGTGTGTGTGTGTGTGTGTGTGTGTGTGTGTATGGTGGTAGATTAGCTACCTTCCTTATACATACCAGGTCCAATCAGGTAGGGATGTTACTGCCCACACTGGGCTTGGTCCTCCTATATCAATTGGCAATCCAAGAAAATGCCCCATGGATGTTGGTCCACAGGTCAATTCAATGAAAGAACTTCCTCATTTGAGGTTCCTTCCTCCCAGACATGACAAATTGACAACTTAAGCTATGACAGGGGTTGTAGAGAATAGAGATGTGACAGTGGCCTGCTAAGGGTGACCATATACTTCCTTTTAAATCCAAGCAGTGACACTACCACAGCGAAAGATAGTTCTCTCAGTAATCACATTGGAACACCAGACAAACCATCTAGAATAAACTATCATACTTCATCAGTCCTGATCTGCTCAATCACCATCTTTTGGGATCCTGTCTAAGTTTGGCCTTGGAGTCCCAGGTGTGGACCTGGAGTCTGAGGACTGCAGATGAACCCACTGGGATAAGGAATGTGCGTTGAGGAATGTGACCCATCAGGAATGTAAGAAAAACCACTCTCTCACTTCCAAGTCGCAGACTCCTTACTGAAATTGCTTTTATAAAACAAACTGAAAGAATGTTTATTGATCTTCATAATTAAACCTTCAGACCATAATTCTACCTTCAGTAGAGCTTCAGACCTGGCTGGATCTAGGGTTTCTAACCATGCAATCAAGACCCTATTCTTTCTATCTTCAGGTCCTGCTGGCCTGTGTCAAGTGCAACGGTCAGCCTTGACTGCCAAGTCTATAGGGTTTGGAATCATCTTAGGTGATAGACCCCTGGTGTGTTTGTGAGAGATGGTGGGAAGACACATTCTGAATGCAGCCAGTACCATTCCATGGATGGGGACTTTAGGATGCAGAAAAGGACATGAATGAATCACAGTCCTCTCTCTGTCTCTATCCTGACTGTAGACACAATGTGACCAGCTAGTTCCTATTCCTGCCAGCATGCTTTCCCAACATGTTAGACCATGCATGCTCTCTAACTGTCTACCAAAAGAAACCTTCCACATTTTAGTTGCTTCAGTCATAGCAGTGGAAAAAGTAAATGGTGTCTCAGGTAGCTTTCTTCACAGGACACTCGGAGATCCTGTAACCTTTGTGTCTTCTTAGCAATCTCAATGGAAAACAAAACTTGTCACTCAAGACTCTTGAATCCAAATCTCATTGGCTTTGTCTGTTACATGACCCTTGAACAAACTTGTGGACAAAAAGGATGGAATGCAGTCGCTGGCCAGCCCAAGATGACTTGCTGGTGGAACTCAGGCTTAAAGCAACTTCTTGAGGACGACTGAGCACAGAGCGCTGGCTTGCTCTGCCTATGAGTCAGATATCTGCCTCACGAAAGACTTGAGAGAACAAGGCAAGGAAGGCAGGAGTAACTTTGGTTCACTTTCACAGGGTTCTGTCCACAGTTGTCTGGACCCTTGGCTCTGGGTCTGAGGGGAAGCAGAATCCCACGTCACAGGATTATGCCATCATCATATGAGGTGAATGGTGTCCTTGAAGCAGAGAAGAAGGCATGACTTCCCAATAGGCTTCTTCTCTTTTTATCCCACATAGACACCACCCTGTTGCAAGGTGATGCCCGTATCCAGGACATATCTTTCTGCCTCATTTGATGTCCCACAGGGAAACAGCCCCAAAAACATACCGGAGAGGGGGGGGATGGCATATTTACTAGTGTTCTGGGTATTTTCCAATTTAATCAGGTTGACAATCTAGATTTAGTTTCACAATTTGGGAGATAAACTGAGATACCAGAGCAAGCACAATGGAAACAGCCTCTCCAGTTTATCTTTCTTATAAATCGAAGGACAGTAGCCTTCAAGATGGACGAGAGAAATAGGCCTGCAGATTATAGCTGCTGGATACCAAATCCGTCTGAATCTGTCATTTACATCTTGTGACAACTCTATGAAAACAGTGAAACTGATTGCTCCCTTTTCCCTTGGTAGATCTAGAAACTGCAGCTAATCAGCAAGGGAAGAGAGAGTGTATCAATTATCTACATCAGTTATCCATTTCCATAATAATGCCACGAAACAAACCTCTCAACCCCCAGTCACATACAGCAACAAGTGTTTCTCCTGCTCTCAGCACGTGAACTTGGACTACAACGCAGATGGTCCTACCAGGCTCCTCTGGCTCTTTAGCCTCTGTGTTGGCCAGAGGTTGGGTGGGGGCTCACACATCTGGTGGCCGGCTGGTGGAATATGCATTTACCTATCCTTTCTGGTCCTCCAGAGGATTGCCTTGAATTTCTCACAGCAGAGTTGTAAGTGCAAGGTGGATTGCAAAGTCAGTAACATAACATGTAGAAAACCTCTGCTAGTTAGCAGGATGGTGGTGGCACACATCTTTAATCTTAGCGCTCAGGAGGTAGCCAGGGGAGCCCTGCGAGCTTGAGGCCAGAATGGTCTACAGAGTGAGTTCCTGAACAGCCAGGGCTACACAGAGACACCATGTCTCAAAAGCAAAAAAAGAAAAGAAAAAGAAAAAAGAAAAGAAAAGGAAAAGAAAAAGAAAAACCTTTGCTAGCAAGTCACTAGCAAGGGCTAAGCTTAGATTCCAGGACAATCTATTAGACGCTGCCTCCTTGGTAAAAACTGCAAGTCACATGACAGAAAGGGATGGGACCTAGGAGAAATGTGAGCCTTTAACACAGTTATTCTCCCACAGAACAAAAGGAGAGTTTAACTTTCCTTCGTTCTTTGAGTTTGCTAAATAGAGATGAGTGGATTTTGTTTCTCAATAGACTGGATAAAATTCAGAAGGATTAATCATCACTTTACCTTATTGAGGCAGCTTTGAAAGATGTTCCTTTTCAGCTGCTATAGAAAACATGATGGTTCATCAAACCTAAAAATAGAATTACTCTGTGAGCCAACAATTTTATGCCTGTCTTTATACCTCCCAAAACCAAAAGCAAGCAATGAAATAAATATCCATGTACAATATCCATAGTGACGTTGTTCACAGTAGCTAAAGGGGGTCACAGCCTGAGCATTTGTTACTGGATGAATGCATAACCAACATGTGGTATATCCATACAATGGAATATTATTCAGTCTTAAAAATGAATGAGATTCCAGTAATTAACATGTGGTGGAAGTACATTTTACAGTTTTACATATTTAACACATTTACCTCATTTACAGTTCAGTTTGTTGAAGGCCAATTTGTTGATTTCTCAGATCCAACCACAGAAATCACATTCATGTCAAAGGGGATGTCAAAAGTGAACTTCCAATAACTAGAAATCTGTTCCTGTACAAGAAACCTTCATATATGAAATTGTTTTCAAAAAACAAATTTAAAAACCCAAAAGGAATTGAGAGCAATCTTTATTTTTTTAAATGTAATTTATTTTTATATTAATCACAGGTTAGGTACTTTGTATCCCAGGCGTAGCCCCCTCCCTCATTCCCTTCCACTCTCCCCATCCCTCCCTCATCTCCTTCCTGCCCCCCTCCAAGTCCACTGATGGGGGAGGACCTCCTCCCTTTCCATCTGACCCCAGTCTATCTTGTCTCCTCAGGGCTGGCTGCAATGTCCTCTTCTGGGATCTAGCCAGGCTGTTACTCCCGGGTGTGTGTGTGTGAGGGTCAAAGAGCCAGCCATTGAGTTCATGACAGAAACAGTCCCTGTTCCCCTCACTAGGGTCTCCAGTTGGACACTGAGCTACCATGGGCCACATCTGAGCAGGGGCTCCAGGCTATATCCATACATGGTCCTTGGTTGGAGAAACCGTCTCGTAAAAGACCCCTGTGCCCCGATCTATTTGGTCTTTGTGGAGCTCTTGTTCTCCCCAACTCTTACTAACTCCCCCTATTTTCATTATTATTCCCAGCCCTCTGCCGAAGGCTTGGTTGTGAGTCTTAATATCTGCTTTGATACATTGCTATATTGATTCTTTCAGAGGCCCTCTTTGGTATGCTCCTGTCCTGTTGCTTGATTTCTCTTACATTCAATGTCCATCCCATTTGTCCATCTAAATGAGCATTGATCATATCAACCTGGGTCCTCCTTCTTGTTTATCTTCCCTAGGTGTACAAATTTCAGCATGACCTTCCTATCCTAAAGGTCTATATAAGTGAGTATATACCATATGCTTCTTTCTGCTTTTGGGATACCTCACTCAGGATGATCGTCTCCAGGTCCCACCATTTGCCTGCGAATTTCATGATTTCCTCGTTTTTAATTGCTGAGTAGTATTCCATTGTGTAAAAGTACCACAATTTCTGTATCCATTCCTCAACTGAGGGACATCTGGGTTGTTTCCAGGTTCTGGCTATCACAAATAAAGCAGCTATGAACATAGTTGAGCAAATGTCCTTGTTGTGTACTTGAGCAT
>CM053743.1:6068339-6115899 GCA_028658305.1 Pachyuromys duprasi | reverse complement strand
GCTTTACAGAAGCTTTTCAGTTTCATGAGGTCCCATTTATTGATTGTTGATCTTAGAGCCTGTGCTGTTGGTGTTCTATTCAGGAAGTAGTCTCCTGTGCCAATGAGTTCTAGGGTCTTCCCCACTTTTTCTTCTAACCGGTTTAGTGTGTCTGGTTTTATGTTGAGGTCTTTGATCCACTTGGACTTTAGCTTTGTGCCAGGTGATAAATATGGACTTATTTTCATTTTTCCAGTTGGACCAGCACCATTTGTTGAAGATGCTTTTTCCCATTGAATGGTTTTTGGCTTCTTTGTCAAAAATCAAGTTTCCATAGGTGTGTGGATTCATTTCTGGGTCTTCTATTCAGTTCCATTGATCCACTATTCTGTTTTTATGCCAATACCATGCAGTTTTTATTACTATTGCTCTGTAGTACAGCTTGAGGTCAGGGATGGAGATACCTCCAGCTGATCTGTTGTTGTAGAGGATTGTTTTGGAGATTCTGGGTTTTTTGTTTCTCCATATGAAGTTGAGTATTTTTCTTTCAAGGTCTGTGAAGAATTGTGTCGGTATTTTGATGGGAATTGCATTGAATCTGTAGATTGCTTTTGGCAGTATGGTCATTTTCACTATGTTAATCCTATCAATCCATGAGCACAGGAGGTCTTTCCACCTTCTAATATCTTCTTTAATTTCTTTCTTCAGAGATTTGAAGTTTTTTTTCATATAGGTCTTTCACTTGCTTGTTTGCAGTCTTTATTTTTGTCTCCATCCACTCCATTCAGCTGGAGATGTCAATCTTGAAAAGAAAGAATGAAAACTCTAAAGTAAATAAATAAATGAATGACATTCTGGCACATGCAACAACATGGAGCAATTTGAAGACATAACACTAGCAAAATGTGACAGGCATAACAGGACAGATATTCTGTGGTTATTTATGGGGGTTAGAGAGTAGTCAAATGCAGGGAGACACAGTAGATCAATGATCCCCAGAGGCTGCGGGAAGGTAATGGGGATTGATGTTTAAGAAGTTCAGAGTTTTTGTTTCGGATGATGAATTTTGGTTATTATGGTTAGCTAGCAACATGAAAATGCTCAATCACATCCTGTAAACTTTACATTATAGTACATATATTTTATCATAATTTAGAAGTGCAGGTTCCTTCTCTAGTTCAGAGTTTTAGTTGGACCACCAAGAAATAGCCAATACATTTTCAGTGCCTGTCAGTCTATGTGAGGGTCTGAGTCAGCCAATAAGAAACCAACAAGTTTGATTCCTTTCCTTCAGGACTTCTTAGTTAAGAAGGGAAGCAGACAGTGAAAACAGAAGAGACGACAATAATGGGAACGTGGATGTCCATTGCATAAGGCAGTGATGTGTCCATATCTGTGGAGATGTCCATAGAACCTGGAAGTGGAGCCTGCTAAAACACAGGTCCCCAAGCCCCATCTGGCTGGGAGCAGCTGGTCCAGGCAAGCTTGTATGTTTCAAATGTTCCCAGAAGATTGAGGTGCCCAGCCAGGGGTCCACACAGTCCCTAAGCTACAACTAACTTACGATTTATTGATAACAGTGAAAATTGCAAAAGCACACACACACACACACACACACACACACAGAATTCACTTGTAGAAGCAAGCAATAGAAAATAATACTGACAAAGATGACTCCCACATGTGGTAAATATCATGATTGACTGCAAATTGGGGCAGACCCTCAGTCTCTGTGGTAAAATTTAGAACACAAAATTTGCCTAGGAAAATTGGACCTGCTAGGAATAATGTCCACAAATGAAAACTCACGTCAGTATGAGAAAAAAAATCAGCAGATTTTGATGCAGGCAAGCGCTGATCAATGAATCAATTTATTTTTGGTCAGACAAGCAAAGAAAGACTCCATTGTGTTTAAAATAACGTCAAGGTCAGCTTCAAGCTGTGCCAAACATCTCACACATTTTACTTTTCCTCAATCTTTTTATTTTGAAATAATGTCAAAGTTACAGAAAAGTTGTAATAACAATACAAAGAAGGGGCTGAGGATGTACTCAGAGGTAGAACACTCGTCTGAGATAGTCATATCTCTGAGTCCAGTCCCAGTAAACACACACACACACACGCACACACATATACACAGTAAAAGAACTTTTGTATACTCTTCATTTAAATTTACTACTAATAAATTTGTCTTTCATGACCTCAAGAACAATGATTAATTCAAAAATTTAACACAAAGAAACATTATTATCTAATATAGATTATACATATTGAAATTTCAACTATTTCTCACCAAAATTTCCTCTATTTCATTGTTTTCACGCTCCGATCCAGGACCCCTGGGTCCCTCCACTTCTAACCCTCATGATCACTGCAGGCCCAGGAACACTGAGCTGTTTGTTTGTTCCTGCTAGTGTGGAATAGCAGCTTGGTCTCTTTGACCTCAAAGCATCTGTCTTTCGGAGAGATGCAGGCCAGTTGTTTCATAGTGTGTGTCTCCATCTGATGGTTCTTCATGATTAGATTTGGAATGTGTGATTTTCTTTACTGTTCTTACTTTGTTTTAATTTTTGAGCTGGCCTTGTGTAGGCCAAAGTTGGATATAAGCTAGAAATGTAATCAAAGGTTACCTTGAATCTTGATCCTCTTGATTCTTCCTCCCAAATACTGGGTTTGCAGGGTTACACCTCAACTAGTTTACACAAAGATGGACATCCAGTCGAGGGTTCATGCTAAGCAAGAACTCTATTTACCAAGCCACAGCCTATCCCCAGATTATGTATTTAAAATATTTTATTTTAAATTATGTGTGAGTGTATGTATGCATGCATATATGTATGTATGTATGCATGTATGTATGCACATTCATGCAGATATCTGCAGAGTCCAGAAGAAGTCCTCAGATCCCCTGGATCGACAGGTGGATGTGAGTGGCTGAATGGAGGTTCTAGGAACTGAACTGTGGTCCTTAACCACGGAGACATCTCTCCATCTCCAGGTTATGTGTTTTGGGCAAGAATTCCATGCAAGTGTGTCTGTTCTCAGTGTGTACCATTAGGAAGTACATATTTGTCCTGGTCTCCTCATCTGTAAATTGGCAACAGGCCTGACTGGTTTCATGGCTAAAGTGTCTTTTCAGACATGCGCCATCTACTGGGGGTTACATAGATGAAGCCACCAGGACAACTGTCACTATTAATATCATTACTGGTAACATTTAGGATTCGACTGTAGGCTGTCGTTCATGGGTTTGCTAACTTTCGTATAAAACATACATATATGTACCTTCCTATTTATCTATTTATCTATCTCTCTGTCTGTCTGTCTATCTATCTATCTGTCTGTCTCTCTGTCTGTCTGCCTGTTATTACCCCGGTTTACCAGGTTAGGAAACTGAGGCCCAGGACAGTGATGTCATGTGCTCCAGATAATACAGATAGAGGCTGAGCTGGGGCTGAAGTCTAGCTGTGTTGGGGTCCAGAGTGTCATCCCTATATAGTCCATGCTGTTGGCTGACACTTGTGCCTGGGAACAGAAGGAGCAGACAGAAGCGTCCAGCTGATGCAAGAGAGAAGTAGTAGGCCAGGTCCTGTCACCCTCAGTGCTTTCCCCCCTCTTTCTGGTGGCCCAAGTTTATCTCTATTCTGAGACACGCAGGAACCAAAGTCAGGATGAAGGTGGCATTAAGGGTGCATAGTCTGCTGGCCTGAGGTCTCTTCTATCAATTCTGACTGTGATCTTCTTGGCTGGGTGACTGCTCACAAGAAGTGACTCCACCCCTTCCCATCAGGGACCTGAATTTCCTCATGACTCTTTTAAGCCTTTAAATAACCCTGTGTGGTAGGCACCTTAATTTGCCCTCTTAACAGCTGGGAAAATAAAAATACTGTGGTGGTGAATGTTGAAGACAGGAGAGTGCAGGTTTGCATGCAGGCCTGCTGTACAGACTGGTGATCACCCGGGATTTCTGTGGGATACGTGAGAGGGCAAATGTTAAGGAACAGGTGCCCGGGTGCCAAACGATGCATTCACACTACATGCTTTCGGTGTAGGATACAGAGATAGGCTGTTCACACTTGTCTCAATCTGGTTTCCAGCAGGGGCCACCAGCTTGACGCTCCCAGTCTGAAGAGCCCCAGTCGTGAATCTTCATTCTCTCTGATCTTTTCACCTAGCTTCATCTCCCTGTGGCACAGCCAAGGCCTTGGTGCCTCTTTCCCTGGAAACTTCCTGCCATGGCTGCAAGGACCAGCAGTGGAAGTGAGGAGGTAGAGGGATGAGAACAAGGTGAAGAAGAAAATTCCCAAGGAAATTTAAAAGGCTTGAAAGAACCTGCTCATTTTAGTCACAGTCATAGGAAGGGCCCAGAGAAGCAGCAGGGACATTTTGGCAAGAGCACTGGGAAAGGGTCAATCTGCCTGCTACATGCTTTTCTTTGGCTGAGGGCTTGAGACCCAGCGCCCCTTCCTCTTCCTCTTCTTGATATTTTCTTTTCTTTTTCAGCTTCCCCATCTTTAACATGGGGATGAATACCTCCTCTTCTCTCCTCTGCTCAGATAAAGCTACAGGCTTTTTGAAAAATTGTCAAGGGACAGATGAGACTGGTCTGTGAGTTCTTTCAGGATCCCCAGCACACTTGCTGGGCCCTTCCTTGGGCTCTGTTCACAGATGCTATTTGCTAGTCCCTGTCTCACAACATCCAGCATTGCTGCCCAGAAGTTTTTCTCACCAAGGCACACCCACTAGGCTTTAGTCAGGCCCCCAGGCCCTACATGGAACCTATCTGTTTCCAAAACCTGCTTGTGGTGAAAGTCCTTCTGTTTCTACAGTCTCTGGCTCCTGAATGTGGACAGGTTCCAGCAGGAGAGCTTTGGAGACCATCCGTGCTGGGTAGCAGCCCTCCAGTCCCTCCACAAGTGTGCATTGGGCAGGACTGTCCAGTGCCACACATTTCCTGTGTTTGTCTCAGGGGGTGTCTCAGGGGGCTCTATGCATTGAGCAGCCTGCCCTCTCCTTGGTCATGGATGATCTGCACCCAGTGACACCTGAGCCAAGCCTGGCCAATCACAGACTCTCTATTTAGAGTTTGAAGTAGTGCCCAAATATACCAGTCAGCACTCTTTGGCATAAGCAGACTTGTGGGCGACCATTTTTACTGTGAACCAGGGAGGCAAAGTCTCTCTCTTTCCCTCCCACCGCCCTCCTCCACGTGTGTGTGTGTGTGTGTGTGTCTGTGTAGATGTTAAGAGACCCGTGTCCCGGTGTGATGGGAGAGCCAGCCCATTCTGGCTTCATTGTATTTCTGGCCCTTGAATTCCACAACCTGTTCCCTAATTCAACAAAATAACACAAGTTTTTAAGCTTGTATGTGTGTCTACCTGTGTGGAGGTCAGTGGAGATCTGAGGACAACTTTGTATGTCATTCCCCATGTATCTCTCACCTTTTTCTTTCTTTTTACCTCTGTCTTTCTTTTTCTTCCTTCCTTCCTTCTTTCCTTTCTTTCTTTTAGGCAAGGTCTCCAACTGGCCTGCAGCTTGCCAACTAAACTGGGTGGGTTGGCCAGTGTGTGCCAGGGATCCTCATGTCTCTACATCCCTAGTGCTGGGATTATAACCATGTGACGTCAATGATTGCTTGTTGTTGTTTTGTTTTAAATAGGTTTGGGGTACAACTCAGGTTCTAAACAGTTCACTGATGGAGCCATGTCTTCTTTCTAGCATGATTTGTGTCTACTGATTATAACTAAAAGAGTCTTGTGGGGTTTTGGAACCCCACTGGTCAGAGACAGACAGGTCCAACCCCACTCATGCCCAGCTCTGGCCTCGACTTTGTGATCTCAAGTAGACAATTCTGTCCTCTTCTTCAAGAAGACTTTGACAACATGATCTACTTCATGGTGGGTGGGTGGGAGTACCCCAAGGCCTAAGTGAGAAACACTGGTAAAGTCTAATGTCTAGGAAAGAGAGAGGTCTCCATACTGGCCAGCCAATAGAATTCCTGCCTTTCATCCTCTGGTACCAGGAGGCCAGGGTCACCCTCCTAGGAAGAATGAATTGGGTGACTCCATTGGCTGGGCTGCACGTGTGAAGGCCAGACGTTTCCAAACTCTGATAAGCTCAGGGACAAAATAAGAATGCCTTTGGAGGTGCCTGATGTACTATGTATCTACCAAATAGGGTCTTAGGTTGACAGTGTTCATTTTGCTAAGACCTTGCCTTTTCCATCACTTGGCAGTTTGGGCCTTGCCTCTTGAGTTGTCCCCACCTACCCTGATTGTCCTGCCTGCCACCTGTCTCCAGCAACCTCGCAGGTCTTCTGTGCTGTCAGAATTCTTCCCTCAAAGCCCTCTGTGCGATTTGTTTTGAGTCTCCTTGTCATATTGGTCTCAGTGTGACTGTTCCCTGTCAATGAGTGTCTGCAGTGGGTCCCAGAGTACCTAGCCTCTTTACTCTTGGATGTTTTCAGGGCACTCTCTGAGTTACACACATGTCCTGCTTGCTGTGACCCAGCGGGTGATTTAGTAGTTTCTTCCATGGCTTTGGGAATGTGTGGATTCAGTTATAACCTGGGTTTATTAAGCTTAGATGGCATGTCCTTAGTAACTTTTCCTTGGCTGGGCTAGGCTATCCTGAAGCAGGGACACCTTCTGGGTCTGCAACTCCCGGGGAAAGCCTCTTCATACACTGTTGTTGATTACTCCTGGAACCTCTCTAACTAAATGTGCTGACAGAAGGTTCAGCTCTGGAGAAGCAGAAGGGACTTGCAGTGATTCCAGAAAGAAAAGGCTGAGGAGGAGCACTGGATTTCGCAGGTTGGAGGTGAGAGCGAGCCTATCATTCCTGTTTGGGGTCACTGAACCCTTTTAGGAAATTGGTGGAAGATAATTTTCCCCTTTGAATGTACATGTAGACCGTTTAGTTTAGGGGTTATTTCTGGATCAGTAATCCTGCAAAAGGATCTGTGAGCTCAGACTCCTGCTCTAGAGAGACCCACTATCTGACGAAGATCCTGCAGGGAGGGCGCTCTACACACAGGCCAGTCAGGTTTAAGGTCTCTTGGAATCTTTGCTGTGGTCCAGGAGTGAACTGGGCCTTTCTCTTGCAACCACGCACTTCTCCTTGTTCAGGCACTACAAGGGTTTGCAGAAGACAAGCAGCTGCTGGGAACTTGATGAAATGTAAGCTATTGGTTTCCTGCCTCAACAGAATGAAGTAAATGCTCCGGGGTGAGACCTGACAATCTGGATGGTTCAAGTTTGACCAGGGCTGGGGTACGCTATTCTTGATGGCTTATCTGCCCTGCTAGACATATATATATATATATATATATATATATATATATATATATATATATATATATATGCATATATATACATACATATATGTGTATATATACGTATATATATATATACATGTATGTATATATGTATATACAGTAACTGCTGGGTGAGCGTTATTGCATCCACTTTTCCTGATTCTCAGAGCCGGCTTTCCTCACGATACCCACCACACTGTGTTGGTGTCCTTCCTTACTATTCCAGGGCATCAGACCAGGCTTAGCTTAGGCAGAGGAGGGGTCCTGGCCAAGAGATGCTCTGAAATCAGCACACAGGGAATGGGGAGAGAGAAACATTGAATCAGAGGCCTCTCCAGATCCCAAGGACCTAGCTTCCAGGACAGGCAAATAGGCAAGGGGCTAGCTGGCAGCACCAAACTCAGGGCTTTGCCAGCTCCTCTCTACACGGGCCTTGGCGCATGCTTCCAGTTCTCTTCCAGGAACACACATGATAGGCCGGTGGGAAAAGAAATGGTCACCTTTTATCTTAAATGAATCACTCACTGACTTTAGGGGTTTTCAGAAATAACTAGAAGATTCTTCTTAACTTTCTTATGTGAGTATTTGCCAGGCTGGGATATGAAAAATGGCTTTCTTCACCCCATTTCTTCCATGAAGGGCCAAGTTCTCGGAGATTCATTCTTCCAGGAGAGTGGGCTCTTTAAAATAACGTGGGGAAGAAGTGGTTCTCAGGGGACAGTTCTAGAGCCATTTCTGTCTGGTGAAGTTTGCTCTTCAATCATTAAAAACCCTATACATGTTTCCTTAAGGTGGAGTCAGAAAAAGCACCCGTTTACTACCCTTAATTTCCATTACACAACAACAACAAAACTAACCTTACTATTTCCTCCAGGGAAGGGTAAGGAATCACGCTGGTGCCTTTCTCATCTGACGAATGGCGATTCTTCAACTTTTTATTCCGAAACTCAACTAGTTGTGGGAGAAGAATCCAGCAGCTCTCTGGTTTCCAAACAGGCCAGGCCTTTCTGTTTTATTATTATTTCTCAAATCTATTTTGGGGAGTGGGAGGTCAAAAACAAAATCAACTCTCTTAAATATTCCTGAGTCATAAGGAGGAAAATCCTCAAGTAAGAAATATTTAGTATTGTTATATTTTAGGATCTTCGAAAAGGCCAGCCTCTTTCACCTTTCAGTTCAAGTATGAGGGGTTAGTCAAAATTTTACTTTTTTAAGTGGGAGGAGGGACTGACTTTTGTTCAACCTTCAACCTCACCTTTTTACCACAGGGCCAGGGTAAAGCTTTTTTTTTTTTTTCAATAACTTTATAATTTTTTTTTTTTTAAGCAGGGGAAAGGCAAAAAGTCACTACACTGACATTGTACAGAAGAGAGGCTCCTCAAATAGTAAATTTAAAATCAGACTTGCTGGGGGTTAGAGAGAATCTCCTTGGCCCCCAGTTCTCAAACTTATCTGCAGGGGGTAGGTAGGGGGCATCCTGGGCTACCCGAATATTCCCAGGAAGCTTTCCGACTGCGCTCCTCAAAACTTTTATTTTAAAAAAATCAATCTGATTTTGGGGGTAGGGGGAGGCTTGTGGGGAGGGGAGAGGCGTTCCCATTAACCCCTTCTGTCCCGCCAGAGGCCGCTCCCCAAAACTTTTCTGTGCCCCCACCCCCGCCCCACGCGAGCAAATGCCCCGTGCGCGGGGCTGGCGCGGCAAAGTTTGGGGGGCCGCCGACGGCGCGGGGGACCGGCGGCTTTGTGTGAGGCGCAGGGCGGCGCGGAGGCCGGCGGCGGAGGCCGAGGAGAGGCCGGGGGCCGGCGGCGGCGCGGAGGCCGGCGGGGGCGGTGCGGGGCGCGGCGCGGCGGGCGGGCGCGGGCCGGCGGGGCGATCTGCGGTCCCCGCGGCGGTCCCCCCCGGCGCCCCCGGCCCCCGCCCCCCGGCCCGCGCGGGGCGGGCGGAGGAGGGAGCGGCGGCGGCGGCGGCGGCAGCAGCGGCATTGTGCGCGCGGCGCAGCCCGGCCCGGGAGGAGCAGGACGCGCCGGGGCCGCCTCCTCCCGCACGGACCGATGAGCCAGCCGGGCGGCGCGGCGGCTCCGCAGGTAACGCGGGGCCGGGGCCGGGGCGGGGGCCGCGCCAGCCCCGCGGGATGAGCCGCGCGGGCGCCGGCTCGGGGCTCCGGAGCGGGGCCGGGCGGCCGGGGTGCGGGAGCGGCCCCCCTGGGGCGCTGCGGGGCGCGGGCGCTGCGGGGGCGGCGGCCGGGGCTGGCGGGGACCCCGCACCGGCGCCCCCCGCGGCCCCCCGCTCGGACCGGAGCCCAGAAACAAAGCGGCGAGAGCTCGGAGCAGCCATTGCAGTTTGGACAATTCAGATTTTGAGAAAATGCAACCTTCTTCTAGCTCTCCCCCTCCCCCGAAATTTGCAATTTCCCCCTGACCCCCTCTGCGCTCAGGGTCCCCGGTGGCCCCCCAGGAGAGCGTTCCTCCCAGGACCCCCATCTTTGCAACAATCTTTTTATTTTTTAAAGGCCATATTTCCTTCTCTCAATTTTTTTTTCTAATTTTTCTTCAAACGGTAGTTTTTTCCCATTAAAACGACGCCACCTAGAGGATACTATTTTGTAAATAAAAAAAGAAATTAAAATTGAAAAATATTTTCTATTTCTTATTTTTTTCAAAGTTTCATCTACAAGGCAGTGGAGGGGGGAAAAGATTCTTTTTTTCTATCTTTTTTGGAGTGAAAATTTTCACTTTGACTACTGAAGGACATGGAGACAATTTTTATTTCTGAAGCCAAATCCAGATAATATGTAAATGAAAATTAAGCTGGAATTTGAATGAATTCAGTTCTTGAAGGGGAGAAGGCAAAAAATACCTCCTAAAAAGAAACACAGTTGAGGCACCCAAATCTTTTAGTTTGAATTTAAAAAAAAACTAATTGGAATGAGGAAAGGAGGGAAATAGTTCAGTTTAGGGAAAGCTGGGAGAATTGGCTTTATGAAGCAATTAGAAATTGTGTTTCATTATAATTCGTGACTTATTTTGCTCGATGGACAAAAATGACTAATTTTTCCATTTGGCAGTGTTCAAAGTTTTTCCATTTCCAAGAAAGAAGGATTTAGAAGAGAAAATAGACCCTAAAATGTTGGCTTTGGACACACCCAAAAATTGTAGGTTTAAATTTTTTTCATTTGCATTTTACTGCATTTAACTCCTAAGATTCTAAAGAAAAACAGAAACTGGAAAAGTTAGAGTGAAATTCTGCTGGTCTTTTTTTTTTTCTGTTTTTTTGTTAGGGTGTGAGTGTGTGTGTGTGGTGTGTGTGTGTGTGTGTATGTTTTGCTTTGATGGAATAATTAGGACTGTTTCCTGATTTTGTTTGCTGCAAGGTTTAGGCATTTCTTGTTTTGTTGTTGTTTTATCTAGAAAATGTCAGGGACCTTTTCTTGAGCAACATTCAGTAGGGAAAATGTCAGTTCATATAGTGTACAAACTGAGTAGCCCACAGATTTGTAGGAGAGGCCGCCATTAAAATAAGATATGCATAATTAACATTATTATGAAAAACTAACAGTGGATTCACAGAAGCTCATTTTTTTTATGACACACAAGTGAATCAATTGATGAAGATAAGGATTAAAAAAATCCTTGTTAAAGAGAATTTTTCCTTCTCAGTCCTATTCATTCTTCCAATTAGAATACTATTATTTTAAAAAAATTCAGGTTGGCTTCAGGTTTCTTTGTGATGTGGGGTTCAACAATTTATTAATACTTTGTATTTTTCAAAAAAAATTTATTACTTTCAAAAGAGAAGAAATCCATTACCTTTGATCATTTGGGAAGTGTGTGTTAAAGGGGGGGGGAGGTTGTAACAACAACAAAAACCCCACAAATTTTACTGACCCAGCAAGAAAAAAAGATGAAAGAGAGAATGGCAGAGAGATGAAAATTCTGATTTGTATCCATCTGCCCTGGTAAGAACACTTTGCTGAAGAAATGGACTAAAACACCAACTCAGCTGTTTCTAGCAGCAAAATTTATTATTTTCTTTGAAAGAAAAACTAATCAGAATATACACAAAAGCCAAACCCAGAGATGCCTGCCTTTGGAATTTGAAAGCATTGCTACAAACAATATTTTGTGTGGAGATTTGGCCTTACGATGAATCAAATGGAGGTGAAACAAAAAAGGAAAAAAAATTTCAAGTGACAAATATTGACTGGATTGAAATTTGACAGATGAAAATAAGATCTCTGCTCTGAGATGAAGGGAAATTTTTGATAAATTAGGGTCTGATTCGATGTGCTGAGATTTAAAAAAAAGTTGAAAAATTTCAGTCCGAAAGGAGTGTATTAGCAGCACTTGGGGGGACCTTGTGGGATGTGGGGAGGGAGCTACATGGGGTATCTGGGGCGGGAAGGGCTGAGATCAACAGAAAGCAGGTCTTGAAGGCTTGGTGGCCCTGGTCCATGCCTTATCAACCTGGCTTTATGGAAACTGGTTTCTGAAGGGCTTCTAGTTCCACGGAATGGGATTTAGCAGTGGCAAGTTTTGACAGTCTCCATCATTGCCATTGCTTTTGGGAGATTTTTGTTTTTAATTTTAATTTTTTAAAATTTTATTTTATCTTTAGTAACAAAATCCTTCAGGGCTGATGGCCACACATTTTGACATATTTGGACTGAGTTTTTTTTTTAATTTAAGTGCATAATTAAATTTTTTTCTCTTGAATTATTTAGGGCAATGCTTGGACGGTCAAAGAATTTATAATTTCAGTTCTGGAGGCCTCCTGAGTTAGTGGGCTCAAGTTAGCAGGGCTGAAAGAGGGCTGAAGTGGGACAGTTAGATGGGGTAAGGGCCTCTGAGGAAAGGTCAGGGCTGAAGAGAACAGGTTCTCTCTAATAAAGGAATGAAAATATTTAAATATCTCAGCTCATCCTTTTGTGTAGTCTGCAGTCTGCCTTGCCACTCAGATCCCTGCAATCTATTCTGCTGAAAATTTTGTTTTGTTGTCTGTAGTTATGGTTTATGGCTAGAAACTGCAAATCATTTGTTTTGTAGACATTTTTTTCTTCTTATAGAATTGGTTATTCTCATCATGTTTGTTCTGAAGGAAATAGAAAAATAGAAGTGCATGCTGGTCCTGTTGGGGGCGGGGCTAGTTTCCTTTTGTTTCTCTTGGTGTCACTGAGGTGAGATCTGACCTGGGCCTAGACTCACTCTCTGTCTGTCTGTCTGTCTCTCTGTCTGCCTGTCTGCCTGTCTGTCTCTGCTTTTCTCTTCTACTGTTTCAGATGAAGTGTGGACAGGAATGGATATAGGGGCTATTTTTATTAGTTCACTTCTGTTTATCATACTCATATAATATTGGCCAAAAGATTTGGCAAATTGGACTTGAGGGGTGGTAATTTGATGATGGCTTGAGTTTTGGTGAAAGATCATTTATACTCCCTCTCACAGTGGAGACTCTTATTACTTAATGTTTTGCTTTTCTGCCTAAGGAGATTTTTTTTCTCTAATAAGGTTGGAAATTTCAAGGACTTGCTTTATAGTTTGACCCAGACCAAGCCAGGAAGACAGCTTGCATATACTTTGAGCCCTACACAGAGGAAGAGTTGAACAAGGCTAGCTTTTGCAGAACAGCAAAGATGGCTCTAGAAGATACACAGCCAATGGCTTGCACCACCTGGGAACAGTTGTAAACTGCTTCAGGCTCCAGTCCGGTTTCTTTTCCACCTTTGCCTCTGCCGTTGGTATGCCGCCTCCGTGGATCACTTTCCTTCTTGTTTGAAGAGAACTTTCTTACCCATCTGACTTGGTGTACATGAGTTGGCTCTTACTGGGCATAGGGAATTCTCAGCACTTTCATGGTGTAGCATTTCATGATGGTTTGTGTTTTCTCTGTGGTGAGAAGAAGTGGCTTTGTGGGTACCGGGGGCTAGCTCTCTCAACGTCTTACTAAGCCATCTTGGGCAGATTACTATTTCCAGTAGAGCTGTGCTTGTGAAATGAACACTCAGACCAGTTAGAGGATAGCGATGTATTGGTTCCATCGCTGATTCTGACTCTTAAGGACTTAGCCGTATCGACTTCATCATGGTGCAGAGAAAGCTGCCGAGGCCACATCTGGACTCCCATATTCTAGAGACAGAGGTGCAGTAGTTAAATGGCATGCATACCTATGACTTGCTGTCTTGATTAGACCTAGGATCACTGTTTGTTGGTGTGTTGCACAGTTTTTGGTAAATCAGTCAGCGTTAGAGAAGGGAATCTAGAGGAGGACACAGGGGGACAGAACATAGCAGACATATTTCATGCAGTGTACAGGTACATGAAACTTCTTTATACTTGAAGATGTTTATATATGATGGGAAGTACATTTCCTGCAGCTGGTCATAGTCAGAAGATTCCAAATCTAAAGACATCAGACTGGATGAGCTCCCCTGATGGGCTGGGGGAATCTTGAACTTCTTGTGTATGCTGCGTTTTCTCATTTATTGATTGACCGTAGGGGAATTATGTAGGGTAGGTGTCCTGGGTCACCTGCCTTGTCCCCTCTTTGAACCAATTTGCAGCCACCTGTGAGTTCTGGCTGTGGATCTTGGGAGGGGTAGGATGGGACGCGCAGGCCGGGGCTCAGTCCCCAGCGCTGCGGGATCAATGACGGTAGTAGGGAGCTCTGCCTCGGTAGGCCTAGTGGTTGTCATGGCTACTTTTATTTTCTACTTTTTTTGTGAGTTTGCCAGGGAAGTCTTTCTGGGGTTAGCCCATGTCGGGACTGTATTTATGTTCTAATCACTTGGGAAGTTTGTGTGTTTTGTGCAAACGTATTTCCCCTGTAGCCCCTGACTTGCTGCCTTCCTCGCCTCATCCTTTAAACATGTCAGAGCAATGTGGTCTAACAGAAATAGAATTCAAACCACAAGTTGGAGCCACATATGTAATTTAGCATTCTCTAGTGATCTATCAAAGAGAATAAAAAGAAACAGGTGACATTGATTTTAGCAAAATGTGTTTTTAAGCCTGTATTTGAACAGTGCTATTATTTTGACCCAACGTCAATAGAAAAAGTAATTAATGTGGTACTCTTTTGGGGGAGGGTACAAAGTACTAGAAATTTGTGAGCATCTCCCTGCGGTGGTGACTCCCAGCTCTGACTGACAGCACATGTAGCCAGTGACCATGGTGGGCAGGGCAGGGCCAGACCCACACGCTGTCTAGTTGTTGTTCAAGTTAGTCTCAGAAGGTTAGCAGTGTCCTTCAGCCCTCTCATGGCGTCATTGGTGGGACTTCCTCCCTGGATCCCATTTGAGTATTTCAGCCTCTGGTAGTCGTCAGGTCCCCCAGTCCACGAAGCCTGTCCTGGCCACAGTGGCCAAACCTCAGTTCTTTTAGGTGAAAATGACAGTGGCTGGGAATGCAGCAGGATGTGGTGGGCCTGTGTGCAGGTGTGTGTGCACAGGTGTGCTTGTGATTGTGTTTGTGTGTGTGTGTGCGTGCGCGCACGTGCACGCGTGCAGAGGTAAAGCTGAGCACTTCAGGAAGAGCGCAGTTGTTGGAGGTGGGATTTAAGTAAAGTGTTGTCTAAAAGATATATGAAGAGGCTGAGTGAGGAGAGGGACGAGGTGGGAGGTGTCAGAGAAATCCATCTCTTAAGTGAAAACACGGAGCTCTCAGGAAGTTATCTCAGGTCAGGCCTTAACTCAGCCCATTGGCAACATGGAAAGTTGGGATCAGAGTCTGAAATCCAGCTTCATGGTGTGTGGCGAGCTTTGCGTCACCGTGGGAAGCCACTTCTGGGGCTACAGCTTCTGCTTGTGGAGAAGGGGAATAGTCACCCTCACCTTGATGGGGACTTTATGGTGAAATGAGGCAGCTTGAGTGAAAATACCAGGCCCTCTGAGCGCCTTAGAGGGTGGCCAGTATATAGTAGTTGGCACTTTATCAAGGTAGATTAGTATGTTTCTCTCTAGGGAACAACAGAACACACACACACACACACACACACAGGTGTACATACCCCCACCCTTTTTTTTTTTTTTTTTTTGCTTTAAGACTGTCAGAGGTGAATGAGGTGTTTTATCAACGGCCTCAGCACCCATGTTCAGCGATGTTGAGTGTTCTCCGGTCTGTTTCAAAGCCAGCCTAGTCTTTAAAGAGGTGTAATCGTCCTGAGGCCCTTCATGCCTGTACCAGAGCAGTGGAGAAGCCTCTTCTGTAGCAGCTGGAGCTAAGCTGCCCTGCCTGGGCTCCTCAAGCTCTGTGGACTGAAGACTGAGCTGGTCCTCTGCACATCTGCTCTCCAGCCAGCTGGTGACTTCCTTAGGGCTGGAGATCATGGCTTATTCATCTTGGGGTCTGGCACAGAGCGGAAGCTCAGTAAATATTTGATGACTCAATTTGACTTTTGGAAATGGCTCAGCTGGAATTGAGTCCAGCAAAGAGTGGATGACCAATTTGGGTTTGGGTTTGGCTGTGTGGTCCAAACCAGTGTCTTCTTAGGGAGTCATAAGCAGTGTTTTTTTGTTTCTTTTTTCACAGTTGGCTTTGAAACTCCAGGCTGTCTTGGGATAAAAAGTTAAATGGAATCCTCAGCTGGGCAGGGAGTGAGCTTCTTTTGACTTTACGTGTCTTGGAGAATTTTCAAGTTCATTTGACCACATTGCCAACCCCCCATTTGTGTGTGCATGTGCGAGTGTGCGTGCAGGTGTGCTAGCCTGTAAGTGTCTGTGCAGAGGTCAGAGGTCCGCATTAGGTATCTTCTTCCAGCACTTTCCACATTTTTTTTATTTTATTTTTAGCCAGGGTTCCTCCCCGAACCTGGAGCTCATAGTTCAGCAATACTGGGTGTCCAGCGAGCCCCCAGGACCCTCCTGTCTCTCCCCTCCTGTCTCCCCTGGGACCACACTCCCCAGGGTTACAGGTGCAAGCTGCTGTAGCTAGGTTTTCTTTGGGTGTTGGGAGCTGAACCCAGGGTTTCAGGCTTGCATAGCAAGCATCTTACCTACGAGGGCACCTCACCAGTCCTCGGTATTTCTCTATGCATATGTCAGGTTGACACTGAATATGCTTAGTTCCTCTCTATCATATATATTTGCTTTTTGGTGATAGGGTCTCTCACTGAGCCTGAAGCTTTCCCATTCCGCTAACTTGGCTGTACCACAAACTCCAAGGATCTGGGTTAAGGCATGTGCCACCACACTTGGGTCTATTTTTTCTTCCTGTGTGTCCAGGGGGATGAACTCAGGTCTTCTCCCATACTTAACAAGCGCCTTACTAGCCGAGCCATCTCCCTCATCTCTGGGTTGTTTCTCTAGACTGGGTTGGAAGCCAGCAGGAGTCATCCTCTACTTGGTGGAGGTGTGGGGAGTGTGAGTGGGGCACAGCCAGCACCACCTGGAAGTGACATGTCAGCTGTGCCCTTGTTTGCTTGAGGAGAGAGCCTGAGCTACCTACCAGGGGCTCTCAGACTTGAGCTGGCTCTGTGGTTTGATATTCAACCAGCCCCATCTCTGGTCCAGGTCTGTGTTGTAGATGCCAAACTTCAACTGAAATTAATGATGAAGAACAGAGAATATTGTTTGTTTGCTTAATTTCATTCTGTTTTATATGAATCATTATCAGTTTGACAATTTGTGCCCCAGGTCAGCAAAGGAGCAGGAATCCCAGTTTAAGGTCCACTGCGTGTCTTCAAAGTTCACTTCCACTTTCATATTTCCTATGTGCATGTGTGTGTGTGCACTCCTGCACGTGCATATGTGGGCTCACATGGAGGCCAGAGTTTGACTGAAAGTCTTCCTTAGTTGCTCTTCCACCTTGTTTCTTGAGACAGTGTTGGGGTTACAAGTGTGTGCTCCTATATGTGGAGTTTAATGTGGGCATTGGGTGCCTGAGCTCAGCATCAAGTGTCTTTTCCATTGAGTGTCCTTGGCCTATGCATTGTCATGTTTCTAAGGTGAGGAAGTACATCCAAGTGCTAATGTTCTTTTCACAAATGAGGTGCCCAGCTCTTTGTGGCATATGCTGTGACTTAGGAAGTTCTAGACTCTTCTTTTTATACCTTGCCTTGGCTGGGCTTGGCCCCAGAGCAGAGGATCATTCTTCTGGAAATCTGACTTCAGGTCCCTTTACCTGCTGTATCTTTGGGTGGGTTGCCATCATTTTGCCTTGACCTTCTCTAAAAGACTTGGCAACCCCTGGGGAAGAGGTAAAGCCTTGAAAATGAGTAGTTCCTTCTCTGTAGCTACACAGGTGAGCTGTCCTCCCCACTGCCAAACACCAGTGTGAAATTTCCAAGGGCTGATTGAACAGATCAGAGTTGGAGGGACAGGCTTAGTCCTCCTTCTGTTGCACCTCTTGGTCAATTTGGAATCTTGGCGGAGTGCTTATTTCTTTGCTGGTCATTTAATTCCTTTTCTGTAATGTGTGGATGGCACTGGTATTGATGATGGTGATGCATATGATTGTGGGATGGGAGAAAAGCCTTTATGACAGGCAAGGGGCTTTTCATCATCATTGTGCTGCTTTTCTGCTGCCTAATCCAGGGATGCCAAATAGTTAACATACATTCTACCACTTCCCAGACATCACTAATCAATTGTGGCCTTCTTTTTCCTTAGTGGCCTCAGTGTGCCTTTGTATGAGGCTCCTGATCACTTGAGTTTAGTGCAAAACTCAAGCTAGTTTGTCTTTTTGGACCTAATCACGCTTACCACCCCTACCCCCACACTCGGCAAGTAAGGGGAGGCGGGATTAAAAACCTCAGATTTCTTGACTCCATGAGGAGTCAGGTTCGTTTTCCTGCAATCTTCACATACCCTGTGTTAAAAGGAATTAAAGCTAATTTGGTCTTGAGAAAATAGCCAGAGAATCCTGGCTCCTCCCTTCCTTGTTATAATTAGACACCCTTGGGGGATGTCATCAAAGCTGGGCTGGCCTGCTTCTCAGCCCAAACCAAGGAGACTGAGCAAGTTTCAAAGGGAGGGTGCAGGTGGGGTGAGGGCATGGTTAAGGCTGGAGAGGGTGTCCCTCCCTCACTGGCATAGTGTAGATGACAGCCTAGTAGGCCCTGGGACCTCTGAAAGTGGATGGGCTTGTGACATGCTTGCTGTTTGTATACATCCCACAGAGGGATGCCTTAGACCTTCTGCATCTTAATTTGTACATCTGGGAAATGGGCTGGTAAGAATTCTTTATGTGAAGGAGCCAAGATGACATGTTTGATGTTTTTTAAACTCCAAAGCCTCAGTGTGCTCCTTAGTATGTGACAGGCCATGGAGTACTTCAGGAAGTGAGAAGATATGGAGGAGCTCTGGTGATGACTCTGTTCATTTCCTAAACAGGGAGGAGGGAGAGTGAGGTGAGAATGGTATTGAGTCGACAGAAAAGTGATATAAATATTTTGGCTGACAAAGCAGAATGGAGCCTCATATGAGCTAGAGAGAATAAGTAGAGTCAGGTGATGCCACGCTCCCACAGGGCTGTTGACCCCACAGGAGCGTCACTGTGTAGCCAGCTGAACCTGGGCAGGGATGCAGGCTGGGGCAGCATCCTTGGGCACTGCCTGGGCCTGGGCAGGGCAAGGAAGGAGTGAAGCCTGACAGTATCCCCATGGGTAAGAGGCCTGGTGGCCTTTGGCCAGTCCCTGGTGTACAGTTTGCTCATCGTATTCAGAGGCAGAAACTGTTCTGGCTTCATGTTCTGGATGTTATTGTCCAGGACAGCTCGCCCGAGGAGCTGGCTGCTCTTCTCTCAGCTCCGAGTCCTGGTGTCCAAATCCCCATCTGCCCCAGGAGGAGTGAGGATGGGAATTTATGGTTGGATACGTTTTTGCAAGGAATTTGTGTTTGGCTTTATTTTGGGCTCAGTGTTTTGTGAGCCAACTTGATGTAAGCAGGATGCTTGGAATGGCCAGAAAGAAGAAATGAAGACGTAGTGGATGTTGGGGATTTTTTTTCCTTTTAATTTCATCAGCTGGGAGAAATAACTATCAAAATTTAAGTATGTTATGTGGGTGTTTCTTCCAGAGGATATTGGGAAAGCAGAGAGTGAAACTGATCTGAAATAAAACTGAAACTGGCCTGGAATGAGGGCCCTGGGAGGAGCATTTCCTCTGCGTACCACTAGAATTTGGTGGAATTTGCTGTGTGTCTGGCCTCTGTTCTGTTCGAGTCTCTATCAGGACAGCTTATAGAGATGGCCTGAGCCTCTGCCATCTCTATATTCTAGGAACTACCAGCTGACCTGTGGCTAGTAGATCCACACAGATCTTTAAGACTTGAGAAGAAGTCCAAGTGATGCAAAAGTCCAAAAGTTACAATTGTAATATTGATGACAGATTGAGATGATTTTCTACTTTGGTATAAATAAGATGTACTACTAAAGTTAATTTACTGGTTTCCCCATCCATCCATCTATCCATCCATTTATTTATAAGTGTATATTTGTGTGCATATTTTATGTCCGTGCAAGTGTGTGTGTATGTGTATGCATGTGCATGCATGAGCACATACATACATGTAAAGCCAGAGGTTAGCCTCAGGTGTCATATACAGGCACTGTCTACCTTGTGTTTTGAGATAGGGTCTCTCATTGGGACGTACAGCTCAGCAGTTAGGCTGGGTTATCTGGCCTGGGAGTCCGCTGTCTCTGTCTTCCCTGTGCTGGGATCACAGGTGCATGCCACCACACTTGGCCTTTTCTGTGGGTGCAGGGAATTGAACTCAGGCTCTTGTTCAGCACACACCTTACTGGCTGAGCCACCCCTACCCCCTAGCCTTCATTTTCCTTAAAAAATAAAGTAATGCATCTGTGACAATCTTTGAAATCAGTCACTGGGCTCATATTATATGTCTACTGCTGGGTGCTGACCTAAGCCACTAGTTGGATTCCCTTTGTGGTTGTGGAAGTACACACCCAGAGAGTTACCTAGAGTTGTCACTAGGTAGCCTCCTGAGTGAGCTGGACAGAACTCAGGACTCGAATCCTGGCAGGAGACTAAAGACCCCTAAACATTAGCCAAGAACTTTCAAAGAAAGTAAAACCAACAGGAGAAGCAGAAAACATTCTAGACGCTATATGTCCTCGTATCCCAACCCTGAGAGTTTCTCTGTCTGCCTGACGGAGATTCCAAAGCCCAGTCAGGCTTTGAGCTGGAGCTGCTCTTTGTGTGCTTGTGCCCCAGGGCCAGGTGGACACGGAGACCAGCTCAGACTGGGGGCCTCTGGGCTTTGAGTCCTAGGAATTGGGGCCGGAAGCCATTTTTTAAAAATCAGGTCTGCTTTGCCCATCATTGCTGGGCAAGTGAGGCTTCTAGAAATCCAGTGCACACACTGCACCAGGGGCAGAGCAGGCAGGTGTGAGACCCTCCAGCTCCTGGCCTCCCACATGGTCCTGAGTCCTGCAGGGATGAGAGCCAGCAACACCTGTAACTTTCTACCCTGGACTCTCTGAGTGTTCTGCAAGATTGAGCCAAGTGTTGGAAATGTGGCAGTGGTTTTGTTTTTAATTGGGATCTCTGCCCAAGGTCACAGTGCAGCATTCATGTTTATCTGACTTTAGTTTTGCAAAACATTTTTTTTCAGCCTTGAAATATTTCTGTCACTGCACATTGGCTGAGTGGGTATTATATGCCAGTTACTGGGTTAAGCAGTTGACATCTGGCATCTTGTTTAGTACAGTCACCCATGTAGCTTTTCAGGGACACACACTCACACACGTGTGTGTGTGTGTGTGTGTGTGTGTGTGTCTGGTTATATATGTGGAGCCCCTGGGATCTGCCTGTCACCTCCTCCCCCAGTATTGAGGGTTCAGATTCATGGCCCTGGGTCTGCCTTTTATCTGAGTGTTGGGGATCTGAACCCAGGTCTTCCTGCTTGTACAGCAGGATTTTTACCCACTTGGTCATCCCCGACCCCTGTTTATTTACATCTTTAATGTGAGGAAGTTGAGGTTGGAGATGAAAAGAGGCGCCCTCTGTTGCACAGGGGGCCTAAGTGGCGGGTGGATTTAGGGCCTGGTGGACACTGAATTCCAGACCCTGTCTGAGCCAGGAAAAGAGCAGCAGAACACACAGTGGGTAGAGTTGTTGGCCGGGCTGGAACTTGAGCCCAAGTCTTGCAGACCCTGCTACTCTGCCCCTCACCTTGGCTGTGGTGGAATGTCTGACTGGGATGTGGAGAAACTGTGCTCCCTGTTCTGTTCAGCACAGGCTCAGGACCCTTTGGCTTTTATTCCCTGGCTCTTTACAAGCCTCAACAGGCCAGCGGGGTGTGTTCTGTGTGCACAAAGCCCTTAATACGGCGTTTGAAAACAGTTGCAGGTTTGCTCTAATTAATTACATTTGACATACTTGGAACTGGGGCCTCCCGGTTGCAGAATGCAAATTTCTAGTCAGACAGATGTAAGGTACGCTCGCAGCCAAGAGCTCTGGTGAGTCCCAGCCAGGCCTGGCGGTGCTGCTCGCATTCCTCATGGGACAGTGACAGACAGTGAGAAGTGGAGTCAAGACTCAACCCTGGGGATGCTGGGAGCCCACAGACAGTTGGAAGAGAAATAGCCATGGGCTTTAAGTCTCCAGTCTGGGGCAATCCTTTTTCCTTCCTTGAGCCTCAGTTTCTCATGCTGTACACGGAGAACTTTCACTGGTGTTGTTGGAAGGTGTGTGCTGTTCACTTGTTCAGGAGAAGCAGGGTAAAAGGCTGGAGTTTAGAAATACAAACTGCCGAAGTGAGAGAGGCTTGACTAGGGAGGGAAGCAGGAGGCCATAGAGCAAACAGATCTGAGAGAAGGCGGGCTGCCTGGTGCAGATGCTGCCCCTTGCAGGGCTTCAGCTGCAGAGCTCAGCGGCCGCATCTGTTCCCCCCGATTCACGTCCTCACCTGTATTGGGTATTTGTCGCTCTGCAAGAGGGTGCCCTGAAACTTGGGCTTAAACCAGCAGCAGCCACTTCTAGTCTTCTGGTCTCTGTAGGCTGGGAATTTGGGGAAGGCCCAGGTGAGTTCTGGCTCAAGCTGCCGTGTGGTCTCTGTCATGTGGTGGCTGGGGCTGAAGTCATCTTAAAGGTTTCTCTGTGCTCCTCGTTGGCAGGATTCTGAAGGCTCGGTTGACTGATGGGGACAGGAGTGTGAGGGGTAGATGGGTGGGTGCAGCGCATCCTTTATGACTCCCACTTCTGTGGCTCACTTGACTGTTGTTTTGTTGACTGGGGTGCTCCACAGGACCACCCTTGACAACATGGCATTGAGTTTGTAGGATGGGGAATAGATTGATGTGGCTGCCATGGGAAAATGCAGGCTGCTGTCTAGGTTACCCAGCCATCAGTCTGTCTGTCCCAGTCTATCTCCTGAATCACCCCTCTATGCATTCGTTCCTCCGTCCTTTAGAGACCTGTCCTTCTGCTTCACCATCTGTCCACTCACCCACCCACCCATCCACACATCCATCCATCCACCCACCTACCCACTCGCTCACCCACCCACCCATCCATCATCCATCCATCTATCCATCTACCTACCCACTTACCCATCCATCCCCACTCCCCCACCCACATACCCACACACCCATCCATCCATCCACCTACTCACTCACCCATCCATCCATCCATCCATCCATCCATCCATCCATCCATCCATCCCTCTACCTACCCACTTACCCACCCACCCATCCATCCACCCAACCACCCATCCATCCGTTGATCCTGTTCAACCCATCTTGAATACCTAATGTGAGTCTGGTGTGACTCAACAGGGAAGTCAAAGGGAGAAGAGACCAATTCTCAAAGTAATTCTGTGACATAGATATACCATCTGTTTTTGCACAGAGGAAGCAGTGGGTGACATGGTTTATTGACCTGCCCCAGCTCAAACCGATCTGTATTAGGGTCAGACTGGAACCTGAGGTTTCCTGACCACATTGTCTCCAGCTCTCTCCACAGAGGAGATGGGCTCTAGTTTTGTCTCCAAGTGTGAAGTTTCCGAAGTTGTTTTTCCATTCCTGTTTTTTAAACTTATTTTTTATTTTTTTCTAAGTGAAAATAGGTTTATTTTTTCTGACTATAAAAATATCACATTCATTATAAAAACATTCACGCAGTCCTGAAAAGTAGGAAGATTATTCTTTAAAAAAATTATCTGAATCCTGAGATAACCACTGTTCACATTTTGATGAACGTTATTCAAGTCATTTGTACATATTTAAGTATTTATGATTACAGTTTTACACAAATGGGATTATATTTTGCATGTTCTTCTGTGGCTGGCTTGCTTTTTGCTTTTAAAACTCAAGATATCTTTCATCTGTGAATATAAACATTTTATATTTAACTGGACTGTATTTCCACACATATGTATCCTCCCAAATTCATTGTCTTGCTAGATTTTGGTTGCCTCCCATTTTTCATTATTATAATCCACACAGTGGGATAAGTCTTTGTCCATGTCGCTACGTCTTTTAGGAGATGCCCTGAACCCTACTTTAAAAGCCTGTTGCTGGGCTGTAGAGGGTCTACACTGTGCATGAAGATGTTCCCCTTGCTCCCTCTCAAGCTGCTTCTCCTGGGGGGTTCATGGAGCTGATTTCACACATCACCTTGGCTGTCATCTTGTATTGCAATCATTACACTTTCTAAAACAATTTATTTACTTCTACACCCACCCACGTGTGCAGGAGGGGATGTTGTATGTGCCACAACTGTGTATGATTGTCAGAGGACAACTTGTGGGGATCACTTCTCCCCTTCCCCCGTGTGGCCCAGGGGATCGAACTCAAGTTGTCAGGCTTGGCGTTAAGTGCCTTACCCACGGAGCCATCTTGCCAGTCCTCTCTTCAAATTTGTTGTTGTTGGTTTTGTTTTCTGAGATAGGACTTCTATAAGTAGCTAAACCAGCCTCAAACTCTGATCACTCCCGCCATGTCCACTGAGCTGGAATTTTAGGCACGTGCCACAATGAGGTCTCTCTCTCTCTCTCTCTCTCTCTCTGTCTCTGTCTGTCTCTCTGTCTCTTTCTCTGTCTCTCTATTTCTCTGTCTGTCTCTCTCTTTTTCTCTTTCTCACTAATGCTCTTTGGATTTAGAGTCACTGATTTTTCTGTTTATATTCCAGTTACTATTTTTTAAAACCATTTTTTTTGTCACCTAGTACTGGTGGCAGCTAAGTAAAATGTTTAACTTTAAAAAACATTCATGTCATTCTGTCTTAAATTTTGGTTTCTTTCGTATCTTTTACCTTATGCTTAGACTTCTTTACATTAAGAATGTATAGTGAAAAAGCAAACCATGGGAGGGCAGGAGATGTTTGAAAATTATGCATACTTAACAAGGAGTTAATATTCAGGCTATAGAGGAAATAACAGCAACAGTACCTCCACAGCCACGTTTGGTGACAGATATGTAACCCCAGCACTCCAGAGCTATAGGCAGGAAGATTTGGAGTTCACTCTCAGCTACATATTGAGTTCAAGACCAGCCTGCACTACATGAAACCCTGGCTCAAAACACCAGAGAAAGAAGAGGAGGAGGAGAAGAAGGAAGGGGAGAAGGGGGAAGAGGAGAAGGAAGGAGAGGAATAGGAAAGAGAAGAGGAAGAAGAGGAGGAAAGGGGAGGAGGAGGAGGGAAGGAAGAGAAGGGGGAGGAGGGGAAAGGGGAGGAGGAGGAGGGAGTCCTATAGCAATCAAACCAGACACACAAAAAATGATGACCAGTCAACAACAACAACAAAATAACTCCATTGAAAAAGGGGCAGGGGATTCGAGTAGAGGGATCCCCATAGAAGGTACAACAAGCATGTGACGTGATGACGCAATGCTCAGTGTCACCAGTCTAGAGAAATGCAGTTAAACCCACAAAGGACTGTCTAACCCATATAAAGGGGGAGATGGAGGGAGAGCCTATATGAACAAGTGTTGGCAAGAATGTGGAGAAACTGGAACCATAGTGTTGATGTAGCTGTGGTAGATTCTCATCTAAATGAAATGTAGTCACCCTATAATGCGCGTGGTGCAGCAATCCATGGTGAGCATATAACCCAAAGGAGTTAAAGCAGAAGGTAAACGAATATGCCATATCTATGTAATGAGTGTTACTCAACCTTACAAAGGAAAAAGACAGCATGCTGTGTGATTTCACTCACATGAGTTTTCAGAGTCAAACTCTGCAGAGGGAAGTGTTTGCAGCTGAAGGACTGGAGAGTTGGTTAGTGCAGAGGTTTCTGTTCTGAAAACTCCTGAGCTGGTTGGATAGCAATGTGAATACACTTAACTTTAAGGGTTAGCATGTTTAAGATGGTTAATAATGTAAAAGAAATGTCAAATATGAGTCAACCGAATCAGAAAACAGAGAAATAGAAGGTGGTCCTAAATAAACCCCCTTCCCTCACATTCACTATGAAAATGGAACATTGGGACATTTTCTCCTAGGTATTTTTATAAGCATATTTTTATTATCCAAGTCATAATATATCAGAATTTTGCTTTATGTTGTCTTCTTAATACTTTTCAAGACTAGATAATATTTGTAGAAGAGAATTGATTATGTATCTAACCAGTGCTGTATTATTGGAGGTTTAGGTTGGTCCTCAATTTTCATTTCCCATAAAATTATGTCTTTCATATAGATTACATATTGATATCTTAAACCGTCTCCATTTGCTGTATTTCCAAAGAGAGTCAAGGGTGCTTGTTAGGGGACATTTCTGGCTGACCTGCCTCTTTTAAGGCACCATTAGAAGATGCTTGGGAACCTCTGTCGACTTGAGAAAGAAACAGAGACTTCTTTCTTTTTTAAAAATTTATTTATTTTTATTAATTACAGTTTATTCACTTTGTATCCCAGCTGCAGTCCCCTCTCCCGTCCCCTCTCCAATCCTGCCTTCCCTCCCCAGGGAATTCTTTCTAAAAATATCTTCTTGCTAGGTATGGTGGGGGCACACATGAAATCCTAGCATCTGATGCTGAGGCAGGAAGTAGTTTGGGTTACGTAGTGAGCCCCAGGTCCACGTGGGCTACAGCATGACACATTAAAAAAAAAGTCTTGGTTTTGCTACTAACAAAAGGGTTCAATGAAGAAAACAGTAATCCTGTGTTTGTCCAACTTTCCAAAATAACACCCACTTATTTCATACTTATCTTCAAATTGTTTTCATGGTTATCTTCACATAATTTGTGGGTAAGACATTTAAAATCTTATTTCGTTCACCAGAATTAACTTGTCTTTCCCCACATTTGAGCTGGCATTTCATCTTTGGAAATCGAGTGTGCCCATCTTCCCACCGACCATTCAGTGTTTGCGCCCACTGTGCTGCTGGCCCGTGAGGGGAGCCGGGATGCAGTGTCTTGTCAGTGCAGACTCTGCTGTGTGCATCCTGTCTTGAGCGGTTGGAAGCTCTCTGCCCGTGACTGGGTGCCAAGGCTGTAGCAGGGAAAGGCAGGCTAGGCTCTTAGAGGAAGAGACATGGAGCTTGGCTTTGTGTTTATGACTATACATTAAATTTATAGAGCTCCTTGAGGTCTACAGATACAGAGAGGAGTTATTACTATATTGTATGTTTTTTTTTCCACTATCATGGCTTTTTGTCCTCATTCTTACTCCTGTCTATGACTCAGCAGTTTCATATTTTTTCATCTACTCTTTGGACATTTATTATCAAGTGCTCTTTATAGACATTTGGTATCTTTGCTGCACTTGTGAATGGGATTTTTCTGTTTGTATACAATGAATATATTCTACCAAATTTGAGTATGTAGTAAGCTTTTTCTTACTTCCTGTACGGGCCATTGAACCTAGGGACTCTTGCATGCTAGGCAAAGTGCTCTATCATGGAACTCTCTCTCTAGTCTTATTTTTACTTTTTATTTTGACACATGGTAAGGAAGAAGGGATCACAGAATTGCCCAGGCTGACTTTGAACTTGCCATCCTTCAGCCTTAGCTTTCCCCAAGTAGGTGGGATTCCAGGCCTGCACCACTACACCCGGGGACTATTGGGTTGTGTGTTGGTTCTGTAGAGGATGCCTTGAGTTATTTTCTTAGTTTCAGTGGATTCTGTATGGGCTCTGATGTGTGTAAATATTGTTCAGCCTTGCTGTCTCCCACCCTTATCTGACCCATCAACTAGACCTAGAATAATTAGAATAATAGCAAGAATGCAGTTTTGTCTTATTGTTATTTTAGTGGGCAAAATACTAGTACTTTCTGGTCAAGCATGATGTTTGATTTTGGTTTCAGAAATATGTTATTGCTAAGTAGGTGTTTTGAGTTGCCAAGAGTTCTTTACTTGTAGAATTTTATCAGTTTGGAAGTGTGGGCTGTGCTATAGGAGTGATTCTCACTTTTCTATATACAAAAATTTCTTGTTGTAACAGTGTGACTTGCCCCTCCCCCACCATAGAGCTACTTAGCAATAAGAGGGGGAAAGGGATGATGAATTTTTAACAAACGCCTTTTCATTATGTGCCCAGATGGCCGTATGGTTTTTTCTGCCTTTGATCTCCTGATGTGATGAATTATATTAATAGGTTTTCAAGTATTAAACTATCCTGGAAGGAGCCCATCTTCTTCATGGTGGTTCATTCTTTGACTACATCCTGAATCCATCTTGTGGTGTTTCATGTCTGTATTCATTAGTGAGATTGCCGTGTGATCTTATTTTCATTATGTTGTTTTTGCCATTTTTTTTAAATAGTCGTGTGCTGGTGTCGTGAACTATCAGTCAGAACACTTTCTGTCATTTGCAGAGGTCTGGAGTTGGGTGGAAGGGAGGGCTTAAAAGACTTGATGGGCAGTTATTGGTAGTGGTTGCTCTGCTCGGTGTTGGGAATGATCCTGAGGCCTTGTCATGTGTAAACAATTGATTGTTTTGTGAGAGTGTAGGAAATGAGGGTTTAAGCGTGCCTGCCAAATATTTATTTGTAGGCCCGGCCTGGGTGATTTACACAGACAGGAATTGTCTATCTTTTGAAATTTTAAAATAATTTACATGAAAACTCACTCCCCATTGAGTTTTGGGAGACATTTTCTGCTGTCATTTTTCCTTCAGTAACATTTTGGAAAACTGTATTCTTCTTAAGTCAATCTTGATGATTTATTTCCTTAGAAACATACTTCATCAAAGTTGAACTATATTGGCATAGGGCAGCATGATATGTTATTTTTGGAAAGGTCCTCTGTGTGAGTCTCTCTCTTAATCTGATTTTTTTTATAGCTGTTAAACTTTCCCTCTTATTTATTATTTGAGTGACTGGTATCTTGAGAGTATTTATTATGTTTATATTTACAGCCTAAATTTTAAAGTTATCTGTCAATTCTTACTACTTGAAATATCTCTAGTTGTTATACTTTTATTTAACTAAATTCACTCTTCTTTTTTTGGACTTAAAATTCTTGAATACTCAGTTTTTTATTTTATTAAAAAAATAGTTATTGTGTGTGACTGTGTGCGGGTATGTAGTGTCCACAGGGGCCAGCAGAGGGTACCAGATTTCCCTGAAACTGATGTTACAGATGTTTGTGAACCATTCAATATGGGTGCTAGGAACTGAACTCAGGTCCTCTGGGAGATCAGAAGAGCTGAGCCCTCTTTCCAGCCACCTCTGATTTTTTCTTTCTTTTTTTTTTTTAAATTTATTTATTTTTATCTCAATCACAGGTTAGGTACTTTGAATCCCAGGCGTAGCCCCCTCCCCCAAAGGTTGTGTGTGCCAGTTACCTTGGTTTTTTTTTTTTTGGTCTTTTTGTTATTTTGTCTTTTTTTTTTTTTTTTCCAGAGCTGAGGACCGAACCCAGGGCCTTGCGCTTGCTAGGCAAGCGCTCTACCACTGAGCTAAATCCCCAACCCCTGATTTTTTCTAATTAGAATAAAAATGCTTTTCTTCTTCGTACATGCCCAGTGACATTCATAAGCCTTGTTTCAAGACATCACTATCTTTCCACGTTCGTTCACTTTGATATTGATGCCATCTTTAGTTTAAAGGTTATTTAAAAGTGTAGTTTAAACTTCCTAATTAATTGTTTTTTGTTTTGCTTATTCTTTTGAGATACTGCCTTGCTATGGAGCTCAGGCTCACCTCAAACTCATAGCAGTCCCCCTGCCTCAGACTTTATCACAGTGGGCATTGCATAATTTTTGGGTTTATTTTCAATCTATTGTGAGAAAAATTTGCCATTAATAATTCTGCTCAGGTAACTTACTGAGAGTTTTGGATTTGTATTAAATTGGTATTAAGTTGTGTAAATGTTTCATTAGCTTGCAAAAGAAATGATTCTTATTTGTAGATTTAATTGTTTACCATATACCCATACGCTCTATCATCGATGATTAGTTATATTTTGCAGATTTTCTGTAGGCCCCTAATCATACTGTTGTTTTTTTTTTCATTTCTTATTTAAGAAATTAAGAGTCTGTTAGTGTTTCCCAATGATATATATATATTTTTTTTTACCTTTTGCTCCTTATATATTTTATTGCTAGGCCATTTAATAGGAACATACGTTTCTGCTACACTTTAATATGGATGCTTTTAATGTGATAAAATAGGTCTTCCTTTCCTGTTTTTTTCCCTTTCAGTTCTGTTTTTCCTGATTATTTCCTTCTTCATGATTTTATTTCAAATGACAGAGAATTTTTGCACACGTGTACAGACTAGCTTTTACCTTCAGTTCTGGTGACTTTTATAAAGGATTTTATGCTTGTTCTTGCAGTGTTCTTGATTTTGTTTTATGTAGTTATTTTACTTTTGAGCTTTATATGCTCTTGAATAACAAAGCCATATTTCTTATGGATAATGTGTTTTTTTAAAAATCTCTCTATGTGTGCATGCACATATGACATGTGTGGCTATGTGCACCTGTGTGTAAATGCAATTGTGACATGTGGAGGTCAGAGGCCAACCTCAGATGTGCGTCTGTCTACACTTTGAGGCAGAGTCTCTCCTTTTTTGATGCTGCACATGCCAGGCTAGTTCTGGGGATTCTCCTATCTCCACCTCCAAACTCTTTGTAGAAGCTCTGCGATTACAAGTGTGCACTCTACCACATTCAATGGGTTTAAATAACTCTGTTTTTAATCTGAGTTTTTAAAAACTCAGAGTCTGAGAATCTCTTTTAGAATATAGGACTTGCTGGGTGGGATGGCTTGTTTGTAGTTTCAGTACTTGGGAGGTACAGGCCAGAGGATTGGTTTATGGCTGCCCTTGGTTAAATAGCAAGTTTGAGGCTAGTCTGAGCTGCATGAGATCCTGTGTAAAAAAAAAAAAAAGACAGAAATGTAGAAAAAGGAACTTAACTGCTATTGCATTTGTTGCAATAAATAGTAGTGGTTAACCCTTCTGTCATTAATGGCTGTGGGGGTGCCAGAAGCATTTGTGGCTTCTCTATTTAGTCCCTTCAGTACAAGGTTGCTGTCCTTTCATCTACAGTATTGGTTAGTACTTTCGTTTGTCTCTTAGTTTTATTTATTTTATGTGTATGGGTATATTGCTCGTATGTTTGTGTGTGCACTGGGTGCAGGTCAGAAGAGGCAGGACTGTTGTGAGCCACCATGGTTGCTGGAACTGAACCTGGGTTCTTTCAGTGGTGGGGGGGGGGTGTAGAGAAGGAGAGGAAGTAAGGTGAGTTTCACTGAACCAGCTCTGTACCCCTTGGGCTGATTGTTGCTGATTTGTGCCTTGACACAAACTAAAGTCACTTACTGTGATGGCTAATCTTGATTACATCTGGAATTAACAGCTGGGGACACCTGTGAGGAATTTTTCTTAATTAGATCATTTGAAGTGGGAAGACCCACTTTCAATCTTTTGAGGTGGGAAGGTCCACCTTAAACCTTCTTCCTTAATCCACCTTAAAACTTAAACCACCTTCTGGTGGAGGCCTATATCATGGAGATGGAAGAAAGGAGCTTTTGCGCTTTGCCTGCTTGTCCTCAGTCTTGTGGGCAAGACCGTTCCTTCACTGGCACCCCAGCAGCCCAGGTGGCCTTCTGTATTAGAGCACTGGAGCGACCCTGTGATGTGTATAGTGCTTCTGCCCAGATTCCCACTAGGGTCCGAGTGGGATAGAAAGCCCTATTGGAGGTGGCTTATCTGCCACTGGAGCTTCTCGGAACTCCGTGTGGGGATCAGGTCTGTCACACCCTCCCATGCACCTTGACCTTACCAATTCCGACGGTTCTCTAGGAGGATGCTGGGTACCCTTGGGAAGTACCTTTGCTTTGTCTCCATAACATCTAGCAGAAATTCCTTGGCTCCTGTTTGACTTATCCAGATTTCAGGACTTCTTTTTCCATCCACAGGTTTTGTGATAAAATGTGCATATAAAATTTCTCATCCTAATCATTTTAAGTGTACAGTTCCGTAGTGATAGCCGCACTCAGAACTAAACTAGTTAAGCAGCTGGCGACTTTCCAGTCTTGTAGCCATTGGCAATTACCCTGATGCTTTTTGTCTTTATGACCTTGGCTCCTCCAGGGACTTCATATAAATGGAAGCATACAGTATGTGTCTTCTTGAGACAAGCACAATAGCATAATATTTTCAAGGGTCATCTATGTTGTGGCATATGACAAGAGTTTCATTAAAAGGGCTGAATACTGTTCCGTTGTATGGATATACCGTGCTTGTTGCTCCATGTTTTCATCAGTGGACATTTGCATTGCTTCCTTCTTTGTCCCTTTATGAGCATGAATATGCAGACATCAATTTGAGACTGTGTATTAAGTTCTGTTGAGTTTACACATAGCAGTGGGATCTAGACTACATGGCAAGCCTGCATTTTCAACCCCTCGTGAGTATTTCGCTTCATCATCACTTTGAGTGGGTGGGACAGGGATCCTCCATTGCAGACTAATGAACTGAGACTTGGAAAGGACAGGAGGAAGCAAGGGAGTGACAGGGTCTAAGTGGAGACCCAGGCTCCTGCCTCCTGGCCCTGTAATCACAGTCATGTGCCATGGCCCTTTCTCATCTCCCTGGTTTCTGAAGATCCTCATTCTCCTTTGGGGACTACCCTCATCTGCAGCTGTCTCTCAGAGCAGAATCACTGATGCCCTTCTCCAGCCCCACATCCCTGTTCACCTGCATCTTTCCATGGTCCTTGTACCTCCTGATGCCTTAGTTTTTTCTCCTTTGAAATGGGCCTCTCCTCCCCAGCAGAAGTTGCTGTGGCCCCTCTAGCTGTCCCCTGCCTGCTTGGCTGGCCGCTGTTTCCCTACATGTGTGGGGAGCCACTCACGGCCAAGCTAGCATCTGTTTCCCCATCTGGTCCCAACTTCTTTCTTAATTACCCACTGAATTGGCTCTAACAAAACGCTGACAACTTGAATGAGACATTAGCTGATCCATCAGCGCCCGTGCCAGGGCCTTGCCAGCTTCTCCAGAACGTGATGAACAACAGAGTCAAGCATAAGCTCCTGTTTCCTGGTCAGAGACCTCATTCTGGACGAGTGGCAGGTGTCAGCCATGGTACAGAGTCCTTATGAGGTCGCTAGAGAGATTGAAAAGTTTCCACAGCTCCATCACAAACCTGGACAGAAGTGAGTTTCGTTTTCTTTCCAGCTTCTCCGTTGGCCCCTCATCCTTCATGAAATCTGTTTGGTTTCCTTGCTTCTGTACAGTTCCAAGTATACCTCAGGCCAAGGGACCTGTGGGCAATAGCAGGTCAGTGCAGGGCACACTGCCTGGGAGTTCTTGGCCATGTGGTGTGCACTGTCTACCTTCTGCTCACATATCCCTGTTTTCTCAGATGCAGGAAAGAGTCCCCTGACATGCTGTAAAGCTCTCATCCTGACTTCTCCTGGTGCTTCCATTTTCTCACTGTGAGCAGTGGTAGTAGAGTCAGAGGCTGCTGGGCTGGGAGAAGGCCACAGGCTCCACATCAGCCATCCTTGTCTGTGCTCCTCTCTCGTCATGCCAGGGACACTGTTGAGTCTGTCTGCGAGCTAGTTTCTGCTTTGTAGATTGAAATGGGTCTCTATCAGTGAACCCAGAAGAGAGTGGGCTGAGTGTTATGAGGTAATACACAGAAAGCTCTGGGTGTGGGGCCTGGGCGGTGGGTGTGGGTGGTTGGGCACCTGAGGGAGAGAGGAGTGTTCTCTGTCTCTGAAAAGCCTGGGTGTGACAGGGTAGCCTCAGTATTGGCTTGTGGGGAGATCTTTCTTACTTATTTTTTAATCTCAGTGCTACTGTACTCTGTCCCTTACCTAGCTGCAAGCTGCTCAAAAGGGAGTGACAGAGTCTAGGCAGAGACCCAGGCTCCTGCCTCCTAGCCCTGTCCCATAGCCATATACCATGGTCCTTCCTCATCTCCCTGGTTTCTGAAGATCCTCCTGCTCCCTTGGGGGCCACCCTCATCTGCAGCTGTCTCTCATGTGGAACATGCATCTTTTGTTTGTACATCTTCTTAGGTGAGCACCGTTGTTGTTTGTGTGATACTTTAAAAAAGATATCTTATTTGGGAGTCTGTATTTTGTTAGCGGTCACCCAGCTAGGATATTTTTTGAGATCCATCCACATGATGTAGAGGGATGGAGCGAAACTGGCACATTTGACCTCTGAACCCCGTGTCTCACTTCCCCTGTGTCATATTTATTTAGTGCTCTGCCATGTTCTCCTGTTTCATGTTCCACATCTTGAAGCCTGACATCTGAGGTGGACTCAATTCTGAACCCTTGAGTGATGATGGTTATGGATTTTGAAATACTTTGGGGATTTGCAGATTGGGGAGACTTGGCCAGTAAAGTTTACCCAGATATCCCAAACCCCGGAATCTGTAACACTCTGGTCCCAAGCATTTCAGAGAAGGAATTCTCAGCCCCTGCCACAGTGTGTGTCAGTACCCTTCTGATGGATATTTTGAGTTTTTCCAATTTTTGGATGCTTTGACCAGAGAACCAGATCTTGCTTGGTGTGTTGGTGGCAAGTTTTCTCAGTGTTTGCACCCTATCTGTCCTCAGCTTCCTGTATCCCAAGCACAGAACCACCTGCCACCTTCCCATACAGCGAGGACTCTTTTTAGGACAACTATCCAGGCATGAAGTTTCGGCTGAAGTGGAACAGAGGGAATTTAAAGGAATCAAAGCAACTGTGTACCAAGAATCTCTTGGTGTGTGTCTGTCTCTCTCTGTGTATGTGTCTTTATGTGTGTGTGCGTGTGTGTCTGTTTGTATTTGCACATGGAGGCAGAGGTCAACTTACAGAGTCTTCCTCAACCAAGCTACACTTCCTTTTTGACACAGGGTCTCTCCCTGAACCTGGAGCTTCCTGATTTCAGCTAGATTGCTGGCTGACCAGGAAACCCCAGGGACACCCCTGTCTTCACCCCCCCAGCACTGGGTTTATAGGAACACCCAGTGTGTTCCAGGCTTTAAATGTATGTGTATACACGTGTATATATGTATGTGTATGTATATAATATGTTATATTACATATAATACACATATAATATTATGTATACTACATTTTATTATGTGTGTTCGAAGCAGCATGAATGATGAGGTCAGAAGACAATCTGTGAGAGTCAGTTTTTTTCTTCCATATAGGTCCAGCAAATACCTTTACCCACTGAGCCCTATCACCGGCATTATCTATGCCTAGTTTTTACAGGGGTGCTGAGGATATGAATACAGGTCCTTTTGTGTGCACAGAGAGTAGTTTATAGACTGACTCCTCTCCCCAGCCTCCCTTTTAATTTAATAATCAAGATCATATGGACATACTGCCTTTGAAACAGGTCATATGACACAGAAATTAGATGAGTCAACTGGAAAGGGCCCTGTCCTGTGCCTGGTTTCCTCCCTCTTGGGCAGAGCTAGCAGGCCCGTGTCCCTGACAGTAGGTGTGCCCTACTAGAGCTCCCTAATATGCTCACAAGCGCACATGTGTTCCACTCAGACTGTGTGGCTTCCACAGTGTGGCTTCTCCTTCTTAATATGAGGTTGCAACATCATTCCACAGTAGCCTCAGTACATCTGCTTCTGCTTTGCTTTCCCTATAGATAAGCAGCGTTCTGTTGTAAGGATCTGTGGTGGTTCCTGCCGTCAGTCCTCCCATTGGTATTTGGGGTGCCCTGGTTTGCTTTGCTCAGAGAGCCATGGTCTTCTGGTGTAGGTTGACTGCTGCTGCATCTGTTGAGCTTCTGTATTTTGCTTTTGTTTTTAACTGATATTTTTGCCAGCTGTAGGATTTTAAGTTGATGTTTTTCCTTTCAGTACCTTGGAGGTGGGCTTCACTGTCCTCTGGCATAATTGTTTTCTGGTGAGAAGGGGCTACATTCTTTATCTTTGCTTCTCTGTACATGAAGTCTTTAAACAAATTTCTGACGATGTAAGATTTTTCTCTTTAGCAGTTTTAAGCAGTTTGATGTTTATGTACCTGAGACAAGTTGTTTGATTTGGGAGTCATTGATTTTTTTGGGAGTTCTGGGTTTATAGTTTGCCCCAAACTGGAAAACAACAGGCCATCACTTTTAAGAAGACCCCATTTTTGGCAACTCTAATTGCTCTCTCGGCTCACCGGTGCCCTGGTTCTTTTCCCATCTGTTTTCCTTCTGTGATTTATTGTTTGTTCATGGATTCTACTGAAGTGTCCCTCGGTGGCAGTCTCTTCTTTCCTGTCTTACCTGTCCATAGTTCTACCCACTGTACTGTGTTTCTCCCAGGGCTGGACTTTCTGTCTCTAAAAGTATGATTGCTTTTTATTCTCTTGTGTCTCTGTAGCATGGAGGTATATTTATGATCGCTATTTTAATATATTTAAAGCCTTTCATTTTTGGACATTTTTGACACTTTTGAGTTTCTTTCTGTTGATTGATTTTTCTACTTCTTTTGGGCTTAATAAATTTTGATTGACAGATTATGTGCATCTCACTGTTTGCTGCTAGGTGTTTTGGGCACCTGTCTTTTATGCTTGTTACTGGGATTGTATTAGTTTTCCATAGCTGTTCTGCCAGAGCAACAAAATGAGTTGCCATAATAAAGCAACACAGATTCATCATTTTGCTCAGTTATGCACCACTTAATGATGGAGATAATGTGAGATGTTTGTTAGAGGATTTTGTTGTATGGACACTGTTACACGTATTTATAAAGAGCTGGAAAATCCAACCTGCTGCACTCTTGGGCTCTCTGCCATAGTCTGCTGCTACCGAGCCACACACCTGTATGGTGTATATTGAATACTGTAGGCACCTGCCACGCCGTGGTGGGGATTTTTAATAGTTAGCTTAAACTGTCAACTTCATACAGTCCAGAGTCACCCAAGAAGGGAGACTCCATTGAGGAATTGCTTAGACAAAATTGACCTGTGGGCAGGTCTATGGTAGATGGTATTGATTGTTAATTGATGTAGGAGGGCTCAGCCCACTGAGGGCGCCACCATTTCCTAAAAAGTTAGTCTGGGCCTGTATAAGAACATGAGTCCATGAGCAAGCCAGAGAGTGAGTCAACTAGCAACATTCCACTAGGGTTTCTACTTCAAACTCCCAAGTGAGTTCCTGCCTTGACTGCTCTCACTGCTGACTGTGACCTGGAAGTGTAACCTCTTAAGTTGTTTTTGGTCTGAGTGTTTTATCACAGCAACAGAAAGGAAACTAGAGCAGGACTTGTATATCGAAGCATATCAGACCAAGGAGAGGTACAAAAGAAATGAAATGCAGAGGATAGAAATGGCCCACTTGTGTGGTTTGCTTACTGTGAACCAGCTGTGGCCCGGAACCAGGTGTGGCATGAGTGGTGAGGGACCGGGAAGGCCAAGGATGTTACCCTGCACTGACTGCTGTGGTGTGGATAAGCACTCAGGTCACACCACACACCAAAGGTATTAAGACCTTTTCTTTAATAGTGAGCTAACCTTGGCTTATTGTAAGCCCTTTTATTTAGTAGATTTTAACTTTTTGGCTTGTAGCAAAATTACACAAATTCCTGGGGCTAAGTGGATAAATGGCTTGCTTTGCAAGCATGAGAACCTGAGTTCAGATTCTAACACCCTTGTAGGAGCCAAATGTAGTGGTACATGCCTGTAATTCTAGCATAGGGGAGGGGACAGAGACATGTGGATCCTGATGCTTCACTGGCCATCTAGACGTTGTGGTGACTGTGAATTCAGCCAAAAGGTAAGCTCCAGGTTCAAGAAGATAACCTGCCTCAGAATCTAAGGTGGAGAGAAGTAGATAAAGGTTCCCAGTGTCTACCTCTGGCTGTCATATGTTCATGTATGTACTCCACACGTATATTCACACATGTCCTATAACACAAAACACAGATGCATTGTACAGCTGAACAAAAATATTTTCTCTTTGTCTGTAATCTAGTACCTTCTTTCTAGTTTTTTTTTTTTACATAGTTTTAAACATTTTGTTTTTGTTAAAAAACAGATGCACAGGTCTGGGGTTATAGTTCAGTCATAGAGCATTGTGTAGCTTGCACAAGACTGTGGGATTGATCCTCAGCAGGAGCACAAAACACACAAAAAAACACACACACACTCACACTCCACCACCACCATATACAAACATATTTACTAGCTTTGGACCACACAGGGCCAGGGTCATAATGACAGCCCTCTCCTTCTCCATCTTGTTCCGCCGGATGGTCTTGAGCAGTGATGACCTGTGGTCTGTGACAGCAGTTCCTTCACTGGTTCCTTCCTGAAGGACCCACCTGAGGCCGATTGTCCAGCTAACCTTCCTATAAGGTGTGCTTTAAGCTAGTGGGGGATGTGTATTGTAGTGAACACACAAACCAGTAACAGTCACGTGCTGTCACTCTTCAAGTGTCAGGTGCTGATGTGCCGTGTATGGTCTGGGAGCTGTGCTTTGGTATGGCTGATGGTCTTTGGTATGGCCGACATTCACCACAGGTGTGAGCCATGTGTTGTGTTAGACGTGGTGGTGGCTGTGATGCCAGGCAAGAGGAAGCTTTTCAGCTCCATTATAACCTCAAATGGTAGCTCAATACCCAAGTGGGTACCCTAGTAAGGGGAACAGGGACTATTTTGGACATGAGCTCAATGGCTGGCTCTTCGCCCCCCTTCCCCCGAGGGAGGAGCAGCCTTGTTAGGCCACAGAAGAGGATATTGCAGCCTTTCCTGAAGAGACCTGATAAGCTAGAGTTAGATGAAAGGGGAGGAGGTCCTCCCCTATCAGTGGACTTGGAAAGGGCCAGGGAGGAGATGAGGGAGGGATGTGGGGGATAGGGAGGGAATGAGGGAGGGGGCTACAGCTGGGATGGAAAGTACATGACCTGTGATTATATAAAATAAAAATGTTAAAAAAAAAAGCTCAGGGGACAGTAATCACATGTGATCTCTCCTTGATCCCGTAGAGGTTTTACTGCTCTTGTCTTGTGCTAGGGACCAGGACCCTGAAATAGGCCCCGCTGGCCTGAAATAAAGGTGGTGGTGGACTCACAGAAACCCTTAGGAGGATCTGTTAACTTTCTGCTTCTCTGAGCATCATCCAGCCCCTGACCTCAGGGTCCATTGCTTTAGCTTCAAATCCAGTGACACCGTGCAGCCCTCGTGAGCTGCCTGTCTCTCTGCTTGTCTCTTTTTGATTTTTTATTACAAAGACCTTTGCTTCCCAGATGTGGTGGCTCATGCTCTTAAGCCTTGTTTGGCAGAACCACGGCAGCTTTGGGCAGAGAGCAGGGCCTGGCATGCCATGGCCTGTGGGGGCAAAGCTGGCCCACTACTCACTTTTGTAAATAAAACTGTATTAGGATCCCGCCATGCTTTTTCTGCATGTACAGTCGTGGCAACTTTCATCCCACAGTGAGCACTGACTTTGTGACAGTTCCTAGAAAAAGCGTCTGGACCCTGGGCCTAGCTCTGTGGCCAGCTGTCTCAGAGCTCAGCCTGGTGCCCAGTGTGTGATGACAGCTGTCCACTGTGGCTGTTAGAACCTGCCCTCGGCCAAGGTTGCTCTTTCTGGAGGGTCTGTTTTCTGAAGACTGATATCCTCGTGGGTACCTGCCACGCTCAGGTAATGTCGTTACCCACATGTGCAGGGCCTCGGGCAGTATGGCCACACAGTCACCTCTGGTGTGTGTGCGTGTGCTCACACGGGTGTGCCATGCCTCAGGTTGTGTGCTGGACCTCAGTAGGGTGCTCCCACATGTGTGTTGACCCTTGGGTTTTCCTCACATGAGTGTTCCAGGTAGAGCTCAGCCAAAGCTCCTGCAGACTCTGAGCGTGCTTCTCTGGACAGCCGTCTTTTCTCTGGGCCCCATACCTTCCACCTTCCATGCCGTTTTTACATTCCTATTTTTCTGTTACCACGGAGGTACCTGGCTTTGGATCCTCCCTTTGCACTGCAACTTGAAACCCTCCTGGCAGTTAGCCAGGACACTTACAGGCCAGCTCACTTTTCTCTCGATAGGGTTTCTGCTCTGCATTGCCTGTTACCCTGCAGTTTGCCCTGCCTTTATTAGGGTGGGCAGTAAATATGGGCTCCCCTTTATTACTCGAAGCCATGGTGCTTCTTCAGTTAGTGTTCTTTGGCTTTACTGATGGTAACTTTGGAAGAGAGCACATTGGCAGAGGTGATGTCTGGCCACACACTGCATTTTAACACCATTAACCACTTCAGCCTTGGAGGGGCTCTGCTGTTTTGAACCTTGGAGAATCTTCTAGGAGTCATGGTGCCAGTATGAGACCCGTGGCTCTCCTGTGTTGGAAGCTGGGGATAATAGCTCTTAAAGCGTAAGCACGTAGGTCATAGGTAGCTGAAGACGATCTTGGAGAATCCTCTAGGCACAGGATGGATGGGAAACTGCCAATGGCTGTGGCTCTAGAGGAAAGTTTTCCCTACCTGCTCCTTGATTCGGAATCTCTGGCAGCCCCTTTTGCTCTTCTAAGCTATTCTTAGGCTCTAGAATCACCATTTGTGAAAAGATTTCCTGAGCAAATGAGGGCCCTGGGGAGTCTTCCTTTGGTCTTTTGTTTCTTTCCTGACTTCTGTGAGCACCAACATCAAGTACCGCCTGAGTGTCCCAGCCGTGTCTGTGAGGAAATGTTCTCATAGAGGTGGCAAGGCTAGTCCAAGACCACACACTTTCTCAGCAAAGCAAGGGCTTCCCTGCCCTTACACCTAGTTTTCCAGTTCACAGAGAGGACCCCACTAGATTTTAGTCTAGTCAGGACCTCAATTTAGGTTTTCTTCAGCAAAAAGGGACACGTGCTGGCACTCTACTACAAACCCAGCTGTTTGCTGGGCGTGGCTGGCCTGAATACACAGGTGATGTCATCAGAAACATGTGGCTCTCAACTTTTTTTTAATAACCAAAAGCAGAATTTATATTACATATAAGGTGCAACCTATCCACAAATAAAATAGCACATATTTGGATATCTGCAAATCATGGTATTGCTTACAATGATCTTGCTACATATTGCTCTTGATCCTAGTGTTGACACAGTCCTCAGGAGGCCCACTCCCACTGGGAAGAGAGGCTCTTCCGGGCAGAGCCTGGGTCACAGGGTTGTCATGCCAGCCATGGTGCCAGAACAACGCACCTGACTGTCCTGGCATTGGAAGCTGGGGATAATAGCCCTTAAAACGTAAGCATGTGGGTTTGAGTAGCTGAAATGATGAAATGGCTCTGTGCTCTGGAGGAAGGTAGGCAGGGACAAACGTGTCCACACCCTGCGGCCTATGACATCAGCTATTTCCTCTGTTCCCTTGGAACTCCGTCCTTCATAGTGCTCACAGGCTTACATGCCTTGCTCAGTGTGGCTTCTCTGGTCTGGTTTGCTTTGACAGTGGCACTCTGCGCTCCCAGATTCTGGCCCTTAACTTCCTTTCCACCTCCTTGTACAGTGGCTTTGGCCAGCTAGTGAGGCTTCCTGGATCTCTTGTCAGAGCTAACCCTAGCCCTGGAGTGCAGCATGTGGCTCTGAGCCAGGTGTAGGCAGTGTCAGGCTAGGACTTTCTGTCACTGGATTCAAGCTGTCCAGCCCCACTGTGGGACTGAGCTGTTCCCAGGGTGGTCAGAGCAGAGGGATGTTTTAGGAGTGGCTGTTGCATGTTAACCAGAGAAGCCCACCACATGAGGCTACGGCTTTTTGTGAGGCTCCTAGGACACTGTATCCTTATCCATTAATTGATACAAGGAAACAGGGCGGAGGAGAGCATTTTAGAGGGTGGAGGGACCTCTTAGAGGGACTGCAGGGCCCAGTGTTTCTGCATCTCTGGAAGGGGCAGCCTGTGAGATAGGTCAGGGGGTAAAGGCCTTGAGTCATGCCCTACAAACCTCAGCTCAATCCCTGGGACCACGAGGTGGAAGAAGAGACCCTACTCCTGAAAACTGTCCTCTGACCCCCACGTGCACAAGGGCACACTTCACCCTCCTTCTCACAGTAAACATATAAATACATGTAATTTTTTCAAATGTTAAGAATGAGTTTGCAAACCGTGCACACAATGAGGGTTGAGTGCTTACACAAGGATGTGGGCCCCGCCTTAGCTGGGGTGCCATGGCTTCTGATAGCATCCTTGGGCTGGTTTATCTAGTTTTAAGGGGCAGAGTCTGGTGACAGCCACTCCTTCAGGAATGACAGAGGTGTCACTGGTGGAGGAATTGGTCTAGTGAACAGCATCTGTCCTGAAGATGCCAGCTGTGTTTTCCACACCACAGTTTGTGTTTCCTGTGCCTTCAGACACGCATTAGAAGCTATTCGAAAAGAAAGAATGCCGCACAGTACGTTTACATGGCTCACTAAGAAACATTGGAAGCCAGTGGCACAGGATTGAGGCCCAGAAAGCCAAAGGGATCTTCAGGTCTTGAATTCAGGGCTTGGAAAAACCCAGTGATTGATTCATACCCTGAGGTACAGGCTTGACACGGGGAGAGCTACCAGCTTTCAAACAGACTGATAGTGAAATGTCTCTTTTGTGAGTGAGGTCTCACACAGCAGCTCAGTGGATTAAATAGGTAAAAATTACTCTCTTAATTGAGGCAGTATGGTCACATTGAGACTTTTGTGGACCCCAGGCACTTTTGCCCCCTGGGAGAGTCCTTGCTTCATTAAAGAAAACACTTAAAATTGTATCTAAATGACACTTTTTAAATTTTTTTTTGGTATAAAGATGAAGATGTTATATGTCAAACATTTTCTTTGACTAGAGAATTCAGCTTATTTTGGTCTTTAAAAAAAGGTGTGTGTTTGTGTGTGTGTGTGCGTGAGTGTACACTTCTAAAAGTACTGTGACCTCCCACCATGTCTGCCAGGCACCTGGGGAAAGCAGTCCTGAGGGAGACAGGTTCCTGTTAACACAGATGGCACAGAGGCCAGCTGGGGGAGTCATCTGTTAGATGCTCAGTGTGCCTTGTCATGTGCCACCTTCTGCTTCTCTGGGAGTGTTTGAAGAACACAAACGGTAGGACAGTGAGGGACATCAAACGTCCCTCACCTTGTGGTGGCTTTGTCCCTGCAGAGACTCATGCTGAAACTTGATTGCTGCTGTAATGACTGGATGTAGGGACCTGAAGATGGGATTGAGTTAAAAGGGATTGGCGTCTTCCTCTCGGGGACTGGGTCAGTTCTCACAAGTGTGGGCTGCTGTGCAGCCTCTTGCACATCATCTCTTCTTGAAGCAGGCCCTTGCCCTTCTGCTTTTCTGCCATATTGTGACAGTCTTGTCCCCACGGGGCTGTGGCTAGACTCTTCCCAGGCCCCTAACAGGTGATGACACCATGCTGTCAGACTTCCCTGTCTCCAGGACCATGAGCCCAGTAAAAATTACTCTGCCTTGCATTCGTCTGTGGGGTGGTGTTGGGGCTTGAACCGGGGCCTCCCACTTGAGGTGCAAGCCTCCCACTACGCCGCACTTCCAGTCTTCAAGGTGTTCTCTGTGACTCATCTATTCTCAGGTATTCCGAGCACTAAGTCAAGACCGTTTCTCACTCTTCAGGCCTTAAAATAACTACTTAGGTCTTTTCTTCAGCTTCCTAAGTATCCTTACTGCTAACGGGTTAGCTTTCCAGCCTGTGCTTGAGTGCCTTTTGGGGACAGAAAGTTTGTGACTCTGTTTAGTCTTCCTCTGTGATCTGGCCACTGTGAGCAGAGATGGGAGTTAGTGGCTGCAGTCTGAGGTGCACCTCTGTCCCCTGCTGCAGTGACACTTTGAGCTTGAGGTCCCTCACTTGGGAAAGGAAAGGGGGAAAATGGTGTCATGTGTCCTAGTTGTGTGATGTGAAAGGGAGACTTGGGCACATCAAGGGCAGTGGCGCTTACAACTCAGATTCTTCTGGGGAGTGAGGAGTTTGTTAGCTTTGCTTGGAAGCCAAGACCCATGTATTCCTATCCCATGTGGTCCACAGGGAATTGGGACTTCAACAACAGGCACAGAAGAAATGTGGGCATGAGGAATGGGGAGATCAGGTGACTAATGTGGGGCTTCCCTCCGTGGCCCCATGGGGCTGCAGAATTTCTTCTAAACTCTGCTAAGAACATCCTGGGATCCAGCAGGCAGTTCCCTAGTGCACCCTGGTCGCCCTGTACTCCTCAGTCATGTTGGGAATAGAAGGACGCACGGTGACAGGGCTTCCTGCCTGGGGCTTGCTGGCTCAAAGTGAAAGGCAGCACTGCCTTGAGGAATGAGTCTTTTGGGGATGGGCAGCAGGCTGCAGAAGGACCTGCCCCTGTGGCTTCCTGCCCTTGAGCCTCTTCTAGGCTCTGGTGCTCACAGGATGTTCTGATACTGTATCCCATGGAGGTGATACTGTTAGTACAGCCCCTCCCCCATGTTTGTTTGTTTGTTTTGTTTTTTTCTGCCATACTAAATAGCTCTCCTGGATACTTCTTAGTTTCCACCTCCATACTCTGTGCTTCTGCTCCTCCTGCTCGGCTGTTTAGGCTATGGCTTCCCAGGCTGTAGGGAAGTTACAGGGTGATCTTTATTCTGGCTGTTGGTAGAAAGCCTCCTGACCAGCCAGCTCCTCATTTCTGGTCTGGTGTTTATTCACCTGGCTCCTGTTCGACACTTCATAATTATCCGTTCCTGCCAAGGCCACTTAACAGGACCAGGAGCCAACCTAGCTTTGGGACTTAGAAGTTCCTGGAAACAGTGACATATTTATTACTGACCTACTAATGAATGTATCTCTGCCAGTCAGGTGTGTTCAAGTGTGTGTGGGGCTGCTCTGAAGCTTGTCCTTGTGGACACAGGGCTGAGCTTGAGTTTCCATCTGGCTTTCCTCTCTCCCTCCCTCCCTCCTCCCCTCCTTCCCTCCCTCTTCTTTCTTTCTTTCTTTCTTTCTTTCTTTCTTTCTTTCTTTCTTTCTTTCTTTCTTCCTTCCTTCCTTTCCTTCTTCTTTCTCTTTTAATTTCTTTCTTTCTCTTTCTCTCTTTCTTTCTCTCTCTCTCTCTTTCTTCTTATTTGATTATAAACCAAAGAAACAAGCACTTGCATGGAATGGTTCACCTGTCAGCACTTCCTTCTGTCTGTCCTCGCTTCCATTTATTTGCCCAGATGTTGGCCAGTCAATGAATGCATCCTTTCTGCCTATCTGTCCTTCCTCCCTCCCTCCTACCTTATTCTTTCTCCTAGCCTAAGCAAGGGACAGGACCTCCCAGACGGAGTGCTCGGAGGCCCACATGCTTCCCATGTTACTGTGGACTGTCCAGCTTCCTAAGCAGTGACTTCTCATAGGATCATTCTGTTCCATTTGAAACAACAATAAAGCCAAATTGTGCTTCGTCTTTATGAAGAGTAGTAAGTGCTCTGTTCTGCATAGAAAAGTTAGAAAACAGAAAAGGAAGACAGAGAATGACCTAGACGCCCCCTGTTAGGTACTGACTGTGGCTGTTTAAATCTCTTTGAGGGTTGGGTTTTATCTCCTTGAGGTTTTAATTAGGGTGGCTTTCCCACAGTTTGGGCCTGGCTGATGTGAGGTTTAGACCTGCTTCTGCCAGATCTGGGTGGGCTCTGTGAGATCCAGGTGAGATGGTGGCTGTCAACAGCAGGTGATGTGACAATTCCTCCTACAGGAGCGGGAACCACAGCCTTTCTGGCGTCTGAGGGGTTAACAGGCGGCTGGCACAGCCTCCCTGGAGCCAAAGGGGGGAACTCAGGAGTAAGTCGTGACTGCCTAATTAATTCAATTAAACTACTTTATAAGCTCCACTGGTGTCAGTAAATTGTTAAAGTCTATTAAAAAATCAGTGGAACGTGATGAGGGTTTGGGGACGCCTTGTCTTCCTCCCAGTGTAGTGGGATGTGCTACAGGAGGGATGGACAGTTGTCACAGGTCCAGATATGGTACTAGTATTGACCTGCTGTGCATACTGAGATCAGCCCAGTGTGATTGGACCTCACTCTCCCCATCATCCTGGGATCTGAGCATCTCTTTATCAGTAGTGATTATGACTGGATAAACTGCCTCCCAGCAAGGCGATGCCCAAGTACATAGATTTTCTTAAGGCAAAGTTGGTGTTTTTCCTGGGATCTCAAAGCAGTGCTAAGCCCCAGGAACCTCTCTTTTGTGTCCTTCCCCCAGTCAGGCCCTCAAGACCTATCAGGCTTGCCTAACCCACATTTCTTCGAAGAGTGTATGGTACAAGGAGACCCACTCCCCACTCAGTACCATGATGTGGCTAGGGGTGCTCAAGAGTTGCCGAACAGTCCTAGTCATCCTAGCTGCCGGCTAGGGAGCTGGTGACCTCACTTGACCTTTTTGGGAGAAGATTTGTTAAGGAAAGTGCTAGTGTAAACAGTCTCTTCAGGGGAGGAGCCTAAGGTGTGCACTGAGTCAGTCTATTTTTAAGCCATTGGAAAGCTCCCATTAGAATAAAAAACACTCTGTTAAATGGAGAAAACAGCTTTTATGTTGAGAGGTGGCACCAACAAGATGAGGAAGGAGGAGAGCTAAACAGAAGTTAAGTCAAGGGTGAAAGAGCCTCGGCCGCAGTGGTCTAGGTAGTTGTCCATCTGTAAACATTTGTTTTGGTGTGGCCTCCCTGCTAGTGTGAGCACAAGCCCCACCACACAGCAGGGGCGTGCACAATGCTCCCCCACTTCCCAGCACTTTCCTGTGTACTTCACGGGAGCTCTGGAAGCTTGTAACCCTCACTTTCTGAGAAAGTTTTCTGTATTATTTTCAGAGCACAGTGAGCATAAAACCAGCCGTTCCCTTGCCAGCGAACTAGAGAGGAAATCCTCGCTGAACAAAGCTCCTGCACAGCCACTGACAGTTTATTTAGTGAGCATCTTCTCCCAGATCTTGCCCTGGATCGAGTGTCCAGAGAATGATGCTGGGTGCCTGCCCTGAGTTAGCCCTTGTGCCTCTGGGCATCCCCGGGCACCAGCCGTCTATCATCTAGAGCTTTCCCCTTGGCTGGTTGGTCCCAAGAACAGGATTCGGGAACAGAGTCCTTATCTGTGCCATGTGATGTCATCTGAGATGGACAGGGTAGATGAGCTCTGGAAAGGCAGGCTGTTGGTTCTTGGCAGCTCTGAGGATGCCAAGAGGGAAGGAAGAGGAGACGTAGGTTTGGGGAGTTGTATGACCTTGTGGGTGGTAGGCAGAGGGGAGAGGAGAGGCCATCCCAGGCTCTGAGGAGATTATAATTAGCTGAGGCTTTGTATGCAAATGGCATTTCAAGATGTTTAAAAATATCTTCTGAGGGAGGCTGAAAATAGCAGGTGGTCTGCGTGAGCAGAGTGCACTGCAGCCCTGGGCCGTCCCTACCACAGTCATGGCAGCCCAGTAAGAAGACACTGTTACCCTGCAGTCCAGCAATGATGACAGTGATGACGCATGTGTTAGAGAGAAGCACAGACACACAAGAAAGCTTTATAAAACAAAATAAACAAACAAACAAACAAACAAAAAACCCAGTGCTTTGAAATATTGATCAATTTGATTCCATTGTGTGACCCACGGACAATTTTACTAGCAGAAAATACGACTGTGTTATATGGCTATAATAAAAAAAAATCACAGTCATGAGCCCATGCTGAAACAAAACAAAACAAAAAATGAACCAAGATTACCTCAGTGTAGGCTAGGCGTGCGGATTCCCATGTCCCTGGGGTAGTTTGCTGTCCTTTCCCGGGACTGGTGACTAACTTGGATGTAGATAGGAGGTGACAGGACCTTATGGACAATTTGTAGGAGGAAAGCCTACAATCCAATCCCATTTGGCTTCACATTGCCTCCTCTTGTGAGCAGGGAATGTCCACTGTTGCTGCGTTGCAGAGGTGAGGTGCCCTGATGGGATGGAGCACGTCCTGTGGGAAGTGAGGAGCCCCAAGGTTTGGAAGCAGAGACATGGCCAATGATCAGGCATCATTCTGTCTCAC
>CM053743.1:6028940-6068239 GCA_028658305.1 Pachyuromys duprasi | reverse complement strand
TGTGATGTCTTTCTCAATGGCTGCTCCTCAGCTGGCTTACTTTTGTGGCCCGTCCTGTCGTGTGATGTCTTTCTCAATGGCTGCTCCTCAGCTGGCTTACTTTTGTGGCCCGTCCTGTCGTGTGATGTCTTTCTCAATGGCTGCTCCTCAGCTGGCTTACTTTTGTGGCCCGTCCTGTTGTGTGATGTCTTTCTCATCAAGCCTTTTCTTAGGGACTCTTTAAAATTACTCCGTCCCCATCCTTTTGGGCTTAATTTTATTCTATGGTTCTTGTCCCATCTAACAACATACACTTTAGAAAGAGATCTGCAGATTAAACAAAACAAAACAAACAAACAAACAAACTTCTCCATCTGTGCTTCTCAACAGTAACCCGGGACAGGCCTTGACATTACTTGCTCTGAGCTTTTCTTAAAAAATAATTGTATTTCTTTGTGCCCACACACGTGCCACAGCAGATGCTGAGGCCAGAGGACAGTGTGCAGGCACCCTCCTTCCATCGTGTGGGTCCCAGGAATGGAACCAGCCATTCGTCTTGGCAGCAAGTGCCATTACCTCCCTCCCCAGCCATCTTGCCAGCTCCAGCTTTTCATTTTAAAATAATTTCAAGCTTAACAAAACTTACAAAAATAATAGCAAACATTTCCACACATTTTCACCCAGCTTCTTCAAATGTTAACACCTTGTATAATTATTGTATAATGTTCAAGTTATACTATGAAATTAATATTGATACAGGAAATTAAATTACAGGTTGAGTTTCGCTTATCTGAAATTCTTAGGACTGTAAGTATTCCAGATTTCATACTTTTTCAGATTTTGGGATATTTGCATAGACTGTCCTGATTGAGCCCCCCACTAATCTCAAAATCAGAAATTAAAATATGTTGAGTCCAATATATAAGCTTTATGTGTGAGTGAAGATCAGAGGACAGCATTGGCTGTTACTCCTCAGGCACCGTCCAGTTTTCATTTGAGACAGGATCTCTCACTGGTACACTTTGTGGGCTAGCCAGCAAAGCTCCAGGGACCCACCCATCTCCACTGCTCACCTCCACATCGCTGGGACTACAAGTACATACTCTTCCCCGTTTTTCACATGGGTTCTGAGGGTCCAAAGTCAGGTCTTCATGCTTTCAAAGCAAGCCCTTTGTAATTTAGTCATCTCCCTAGGCTCCTAAAACTTAAGGTTTTGGACAAATAATTCATTATCTTTTGTATTATTATATCATATCTTTCTGTCTATGTCAAAAGTAATGAATTTCAGAGTATTTGGATTTCTGGCTTTGGATCAGGGTTACTCAGTTTGTAACAACAGTAATATAAATTAATCTCTGCCCCTTACTCAAAAGTCACCTGTGGTCCCATACGGCCTTTTTCTAGTCCAGCATCCAATCCAGGGTCCCTTTGCCGTGTCGTTGCCATGTCTCCTTTGCCTGGAACCAGATCCCTCGTCTTTCTTTGACTCCTGAGTCTTTGACCTCTCTAAGGAGCCTCCGGCAATTGTATGAGCCCACCTCCTGGCCTGCCAGGTGCTTGTCAGGTGACGGGAGCCATGTGTCTAGTAGGAAAGTCCCAGTCAGTGTTGGCTTCTCTGGGTGTTCTGTGGTGTAGATGCTGGAGACATTAACCTTGAGCGCCTGGTGAAGGCGGTGTCTGCCTGGTTTGCATGAACACATTCATGGGCTGATACTTGGAGACTACACCAACACTGTGTTACTTTCTCTCCACCAATTTTAGCGTCTGTTCTTGATTCCTGACTCAACAGTGAGGCTTTTGATGTTTGCAAATATGATTTTCTATTTCCTTCATTTTTCCATACGTATTAATTAGGATTCTCTTATAGGAAGAACCCTCTGTTCTGAACTTCTTTCATTTATTTTCTTATTCTCTTGTGTCAGTGTACCTGTGGGTGTGTTTTTTATGTCTCTGAAACCATCATATGGGCAGAGATTTGGAGGTTTGTATTTTAGGGGTTTTCTGTCACTGACATTACTTTTTCTGTGGGCTTAAATTGTTGCACATCTGGCGAGTGGCAGCCCCATCACAAGACCCCTCTGTCCTTAAGTCATCATCTTTTTGAGCACTGCTTGACATTCTAGGTCTTGAGAAGGTGTTCCTGATTCACCTTGTACTTCAGTGGGAATGGAGGGAAGGGCTCTGCCTGTATTGTTCATTGGTGTATGCCTGCTGTACATAGTGTCAAAGCACATGGTAGGCTCATGGGGAATCGTTGCTGGGAGAACAGGTATGTGGAGAAATCTGGGAAGAGAGATGTTGTGGGCAGCTTCCAGAGGCTGCCATCCACCCTCTGAATTAGCTATTGCCAAGGGAAGAACCATCTATGTTCTCTCATTTGTTGTCTGTCTTATTATCCATGTTAATGGTCTGACAGGAGCCCAGGGCTTCCCAATCACATAGGGCTAGAGCCAAGTGCACAGAGCAGAGCAGGGAGCAAGTTGGCAGCCAAGGACCTGCGCCAACCCAGTCCCCGCCAAAGGCTCTGTTGAACCCCAGCCATGGTGGGCAAGCTACTCTGTGACTAATGGCAGAGCTTCTGGGGTCCCATGGAGTGTGTGGCTTTGGGTTGCCTGAAGCCACTTTTAGTCTCCAGAGACAGGCGGGACTCACTTGAATATTTTATGAGTTTTTCTTTATAAAAGATTTAAAACTCAGTCACATTGGCTTTAGAAAAGCCTGCGATAATCAGATTTTTATTTATGAGGGGTGTGTGTGTGTGTGTGTGTGTGCGGGTGTGCACATGAAGCTATGAGTGTGTGTGTCCCTGAAGAGGAAACTGGCTGGTGGGCCTTCTAGCCATCTCTCCTGGCAGACTCTGGTGCCAGTGTGAACTTGGCAGCTTGTAGCCATTTCACAGTCAAGAGAGGCCTGGCTGCCTCCTGGTCGCCCACTGCCAGGTCCTCCTCAAGCAATGTCAAAACCTTTGTGAGGTGGGGCCTTCTCCACTGGGCAGCAGCCACAGCAGCACTGCTTTCATCCAGGTGCCCAGCTGGTAGATGACTGTGTTCTCACTGATTCTGCACATTGGTCTTGGGAAGTGGGGAAGGGGAGGTTAGCTGGCCTAACTCTCTAGAAGGAGAAACAGGCCCTGAGAGAGGAAAGTGGTTAGCTCTCCACAGTGGAGAGGGGAGTAGCAGAGTTGGTCTCAAAGAGTCATGTGACTGTTCTACTCCTAGGGTGATGGCAGCTGTAGGTGGGGCTAACTTCACCTGGGCTGAGCTGGACCAAGCTGTGTTAAGCAGGGGACTGAATACCTGGTTAGAATTAAGCAGTGAGGGGAGTTTTGGTGTGGATGTGGGCACGGTAGCTCCTGAGTTCTAGTTTGGGAAGAGTTCCTGGTCTCTAATGAGGCTACCCTCCCCTGCACTTTTATTACCCCCATGTCTTTGACCTGCTTCCCTCAGCCAGTTGTCTTGGCAACAGGAATCACTTCTATGGTCTCTTGATTTCTTTCCAATATGAAGTACCTAAGTGACTGTGGGCCCCATGCTTCAGACTGAGGGTGAAGAGGGACCACAGGGCATGCCTCATAGGGCCCTTTAGGGGCAAGTGTTAGGGGCAAGGTACAAGAATGTACTCTGTTTATCTGCCGCTGAAGTGAGTGTGCACTATCAGCTTCTGCCGTAGACAATTGGAGGAGTCAGGGACTTAATTTGAAGAGCAGGCACAGTGCCTGGCCCATGAGGAGGGCTGTGTCATTGACAGTTGCTAGTAGTCATCATGGGACCTAGTTTTGGAGGTACAGTAGGCCTGGTATCTTGCTGTAGATCTCTCAGCCATCCTCCTATTCCATCAAGGATGGAAATTCCTCCTAGCAGTCCCTTTTACAATCAGACACCAGTTGGATAGTTACTAGGAGTTGTGTATTCTCTCTGTTGGTCCCACTCCACCCTGTGCACGCGGACAGCAGCTCTTGGCGATTCAGACCTGGCGTTGCTTTGAACTTGCCTTGGGCCACATCCAGCAGCTTTGCCATCTTTGGGGTAGTTGAACACATATATTGATTTATTGTAATGCTTTGGCATTGTCAGGCCAAGATTGGAACTCTGTGTCCTGTTTGTGCACCCTGGGTCCTGTTTGTTTCTACTTGGTGACTATAGGCACATCTCTCCAGCTCTCTGGTCTGTTTCCTTGTTGGGTCAGTGCCACATACGTAGACACTGATCTGGGCTTCAGGGTGAAGGGTTACAGAGCATCCAGGGAAGCTGGCCCTGGAGCGGGTGTGGTTTGGGTTTGATGGCTGAGAGCTGCTGTTCTGATACTTCAGGATTCTTAGGGTAGGAGGGTTTTTCCAAGGTCAGAGATCTGGAGCTGCTCCAACCTCCTGTCTGTTAGGATCTATTCTGTCTCCACCCAGTCATCTAAGGGGCTTTTCCATGGTATGACTCAGCCGAGAGCCTTGCCTGGAATTCCAGATCCAAAAGGGATACTCTAGAGCAGCAAGCCTCAATTTTCCTAATGCTGCAACCCCTTAGTACAGTTCCTCATGCTGTGGTGACCCCGATCATAAAATTATTTTCATCGAAACTTCATAGCTCTAATTTTTCTACTGATTTGAATCATACTATAACTATTTGGTAAGTATCTTATATGTTACTCCCGTGAAAGGGTCAATCAAACCCAAAGGGATCATGACCCACAGGTTCAGAACCACTGTTCTAGAGGCTGATGGGCCATGCATCACTGAGCTTGGATATGACTGGGCGGACTGTTGAGGAGAGGAGAGGACCCGTGCACTTCTGAAAGGATGAAGGAGGAGGAGGAGCGCCTCTGTTGCTCTTTTGGGAAGCAAAGCTTTCTGAACTTAGTTTCTTTCACATCAAATCCTTCTATTGGCAACTACCCAATATGAGATTTTTATTAAAATGCTTCTTTCAAAGCAAAGGACCCCTTCAGAAAGTAAGCATTTACTCCTGATGTTCCCTATGAACCTGGCCTTTCTTTGTTGTCTCCGTTACTGCTTTTGTTATATTAAAAGCCATGTATATTGACAGTAGAAGGGTTAGGTGATCAAAAATGAGCTGAGATCCACTTACCCTGAGACATAGTCACAATGCATGTTGATGCCTGACCGTTGAGATTTTAAAATGAGGCATCTGTTCAGACCGTATTGAACAGTCACATAACTTAAACACCTATCTATCTATGAAATAGTTACTGAATATCTACTGTTGGGGTTAAGGACCAAAATATAGACGTCAGTTACTCCAGAGAACAAAGTATGTAGTGAAAGGAAGAGATAACACTAGAGCACATATGGGACTGTGGAAGGGTCTACAACCCATCATGAATGCTGCCATTGACCCTGAGAGTTCTGAGCTCACCAGGGGCTGATTGAAATTACATGGGTTTCTGCTCCTGGGATACCTCACTCAGGATGATCTTTTCTAGATCCCACTGTTTGTCTGCAAGTTTCGTGATTTCCTTGTTTTTAATTGCTGAATAGTATTCCATTGTGTAAAAGTACCACAATTTCTGTATCCATTCCTCCATTGATGGACATCTGGGTTGTTTCCAGTTTCTGGCTGTTACAAATAAAGCTGCTACAAACATAGTTGAGCAAATGTGTTTGTTGTGTACTTGAGCTTCTTTTGGATATATGCCTAGGTGGTATAGCTGGATCTTGAGGAAGCGCTGTTCCTAATTGTCTGAGAAAGCGCCCCACTGAGGGAGGAACAGTCTTGCTAGGCCACAGAGGAGGACATGGCAGCCAGTCCTGAAGATACCTGATAAGCTAGGGTTAGATGGAAGGGGAGGATGACCTCCCCTAGCAGTGGACTTGGAAAGGGGCGGGGAGGAGACAAGGGAGGGAATGAGGGAGAGGGCTATGGCTGGGATACAAAGTAAATAACCTGTGATTAATATAAAAAATAAAAATTAAAAAATATCTTATGAGCCAAAAAAAAAAAAAGGAAAGAAAGAAGATGGGTTTTGCAAAGAGCAGAGGGAAGGCAGGTAGGCAGCTGTGCTGTTCAGTGGAAGGACTTGTGGTTGCAGTGTGGAGGCCAGCCCAAGAGAGACTTTTCTCCTTTTCTCATGTGGATATCAGTTACTCAGCATCATTTGCTGAAGAGACCATCCTTCCTTCCATTAGTGATCCTTGCTCCTTTGTTGGAAATGGGCTGGCAGTTTTCTGCATGGCTTCTTTCTGTGCTTTCTGTTTTGTTGCAGCAATCTATGTCTTTAATTTTCAGTCAGTTCTATGCTGTCTTGTTCGCTGGAGCTTTAGAGTAAGTCTTGAGGTTGGGAAGCATCAAGTGGTCCTCCAGCTTGGTTGCTCCTCAGTATTATGGTTGAGTATTCTGGGTCTTTTGACTTTTCATATATCATAATCAGTGTGTTTTCATACATTCATAATCAGTGTGTTTTATAGCCACCAGTAGCAAGCAGGGTTTTTATCAAGGCTGGGTTGAATCCCTACATCAAATTGGGGAAACCTAGTAACACAGATCTTGGGATGAAACTAATCCATGAACATAGAATGTCTCTCCAGCTCTTAAAGTCTTTGATTCCTTTGATTCCTTTTGTCAGGTTATATTTACACCTAACTTTCTGGTGCTGATACAAATGCTGTTGTGTTTTTAGTTTTAGGTCATAGTTCCTCACTGTTAGTCTTCTACAGGAAAGCAGTTGACTTGTATGTTAATCTTGTACCCTGCAACCATCCTGGGGTTGCTTGTTAGTTTCAGGTTTTTGTTGCTTCTTTATTATGTCCTACAATAAATAACCATGACATGAAAAAAAACCACCTACCTACTTATGTGCCTACCCCCCCGCCCCAATCCTTCCTTTCTTAATCTCATTATCTAGGCCTTCTGGTATGAGTTGGAATGGAAATGGTGCTAAATACCACCCTTGCCTTATTTCTTGTCTTCTGGACAAGGATGTTTGGTTTCTTTCGATTAATATGACTAATTGTATGGGATTTTTCTTTTGTAGATATTCTTTATCCAGTTCAGTTTTTAAGCTGAACTTTATCCAAGTTCTGTTTTCTTAGGTTTAGTGTCTTGATATGATGAATTATACTAATTGAGTTTAAGAGTTGAACTAACCTTGAACATGTGATCAGGATGCCTTGTTTACACATGTGAAAATGTCAAATAATAAATAGAAGATAGCCTATTAAAACATAAAATTGTGTTTTAATTTCTACTTAGTTCAAAAATTTCAATATTGTTGGTCCTGCTGTTTTTATTAAATCTCCAAATGTTTTGGATTTTCTGGTAGTAGTCTGTAACTAAATTTCTAGTGTAACATCTTATGATCTAAGGGCGCAAAGGCTTTCTGTTCATTTCGGCTCCTTAAGGTGTATCCTATGGCTCAGAGTATGCTCTGTCTGAGCAAATATTCCACATGGCCTTGAGAAAAATGAATCTTGTGGTGTTGGTTGAGTGAAATACTCAATAAATGTCAATTAGATGAAGTTGATTGACAGTGCTGTTCAGTTTTAACTGTATTTGTACTGATTTTTTTGCTTACTGTCTCTGTCAGCAATGTTAACAGTGGATTTATTTACCTCTCCTTCAAGTGGTTTATCCTGACATGATGATGCTATGTTACTCAGTTGAGGGTTGAATACAAAAGTGTATTCATTGGCTCCTTTATCATTGTGGAATGCTTCTTTTATGTCTGGTAGTTTTTCTTGCTCTGATTTCTGCTTTATCTGAATGTATGGGCCCAGGTTTCTTTTAAGTAGTGTTTGTATGGCATACTTTTTTTCTGTGTGTCTTCATTTTTCAGTTCAGTGTCTTCCCAGGCCTATATCTGTATTTTCTTTTCTTTTTTTTTTTTATTTAATGTAGGTTTCTTGTAGACAGTATATAGTTGGCTCTTGTTTTTTATTTTATCTGCTCTAATAGTCTCTGTTTCTTAATTATGTATTTAGAACACCCACATTTAAAGTGATTGTTATAATTATTTACCATGGTTGTAATTGTTTTCTGTTTGCTGTCCGAATATATTGTTTCTTTTCCTTCATTTTGTTGGTTTTTGGATGGGGTAGGGTAGGAGGAGTATTCCGTTCATTTGTCTTCTTTCTTTGATTTTAATTATGTATTTCTTGCCTCTTTTTTTTTTTAGTATTAAGTCTTAATTGCTCATGAGTAGGCAGTATACATTTATTACTCATCTGTTTTCAAACAACACCCTGCCACTTGATAAGGAGGACCAGATACTTTGTTAACCTAGTTTAAACACTCTCTGAGTTCTTTTAGGCACTATATACCCCATAAGCCCACTGTAAGTCAAAAACACCATTGTCAACACTGTATTTAATGCTCCTGGATCATCATAAAGTCAAGTTGATGAGTTGAGTAGTCCCAATCAGGGGCTCAAGTCTCCATCTCTTACAGCATCGTTTGTATTCATGTCATTTATAACGTCCTGTAAATGCAACCTGTTGGTGTTATTTCTAACACTGTTTTCCTCCAGACCAATTAAAAATGAAGAAAATGAAGATTTGGATTTAGATTCAGTGATTCCTTCTCTACTCTTCAACCTTTCTTTTTGTATATATTAAGTTTTTGACCTGTTTTTTCTTTTCTCTGAAGAACTTTTTAAAAGTTATTTTTTGAAGATAGGAATTTTGGCAACAAATCCCCCCAAACTTGTTTTATTTCTCTTTTATATTTTTTCTTCTTTTAAATGTTGAAGATTGAATAGAGGGTATGTACCCTGCCTCTGAGTTTTAACCCTCTTCTTGTCTTCCTTTTCTTTTTTTTAAATTTTTCTTTTATGTCCTTCCTTTATCCCCTTGGAAAACAAAGTCTAAAGTAACTTTCACCCTTCCTCTCTCAACTTCCTGGATTTGTGGCTTGTGTCTGTCATTATCTTTTAAAACTCCTCAGGCATTTCTTACTTCAAGCATTTCTTCAGTTTTTTTTTTTCTTTTTTACCTTCTGGGATGCTTATGACCTATGTATTTGACATTTATAGATCAGTGCACGGGTCTTAGTTTTTGTTTTGTTTTGTTGTTGAGACAGTCCCATGTAGCCAGGCTGCCCCTCAGCTCTCTGTGTCGCTAAAGGTGATCTTGAACAGCTGACTCTCCTGCCTTTGCCTCTATGCTGTGGTTATATGTGTATGCTACCAGACTTACTTTCCCTGTGTTGGGGATCAGACTTATGCCTCATGCATCCTAAGGAATAACTCTACTATTGGGATACATCCCTAGGCTCTGTGTTCCTTTGTATTCTTTTTCTTCCTCATTTTTTAAAGTTTAGAAACCTCTCTCTGTTAGCATTGCTGTGTATGTGTGTGTAGGGGGTGAGGATTGACATTAAATACCTTCCCTGGTCACTGTCCACTTTACGTTTTGTGATAGGGTGTCTCATTGAACCTGGAGCTCACCCATTGGCTAGTCTGGCTACTGTCTTTACCTCCTCAGTTCTGGGATTGATCCATAGAATTACTTGTTTATTTGTATGTATGTGTGCACATGTGCACATGTGTGAGCTTGCTCTCCTGTATTCCCCAGTGTTCAGACTGTGGTGAGTATATGAAGATAAGAGGACAGCGTGGAGGAATTGATTCTTTCCTCCCACGATTTGGGTCCCAGATCTGGAACTCAGGTTCTTAGGCTTGGCAGCAGGTGCCTTCACTCTCCAAGCCACTTTCTGGTTGCACTTACTGTTTTTTACACAAGTGCTGGGATCTAAACTCAGGACGTCATACTTCACGGCAGGCACCACACTGACTGAGCCAGCCTTCCCAGCTTCAGCTACTTAAGCTACCACTTGTTCTTGCATAGTGTCCACCTTTCTGTTCCATTAGAGTACATTAATGATAGTTACTGTAAATCCACACATGTATTCTGTCTCTAAGTTTGGTGTCTACTGTGTTTCTCCAGATTTTTTTAAGTATGCTTTTTTGTGTGTGTGTTTGGAAAACTAGACATGACATATATGGCAGAAGGGCTGAAGTAATTCACATTTTACCATGAGGCTGAAAGCTCTGCATGCCATCAAATTGGGGCCTGTAGTGTGATCTTTTATGTTTATCTGTCTAGGGAGTTGGGCTGTGTTTGCAGATGGCTGTTAACAGTCCAATGGCTGGAATCTTTTTGCTTTATTGGGATGGCATTCATGGGTAGGTTAAGGAAAAGCTTTTGAGGCCCATGACCACTTTTGTAATCTGCTTCTGACCACAGCAGGTGGTAGCAGCAGCCAGCCAGGTCCCTCTTGTGTTACAGGTTTCACTCAGGCCTCAGGTGCTGGCACCCTTGACCTGCTTTGACTGGTGTGCAGAGCTATTATGTGGGTCTGCAGAGTCTCTGGATCACTTGGCAGTGCCAAAGTCACAGCTCCTAGGAGGAGGGTATCTAGACCTTTGACCTGTAAGGCTGCCACCACCACTGCTGGTGCTGATGCCAGGGCTGCTGGCCACTGCTGATGCCAGGGCTGCTAGCCACTGTTGCTCCCGTTGACTTCTGCCCCGACTGCCGGCCGCTCACTGCTCTGTGCAGCCGTCTGCTGCCTCTGCTGCAGCCTCAGACCCCTTCTTAAGCCACTCTGGTTTTCCTGTTACTACACTCAGCCTTCTGCCTTCCATCTTCTGTGGCTGGCAAAGCTTCCAGGCCGCTTTCCAGCTCCTGTTCTGAGGGCACACTGGCCGCTGTCATTGCTGCTCCCAGTGGCTGCTGCTTCTGCTTCTTTCTCTGTGTTATCGCCTCTATTAGAAATGATAACTCAAGAGACACCTTTGTTGGGGGTCTAATGTTGTAATTCTGGGGTGTGGGTTACATTTGGAGGGAGTAGGGTACAGCATACAGGTGTTTCCTGGACAGCTCCAAGGAGTCCAACACCCTGCTATGTACCCTCCAAAAGGAAGTTGCACTCGTCACTATTGACCTTCTTGCATGTGTAGGGTTGCTTATATCCATCATGACTTATCCCTTTTGCACTAGTGACGATGGTCCCTGTGCTAGGCCGCTGGGGAAGTTACCATCCCTTTGGCATTTGTGGAAGTGGTTGCAGGGAAGAATCTTGTAAAGGCTGTTTGAAATACGCCTGGCTGGCAGCACGCCTCAGGAGCTGGAGTTGTGCTTATACAGCGATTGGCTGTAGTTGTCATGTCGCCTCACCAAAGTGTCTGTGGACTGTTCTCAGCAGCAGGTGCTGGGACATGGCCATGCAGCTGGATCTGTGGCTGACAGCCCTTCTCTTTGCTTTCCTTTTGTGTGTGTTTGTATGTAAATATGAGTATTCATGTTTGTGTGCATATTCACATGTACAGGCCATAAGTTGACAGGGGATATGCTCCTCTTTTGCTTTCAACCTTATTTTTTGAGGGTCTCTCACTGAACCCACTTATTGGCTAGGCTGGCTGTTCAGTGGGCTCCAGGGATTGGCTGTGTCCCCGACTCCCATCCCTGTGCTGGGGTTAGAAACTGGCTCCATTATGCCTGGCTTTGACATGGATATCGGGACCCAGATTCAGGCCTCGTACATACACACGCTCCTCGTACTTACACAGCTTCCTGCCCCTGACAGTCCTTTTCCTAAGACAGTCAATACCAGAAAGCAGTCTTAATAGCTGTCAATTAGAGAGTCAGATCACCCATCCCCCAATATCTTTGTTTATTTACAGGAAAATAAACATCAGAAGTACTTACAATAAGAGCTTACTGTTAACACAGATAATTGATTTTAACGTGCTTTTAACAGTCTTCACAGCTGTCCAGTACAGCAGGGAGAGGTGGGTCCCCCTCATCATTCTGCTCTGGAGGTGCCACAGGGCAGTTTCCTCTCGGGTCCATATTTGTGTCTCTGTCCTGTTTGGGTTTTCTTCTGTTCCTTTGATAATGCCTGCCTGAGCCGTGTATTTCTATGTGGGACCCTCTGATAGAGAGGAACCAATTGCTACAGTAAGATGTGGGGAAGGGACCTGAAATGTTCTGTATAATGCTCAGTCTTGGGTGGGCCTGTTCCCCAGAAAGCAAACACACCCTCCCCTGGTGAGATGGAGGGCCCAGGGAGGTGGCCCATTCCTTCCCCCGTCCATCTTTACCCTTGCTTGGGGTCCTACTGGCGGTATCTCGTGATTGCTGCTGCTGTTTGTTCGGGGAAGGAGAGCAGTGAGGCTGTAGCAGTTGAAGCCCGTGGACAGTGGTGGAGCCCTCTGCCGGGACAGAGCCAGCCTGTGCTCAGCCAGGGCCGTGCTCCAGCCTTTCTGTCCTTTCTGGCCCTGGTCACAGCTTCAGTAAGCTGGTTCTCTTAACTTGCCTGTTCCTCCACTTTGTGGGATTGACGGCTTATTCCTTGAGCTGCAGTCCCTGTTGGACCTAAGATAAGTTGTGGGGTTTAGATGTATTCAGCTTTATTTTCTCTTTCCGCTCTTTCTTCCTTTCTTTTTGTGTATTTGAGTGTTTTGCCTGCTTGTAGTTTGTGCTGTGTGTATATCTGATGTCTGAGGTCAGAAGAGGGTGTTGGATCCCCTGGAACTAGATTTTCCGATGTGTGTGACCACCATGTGGGTGCTGGGGACCAGACCCACACTTCTGTAAGAGAAACAAGTGCGGAGCCCTCTCTCCAGCCCTCAGCTGTCTCTCACTGTGACTTCCATGTCCTTAGTGGGTTCCCAGCTTCCAGGCTTCATTTTCTGTCTCTGTATTTCTGTTTGGGTGGCTTTCTGTTTGGGTTGGTTCCCAGGTCCGATTGTTTTCTTGAGCTGTGTCAAGTCTACCAAGGAACCCATCACAAAAGGCCTCCTTGATTTCTGTGGCCATGGATTCGAGTCCGTGCATTGGACCCTCTCGTGTCGGACGCTCTCTTCAATCCTATCAGTGTACCCCTTGCTTCTGTGTTGACCATCTGCTGGTGCCTGTTATCTGAGTTTTCACACGTGTACATAACGTTTTTCAGAGTTGTTTAGGGTTATCTAGTACACTTTAGAAAAGTCTGTGTTGCTTCAGTCTGGATATGGAGAATGCCATGTGATTTTTTTCCCCTTGCTTTTTGAATTGTCATGTAAGTTTTTTTTTTTGAAAGTTAGACATGATTTATCCAGTAAGTTATGGGCATACGTGAGAAGTAGGTCCCTGGCTATACTCAGTGTATGCTGAGGTCATAGAGCTAAGGAAGTTCAGTGCTCTTTTGTTTGGTTACTTGTTTGAGTGTGAGTGTGTGTGTGTGTGAGTGTGTGTGTTCTGCTCATGCTTGTGCCTGGAGAGGTCAGAGAGAGCTTGTAGGAATTAATTCTTTCTTCTACCGTGTGGGTTTCAGGGATCAAACTCAGATTGTCAGTTTTGGTGGCAAGTGCCTTTACCCTCTGGCTGCCTCAGCCCCATTCATTCATTCGTTTGTTTTTTTCTTTCCTTCTTTTTATTTATTGTTTCTTATTTTCTCTGCTCTCCCCGTCTTTGGGTTTCTCTAAAAACTTTCTTGAATAGAATCTCTCTTGAAGCTTTTATTTTTGATCAGTTGTCATTTACTGGATTCTTTCTGATATAGTCAAGGTGGTAAGGAGAGGAATCCGTCTGTACTCTTAGGACTTAATCTCAGATTTTTCATTTATTTATTATGTATTTATTTGGTGTGTATGAACCTGTTTCCTTGGCCTATGACCTTTAGAAACCTGTCTTAAGTTTTCTTATCTATCTGTCTGTCTCTTTGTTTATTTATTTTGCCTTTGGAAATCCGGCAGGATAGGTACTCTTGTAGGCTTGAGTTGCTAGGCCTCCTTTCTTTGCCCTGGTTTGCCCACCCTTAGTGTGTATTATTGTTACAATCCACTCCTCCTTGCTGAAGCCATCGGGGACTTCTGTCAACCTTCTTTAAATCCCTTCCAGGAGATGGTGTGGGGCACTGAGAGTAACAAATCAGCCTTGAACTGCGGAGGCCCCAAGGAGCTTCTTTTCCGCTGGCCTCCAGCATTTAGTGTCCTAGTGGGTCACCGCTCCCAGAAGAGGTTCTGTGCATTAGTTCTTTCTCACTGGGATCATCTTCAAAAGGGAAAAGTATGATTTTATCTCACGGTTTCAGGGGTTTCTGCCTGGGATCTGCTGGCTTGTTGTTTAGGGGCTGGTGGAGAGGAGGCATTGTGGAAGGGGCCGATGGTATAAGCACACTGGCCGACCCACAGGACTACAGATCAGAGGGGAAGGGGCCTGGAGACCCACTAGCCTTCCCTTGCCTCACCCCCAGTGCCCTAGCGCCCTTTCCCAGGTTTTTACCTCCTGCAGGCTCTTTTGCGTTGTAGCAGCCACAGGCTGGGGCCGGCCTTCGGTACCTTGAGCTCGGGATTTCAGCTCCAGCCACGGCCACCTGACTCTGCGCTTGCATCTGTCTTCCATTCACAAGGCCTCGCTTGCTCTATGCCCATTGTTCTCCAGCGAACCCAAGAAAAGTTGTGTTTAGTTTTCCATCTCTCTTTTTGTAAGGACAGAAGTATGACGTAAAAGCCCTTTACACATCAAAGCTGACATTGGAAGTCCCCGCGTGGTGCTTCTTGACATCCTCTGGTGTCATGATTAGTCTAGAGAGCTTGATGTCTCAAAACTATCCTGGAGACTGGCAGCACCAACCAGGCCTGGGCATGGATAATAATGGCTTCCTGTCTCCTCCTTCTTGGCTCTGGGGTTTGGTTAGTATCCCTGCCCTTGTGAGGGCCATGTGGTGGGTGGACAGACCACAGGGCTACACATCTTGTGCTCAGATGTGCTCTGCTCTGCCCTAGGGTCTTAGCTTTCTCAGCTGTGCAGTGGGAACAGGGTCAAAGCCTGCCAGCCTTCATGCTGAGATGAGAACAGTAACCCCCAAGTTAATTTCTCCCTAGAGATGAGGAAGCTCTTGAAATGAATAACTAGATTTGGAATATGGAGAAGGCCAGAAATGGGGTAGAGTGCTGAGACTGGGGGCTTACTGTGAAGCAAACCTTCTGATTAAGGGGGGGAGTCAGTTCTAGGGGCAGAACAGTAAGTGCAGAGGCCCTGAGGTTGGAATGAACTAGGTGTGTTGGAGGGACAGCAGCATGCCTTCCTGTACGGAAGTGGGGAAAAGAAGAAAGTAAAGGACGGCAGATGGTCTTATAGTACACTAAGGATTTTGCTTGGTTTTGTTTCTTTGGTAAGGCTTTGGCAAGTTGGCAAGATCTGGCTTGGGTTTTAAAAGGATCTCCTGGCTGCTATGAGAAGAAACAGTGGGAGTGAGGATGCTGGGAAAGTTAGGTGGAGTCCCAGAGACAATTGGTGCTGTTGGGAGGAGAGTGTTAGGGAAGAGAGATGATGGTAAATGGTCATGGTAGAGCCAGCATGGCAATGCACATCACACGAGCGCTGGAGGGTGGGAAGAGGAGGCACAGCCTACCAAGCAGAGCTCTGCCTGCAGCACCGGTGCTTGATGAGATGATGTGGAGGATGAGCTCTGGGAGGCAGGATGGAGGTGAAAATAGGAACATTTACAGTGTCTGAGCTGCCTCAGGATTGATGGTAGATCAGGAGCCAGGGACAAGTCTGAGCTAGGCCAGTAACGTCAGGATTGGCCACCAGCACATGGGTCTCATGGATCACCTGAGGAATGTGAGAGACAGAAAAGCCAGGAAAGATGGTTCATTAAAGCCAAAAGGAGAGAAGTCAAAGTTAGACGATTTTGCTGGGGTGAAGACCCTAAGCATCTAATTAGCTTGGCATCATAGTTCCCTGGTGACCCTGGCACTGTGCTCTCCATGGAGTACCATGGTGGAGGTGACTCTCTGTGAGTAGAATAGATGCCTGGTTATTGAGCAAGGGAAATTAGAGCTCAGGTAGCTTCAGGGAGTCTTGTGCAAGAGTGTAGTTAGAAGTAGTTTGTGGACCTGGTGCATGGGCGACAGCCTATTCTGACATCCTGTGTAAGAGAGCATGTGGTGCCAAGAGAATAGAATACTGAAGGAGAGCTGAGGGGAAGTTGCCTGTGCAGTGACCTGTGTGGGCATAATGGCATTGACCCAGTGTCCAGCTGGGAAGGCCAGTTTAGCCACCATGAGAGGGAATGAGTTGTTTCATGTAGACAACGGAGGGGCTGCTGGCGGCGTGATAATAGGGTGTTTTCTTCTGATTAAAACAATCAAATAAAAACTATTTTCTCCAGAAAGCAACCATTGTGGAGAACAGGTTGTTTGTGGTTTGAGGAGCTTGGCCACTTTAAACACTCATGTAGGAGTACAGACCGTAGAGGAGATTATCAGCGAATAAAGGGCCCACTGTAGGCTTGTGGTCGAAGCTTTACAGGCAGTCAAGGAGCTGGTTTGGCGGCTTGCCAGGGCTGAGAAGAGCTGCAATGAGAAAAGTGACACACTGGGGATCAGTGTGATAGGTCTGGCTTTAGTTGGGAGAGACAGTTGGGAGAGGAAGGACAGGTATCGGAGAAGATCTGATTGGATAAGGGGCAGAGGTCCCATTGGGTCCGAGATTGATGGATGGCCTGGGAGTCTGAGAATGGGCACTTGAACTTGAGATGGTGGTGTGATGGTGTCTACTGAGGCCTAAGTCTGATGTATTAAACGGGGGGGGGGGTTGAACTGGTAGGAGGGTTGGGCATAGGAAGACCACTGGGGAAAAAGAGGTTAATGAATAAACCATGGTGGCCCAACATCTGCTTGTTCATGCTGCTGAAATCCAGGCCAGGCATAAAGGTGATAGCGAGAAAGACAATGGGTGTGGCTACACTCCAGCACATGATAGAATGTGTTTAGTGTCTCTGTGGTGTCCTCAGAGGGCCATGGGAAGGGCTTTCCTACTGAAGTGGGCTTCAGTGTCACTGACATATTTTGAAGGTGGGGCAATGCCACGGAGGCGACAGCAGTGACAAGGACCCTCAAGTGTGTGTAGCTCTCTACACTTGCCACTCCTGGATCCTCTTTGAAAGGTAGGGGCAACAGTTGTCTGACCTCTTGTGTCAGTTGTGAGGAAGTGGCAGAATGCACAGGCAATACTTGAGCCCAGTGCTCATCTGACAGGAAGCGCTCAGAACTGGTTGCAGCCCTCACAGAAGCAGAGGAAGACTGGCTTTTAGAGACCATAGGCAGCGTGCTTCTCCAAAGAAAATGCCTGGAAGAGAGCATGGCCCAGGAGGGCTCTCTGAAAAGGGCTCCTTTGCTTATATTCGTCCTGGCACGTGTGTTGAATAAGGTTTTCAGGTACTTGATGGAGGTAAATCTCATGGCTTTATGCTAGATGGAGGCAGGTTCGGAGCTGGCGTTCTTGGGAAGATGGGAGGAGTCAGGGAGGCCTTGGGCAGCTCTGGCAATAGTGTGAGCATGGCAAGGCAAGGTCCTTCATGGCATATAAGCTCATTTGCATGGTAGCCTCTAAAAGGTGTCATGGGCACAGGGCAGAGAAGAATGAGGCTTGTAACTATATAGTCCTGCTCAGGGTCCCCCAAGCCTTACCCTGTGTAGCCACAGGCCAGAGTGACAGCTGATCCATGGCCTGATTTTGCAAAGGGTCTATTCAAAAGTTGTAAAGAAAACTCCTAGTAAAAGAAATCTTTCTCTTTGGGGGAATGGTATTGCTTTTGCAATTTTGTATCATATTTTATTTGATAACATTTATTTAAGGAAGTTTGGATCGGTATGATTTATGTAAAATTTAGTCACAATTTTTTGCTAACATTTATACAATGAAGTTCAGATTTGTATGATTTGTGTAAAATTTAGACACATTTTTCCCTCTCTAGTGTTTGTTGCCCAATTTTAATAGAAATTTGGGCTTTGTAGCAAGAATTAAAATGCTCCCCCAACCCACCTCCTGCCTAGCAATTCAGGAATCGAATGTCTTTTTACAGAGAGTTTAGTATAATTTGCCTATGGAATTTTTTTTGTGTTTTATAGTTCATATTTTCTTTCATATTATTAGCCTATTCAGGGGTTTTGTTTCATGTTGAGTATAATTTTCATTTATTTAGAAAATGTCTAATCCATGTATGTTTACAAATACATCCATATAAAGCCTTCCTTCTGGTTCTTCTTTATATTAATGTTTTGAATTTATTTTCTTGACCAGACTTACTGAGGGACAGGCAGGGAGCTATTTGATTAGTGATTTTAAAGCACTTGTCCATGTTTTTTTTTCTTTATTAATTAATTCAATTTGCATCTCAGTCATAGGCCCCTCCCTCCTCTCCTCCCAGTCTTACCTTCCCTCCTGAATTTCCTCTTCCGTATTGTATTCTTCAGAATAAGGGAGCCCCCTACCCAGACACCCCACCTCATCTAGTTGCATGAGGACTGAGTTTGTCTTCCTCCCCTGTGGCCTTGTAGGGCAGTCCCATCAGGGGGAAGTGATAAAAAAAAAAAAGGCAACATAGTTCATGTCAGAAATACTTCCAACTCCCCTCATTAGTGGCCCCATATGAAGCCTAAGATAGAAGCCTAAGCTGTCCATTGGCTACTTATATGTAAAGGACTGAGGTCCCGTCCATGTGTTGTCCTTGGTTGGTGCTTCAGACTCCATAGGGCCCTCTGGGCCCTGGTTAATTGACTCTGTTGGTCTTATGGAGCTTTTGTCACCTCTAGGTTCATTTAGCCTTCCCCCCTCTTTTCTAGTAGACTCCCTGTTTCACCCAATGTTTGGCTGTGAGTTTCAGTATCTGTTTCCAAATGTTGCCGGGTTGAACCTCTCAGAGGACAACTCTGGTAGGCTCCTGTCTGGGAGACTCTGAGGGGGACTCTAGCTGAGACTCCCAGTAGCAGGGGCTGTGGGGACTGAAGAGGACACTCTCTATCTACACAAGACTCGTGGTGGGTGGAGGAGACACCAAACTACCCATGAAAACTTCAATCCAAAACTTACCCTGCCTACAGGACCTGCAGGGACAAAGATAGAACAGATAGAACAGAGATTGAGGAATGTCAACCAATGCCAGGCCCGACCCTAACATCCACCCTGTGGAAGAAAGCCAACTGCTATTACTGTTACTGATACTCTGATATGCTTGTGCTTGGTTTTATTCTCAAAGCTTCAGATTTTCTTTCCTTTAACTTTTTCTTTTTTAAAAATTTAATTTCTATTTATTTATTTTTACATCCTGGTTGTACCCCCCTTCCTCCTCTTCTCCTGGTCCCACCCTACCTCCTGGATCCCCCTTTACCGCCCTCCCCTCCAGCATATCAAGTTGCATCAGGACTGAAAGCATCCTTTCCCTGGGTAGCCTGGTGAGGTAGGCCCCCTCCCCAGGGGAAAGTGATTGAAAAGCAATAGAGTACATGTCAGAGTCATTTCCTGTTCCCCTTACTGGGAACCTATATGAGGATTGGGCTGCTGATCAGCTACATCTGTTTATGTGGCCTAGGTCTAGTCCATGAATGGTCCTTGGTTGGTGCTTCAGTCTCCATAGCCCCTTCTGCCTCCTGGGCCCTGGTAAGTTGGCTCTGTTGGCCTTCTTGTGGAGCTCCTTTACCCTCTAGGTCCTTCGATCCTTCCCTACACTCTTCCACAAGGCTCCTGATGCTCCACCCAATGATTGGTTATGGATCTCTGCATCTGTTTTTATCAGCTGCTGGGTAGAGCAACTTGGAGGACAGCTATGCTAGGCTCCTGTCTGTAAGCATAGCAGAATATCATTAATCGTGTCAGGGGTTGGTTGTCACCCATGGGGTGAGCCTCAGGTTGGGACATTCATTGTTTGGACATTCCCTCAATCTCTGCTCTATTTTTGTCCCTGTACATCTTGTAGGCAGGGTAAATTTTGAGTTGATGTTTTTGTGGGTAGGTTGGTGTTCCCTTCCCTCCACTAGGAGTCTTGTCTAGTTAGAGGGTGGCCTCTTCAGTCTCCATGACCCCTGTTACTAGGAGTCTCAGCTAGAGTCACCCTCATATCCTCCCAGGAGCCTACCCTGTCCTAGGTCTCCAGCTTGTCACAGAGAAGTCCTGCCCAAGGTTTCTCTTCTCTCTGCAAGACCTCTGTTCCCGTTCTTCCCTGGTCTGATACTGTCTCTCATTTCTCTCTGTGCTCCCTCTCTTATCCTGTTCCCTCTCGTCAGCCGCTTCTGTTGTCTATTCTATTTCTACTTCTGAGTGGGAGTTAAGCTTCCTCCCTTGGGTCCTCCTTGCTACTTAGCTTTTTTTGGGTCTGTGAGTTGTAATATGTTTGTCCTTTACTATTTGGCTAAAATCCACTTACAAGTGAGTATATACCATGTGTGTTTTTCTGGGTCTCATTTACCTCACTTAGGATGATCTTTTCTAGTTCCATTCATTTACCTGTAAATTTCATGATTTCCTTGTTTTTAATAGCTGAGTAGTATTCCATTCTGTAAATGTACTACAATTTCTTTATCCATTCTTCCGTTGAGAGACATCTAGGGTTGTTTACAGTTTCTGGCTATTACGAATAAAGCTGCTATGAAAGTAGCTGAGCAAGTGTCCTTGTATGGTAGAGTATTTCCTTGTTGTATAATTGAGCATCTTTTGTATATATGCCCAGGAGTGGTATAGCTGGGTCTTGAGGTAGCACTATTCCCAATTTTCTGAGATAGACCAAATTGATTTCCAGAATGGTTGAACAAATTTGCACTCTCACCAGCAATGGAGGAGGGTTCCCCTTTCTCCACATCCTTAACAGCATGTGTTGTCCCTTGAGTTTTTGATCTTAGCCATTCTAATGGGTGTGAGATAGAATCTCAGAGTTGTTTTGATTTGCATTTTTTGATGACTAATGGCCTTGAACATTTCTTTAAGTGCGTCTCAGCCATTCAATATTCCTCTATTGAGAGTTCTCTGTTAGCTCTGTACCCCAGTTTTGATTGGGTTATTTTGTTTGTTGGTACTTAATTTCTTGAGTTCTTTATATATTTTAGATATTAGCCTTTTGTCAGATGTAGGGTTGGTGAAGATCTTTTCCCAGTCTGTAGGCTGCCATTTTGTTCTATTTGTTCCTTTGCCTTACACAAGCTTCTCAATTTCATGAGGTCCCATTTATTAATTGTTGACCTTAGAGCCTGAGCTATTGGTGTTCTGTTCAGGACGTTGTCTGCTGTGCCAATGAGTTCAAGGCTCTTTCCCATTTTCTTTTTTAATAGATTTAGTGTTTCTCTTTTTATGTTGAGATTTTTAATCTACTTGGACTTGAGTTTTGTGCAGGGTAATAGATATGTTTCTATTTGCATTTTTCCACATGTAGACATCCAGTTAGATCAGCACCATTGGTTGAAGATGCTTTCTTTTCTCCATTGTATGGTTTTTGGTCTTTCTTTTTTTTGTCAAAAATCAAGTGTCCAAAGGTATGTGAGTTTATTTCTGGGTCTTCTATTCTATTGATCAACTATTCTGTTTCTCTGTCAGTACCATGCAGTTTTTACTACTATTGCTCTGTAGTACAACTTGAAATCAGGGATGGGGATACCTCCAGCAATTCTTTTATTGTACAGGATTGTTTTAGCTATTCTGGTTTTTTTGCTTTTCCAGATGAAATTGAGAATTGCTCTTTCAAGGTCTGTAAAGAATTGTGTTGGTATTTTCATGGGAATGGCATTGAATCTGTAGCTTGATTTTAGTAGAATAGCCATTTTTACCATGCTAATCCTACCTATCCATGAGCATGGGAGATCTTTCCATCTTCTGATATCTTCAGTTTCTTTCTTCAGAGACTTGAAGTTCTTGTCATACAGATCTTTGGCTTGCTTGGTTAGAGATACACCAGGATACTTTAAATAATTGTGGCTATTGTGAAGGGTGTTGTTTGCTTAATTTCTTTCTCAGCCTGTTTGTCGTTTGTATCCAGCCACTTTGCTAAAGGTGTTTATTAGTTATAGGAGTTTTCTGGTAGAATTTTGGGGGTCAGTTAAGGATACTGTCCTATCATCTGCAAATAGCATTACATTGACTTCTTCCTTTCCAATTTGTATCCTCTTGTTCTCCTTTAGTTGTCTTATTGCTCTGGCAAGAACTTCAAGTACTACATTGAGAGATGGAGAGTGGGCAGCCTGTCTTGCCCCTGATTTCAGTGGAATTGCTTTAAGTTTCTCTCCATTTAATTTGATGTTGGCAATAGGCTTGCTGTACATTGCCTTTATTCTTTAGGTATGTGGCTTTGTATTCCTGATGTTTCTAAGACTTTTATCATGAAGGAGTGCTGAATTTTGTCAAATGCTTTTCTGGCATCTAATGAGATGATCATGTGTTTTTATTTTCTTTCAGTTTGTTTATATAGTGGATTACGTTGATGGTTTTTTATATGTTAAACCATACCTGTACGCCTAGGATGAAACCTACTTGATCATGTGGATCTCTTTAACTTAGTTTTCATTCACTTCCTTTTTGATTTTTTTCCTTTTCATTTTTTTGTTTGTTTTTGAATGAGTGCTTTAGAAATAACATTTGGGCATTGCTATATAGTACACTGATTGTTCATTTTTTAAGCGTCTGCATTCTTAATTTTTTTTAAATAGTCCTTTAAATGACCTTCAGGTTACAGTTCCAAGTGGTTAATTTTTTGTGGCTTCCTTTTTGTTTAAATTTTAGTTTTATTGCTTTGTGGCCTGAGAATATGGCCTGTGTAATTTCTAATTAAAAAAAAACAACTGAGGTTTTCTTTGTGGCCTCTCACATGATCAGTTTGTGACTGTTCTCTTGATTTTTTGAGACATTTATTATAAATGTATATGAAATATGTCAAACAGGTTAACTGTGTTTAAAGTCCTTTATTGTCTCATTTGTGTTTGTTTTTTTTTTATTTTAATGGTCATGATCTGTCCATTTTTGGGAACTGTGTTACAGTCCCCAATTTGAATGTGCTTTCCCCTTCATTTCTCCATGGTGTTTTTTTTGGCAGTTTTCATCTGTGCATTTTTCATAGAGATACAAAATTTCTCAGTTGTGTATTCATTCTTCAAGTGAGGGACATCTGGATTGTTTCCAGGTTCTAGCTATTACAAATAAAGCTGCTATGAATATGGTTGAGCAAATGTCCTTGTTGTATAGTTGGGCATTTTTTGGATATATGCCTAGGAGTGGTATAGTTATATCTTGAGATAACACTGTTCATAATTGTCTGAGAAAGTGCCAGATTGGTTTCAAAAGTAGTTGTACAAGTTTACATCCCAACCAGCAATGGAGGAGGGTTCCTCCAGATCCTCTCCAGCATGTGTTGTCACATGAGTTTTTGAGCTGAGCCATTCTGAAGCTAATGAAGAAGGAGGACCCTGGGTAAGATGCTCAACCCTCATTCCGAAAGGCAAAGGGGATGGACATTAGAAGAGGGAGAAAACAGGGAACAGGACAAGATCCTACCACAGAGGGACTCTGAAAGACGTTACCCTGCAGGGTATCAAGGCGGATGCTGAGACTCATAGCCAAACTTTGGGCAGAGTGCAGGGAATCTTATAAAAGAAGGAAGGGGGAGATAGACCTGGAGAGGACAGCAGCTCCACAAGGAGAGCAACAGAACCAAAAACTCTGGGCACAGGGGTCTTTTCTGAGACTGATACTCCAACCAAGGACCATGCATAGAGATAACCCAGAACCCCTGCACAGATGTAGCCCATGGCAGCTCAGTGTCCAAGTAGGTTCCCTAGTAAGGGGAACAGGGGCTATCTCTGACATGAACTCAATGGCTGGCTTTTTGATCACCTCCCCTTTAGAGGGGAACAACCTTACCAGGCCACAGAGGAAGACATTACAGCCAGTCCTGATGAGACCTGATAGGCTAGGGTCAGATGGAAGGGGAGGAGGACCTCCCTGTCAGTGGACTTGGGGAGGGGCATGGGAAGAGAAGAGGAAGGACAGGTGGGATTGGGAGGGGATGAGGGAGCGGGCTACAGCTGGGATACAAAGTGAATAAACTGTACTTAAAAAATAAATAAAAATTTAAAAATTCAAAAAACCAAAACAACAACATAACAAAACAAAAAGAATATTAAAGGCTTCTTCTCATGCTACTCAGCCTTCCTTATTGTTACATCCACATCACCCCAGGCCCTTCTGTTTTTCTTACCTTTTTTGGGTCTCTCTTTGGCTCCTGACCTGCCTATATCATCCAGTTTGTGATACTAGTTTAACAGGTTAATTTGCATACCATCCATTTTTATTATAATTACTTTTTAATTTTTTAACCTCTTCCTTTTTGCTTCATTTTGATCTCCCTCCTTTTGTTGGGTTGCCACAGTGTTCTTTTCTTTTTAATTCCACTCCATTTCTGTTTTTTGTTTTTTGTTTTTTCTGTACTCCTCTACTTACCCGAACCCTTGCTGTTTATGACTTGGAAGTTATGGTCCTAGTTTTTCTCATTTATCATGTGTAAATCTGTAACAAAGATACTTAAACTTGAGCAAAAATAAATAAGCCTTACTAACAGTCATTTCTCCCCTCCCCCCGCCCAGTAAAGAATGTGCAACCTTCCCACCTCATGTAGAATAGCCTTTTCCAGGCACTTGTACCTGTTTGGTCCTTCCTCCACCAACCCTTCTGGGTTAATGGAGTATGGAATTTTAATTTTCAGCTTCTAAGAGGGAGGGAAGCCCATGTGTATTATTTTGGGAATCATAAGCCGCCTTGAGCCCTCCTTAGATTTAGGTCTGTCTGGCCTAGTTGTGGTGTCCCTTTTGCAATTACATCTGTTTCTTCGTGTTCTCTGGGTGGGTGGGTGCAGGTCTGGAAAGGACATTGCTTTCCGTCAGCTTTCAGTGTTGGGTTGGAACCTGTTTTCTCCAAGCCTTGCGCCACTGCGCCCTGGTCTTCATAGCTAGCCTGGCTCTGTAGGTTTTCTCCCGTATGGAAGCCTTAGGATCTCCTCGTTTTCAGGTTGGGAATCTTATCGGAGGTGTCCAGGTGTCTTGTTTTATTTCTTTTCAGCTTTGGAACGTGGTCTTCGGCTCTGGAAACTCTGGCCTATTTTCCTGTCTCGTTCTCAACCGTGGAGACTTGTTGGGTCAGTCAGGCTTTGAGGTAGAGTGGTTGTGAATCCCCATCAGCCAGAGTGCCTGGAACACTCCGTGCCTCTGGCTGTACCTTTGCTCAGACTGGCTTTCCTCATCTGGAAGAGGCCAGTGGGACATGGCTGTGGCTGTTGTAGGAAGGCTTCTTCCTGGCAGGCAGCAGACGTGGAGACAGGATCTGAGTTGGACCTGGAGAGAGGGTAAGCTAAAACTCTTAATCCTCTCCCACTGAAAATGATGGAACTTGTGGATTTTTATGTACTTTTTACTATTTAAAATTTCCGCTTAAAAGAATGGCTTGATAGGAGATAATTTTGCCGACCTGAGTTTTGACACTCATCACCCACCTCTACTCCCATAATCTCCTCATCACAACCCCGCCCCCCGACATTATATGTAGTCTTCCTGGTTACTGTGACTTTTTTGAAGTCAGAATCTGAACATTGAAAGAGCCCTTTACTTTTATATAGTGTGCTTTAGACTTCACCAGAATCCACTTTGGTATAGTAAATAAGAAGTGATATGTCTTTGAGCATGTTTGATGCCTGGTGTACTCTCTTATGTTCTCTTCTGTGTGTAGCTCTACAGCCAGCCATGCACCTCTGCCTCTCCAGCCCTGCATGCAGTAGGTGCTCAGAGCATGTGCAGAGAGAGAGTCAGCAATGCACTACTCCAGTGCTGTGAAGTGGTTTCATCTCACCTCACTGGGCAGGGTTCCCTTGCATTTACAGCTTCGTGAACGATTTTATTTGTGGCTGAATGACAGCAGGAGTTCTTTCAGGGAAACCAGGAGAACCGGTTTAGAACCATTGTGAAACTCCATTTTTAATAGCAGCAAGGCAGGGCTCAGACAACTTCAAAAGGGGCAATCAAGAATTCTTGTTTTTACAACAGAAAGAGGCGGTAGTAAGGCAGCACCGAAGTTACCTCAAACTCTGTATAATCTTTAGCTTCTAATGATTTAAAAAAAAAACAAACCATTATGGTAGTTGATGAAAGTGTAATGTATTTGGAAGGATGTTCAGGGTTGTTTTCATCAAGCAGACGACTGGCCCAGGAACATGACGAGGAAGGCAGATCTTTCTGGGAGCTCACAGGGAGGGTGTAGCATCCAAATGTCTTCTGATTGCTTAGCAGGCATTTTTGAGCATCTGAGCTTTGTTTGATGGCCCAGCCACAAGAAGCATCAGGGAGGCTGGTGCCAATGGAGGGCCAGGAGGACCTGGCCACAGAAGGATGGTGTGTCACAGGTTTGAGCGTGGCCCCCATGCAGTCGAGAACCCTTATCCCATTGCAGGGCTGCAGGCACCCCTTAGGGCCCTCTGATTAGTGCCAGAGATAACCAAGAATGTAGAGAGACTCAGGTTCCCCAGCTGGACTGGCCCACCCAGTGTTTCTCTAGCCAGTGGTAGGAAAGCCTTCAGTTGTGAATTATTGTGGCTCACCAGCACCTGCCTCACTGTCCTTCCTTATCCAGGCTGAAGGCCTGGGTGGTTGAAGGACTAGCAGGCATCTTACAGCTGAAGTCCTAACACTTCGAGACCAGGGTGGCAACGTCCTTTGAATTCCAGACCAGCCTGTGCTACCCAGTGAGTTCTGTACTAGCCTGGGCTACAGAGTGAGGCTCTGTTTCTAAAAACTTGAAAGAAAGCCAAGGAGAGGATTGGCTACATGTTTTGGTTTTCATTTAGCACTTTTCATTGTAAGTCTGATTGATAGGTATGATGGGAGACCGGGTGCCCTCTTAACGCCCCTCGCTCAGCCTCCCACAGTCAGAACCCACTGGAATTTCTCCCTTTTCTTCTCAGCTTTGTTGAAGAGTGAGAAAAGGATCAGAAAAATAGGCTCAGGCCTAAGCCAGCCCTGGAGGAGGGCCTGCTGCTGCCTCTGCCTGCGCTAGGTAGCTACATTTTTATTTTAAAAAAGCCTTTGTTCTTAAACACAGATCACACAGTTACCCAGCAGAAATACACTGCAAGCTGTGCTTGTCACTTTAAATTTTCTAGTGGCCGGGTTGGAGAAGAAAAAGCGACACAGGTGAAATTAATTTGAATAACGTATTTCATCTAACCCAGCATCTCCACAGGGTTATCTTCCAACATGTAATCATAATAACGGTTCTCACAAAGGCAGTGTATGTTTCTTCTCTTGTGGCGTATGAATCAGTACGTGTTCCCCAAAGACAGTGCATCTCAGTTTGGGGATGGACCCCATGACAACAGTCTAACAGCCACATGGGACTTGTGGTTGCCATGCTGGACAGTGTGTCTATAACAGGTGCACATAAAAAACACGATGCTATACAGATGGGGACAAGCACAGAATGCCCAGTGGCCAGCTCTGTGGAAGGACACTTCTTGCCTGTTAGAGCTGTGGTCAGCTCCTCTTCTTGGAGCTCACTCACCCTTCCGGTCCCATCTCTCCCCTCCCTCCCAGTGTCTTGCCATGACTTTCTCTCTGGGCTTCTGAGCCCTCTGATGCGTTGTTCCTGTCACTTGGTTTGGATTCTTCCCTCCTGGTGCTTAGCTCATGTCAAACCATCTTCTACGTTAAGTGCCCGTTTTTCAGGATGGTGGTTGTTCACCTCCATGCCTCTATGTCCAGTTCCCACGCTGGCTGTTGCTGTGAGGAGGAGAAAGGGCTTCTTATTCTCAGCACCCACAGCAGTGATGGTTAGCTCTCTCGTGCCTCTCTAGCCCTTGGGCTGTGCATTCCAACAATGAAAGGGCCCTGACTTCTTTGTTCTCAGAGTTCTCTAGAGCAGATAGTGAGGTGGCTACAGAAAATTGACGATCAATACGTAGGAAAGGAATGATGGAGGGCCAGATCATTCTTGTGGAGTAACATAGGCCCATGGGACCCCATCCCACCCCCACCCAGAGGCCCCAGATCCCTGACAGCGAGAGCAGGAGCTCAGCCCTTCCAGCCAGCACTAGCCTTCCTGCTCCGTATTTTGACAGAACAGCCTTCTCCCTCTCCCTCTCTTGACTAGCTTTCAGTTGCCTGTAAATTATATTTTTGGTGGCTGTTAATAAAAATATAGGGCTGGGGAAAAAAAAAGACTTCTCCTAATAGAATTTTATTAAATGGCACTAGTTTAAAAATGTCTCGTAAAAAGTTAATTAATTTGGGATTTGGGGATGAAAGGCGTGATATAAATGTCAGTTATTATTATTACAATTTCAGCCTCACGTTTGTGCTCTGGATGCAGACCCTGATCCGGAGTCTGTCTGAATCCCATGGCCTAGCCGCTCCACTGACATGCCGGCGGCAGATTAGAGCTCTAGGGTCCTGTGGGCATGGAGAGGACCCTTCACCAGGTTATGTGGGCCTACCTGTCCATTCAGGATAAGACAGGGCCTAAAGAGCTGGCGCCATTGACAGGCCACAGCTAGTCTGAGCGAGAGGGTCTTGGCACTCCAGGGAGCCCCCAGCTGCAGTTGCCTTCAATATCAAGGTCATGGGCTTATCCCCAGCACAGAATTCTGGGATGTCCTAGCTATAAGTGAGCCAAGAGAGTTTAGCTCTGCTCTTGTTTTATAGAGGGAAACTGAGTTTGTAGGGGAAGCAGTGGCTTCTCTAACCCAAGGTCATGTAGCAAGTTAATTAAATTTATGGAGGAAAAATGAGCAAATGCAATTAGTGAAATGGGGGAAGTCATTGAAGAAAGGTTCAGACAATTTATTGGTAATGAGTCTAGAATTTGTTTGCCAGGGAAACAGAGTCCTGGGATTTGCTGTGAGTTCTCAGAGAAAGACAGCCCTTTGCTCCTTCAAGACACCCCATCTTTGTTCCCTGATGGCACACACAGTACCTGGAGGGAGGAAGTCAGCTCTGCCCCTGTGTGTAATTACCAGAGTAAGGCGGGTGGGAATGGGAGCTTAGAAGAGGGCACACCGCTGTGTGAATTGAGTGGCCACATGCTTGTTCTCCATCTTTTATGAAAGAGGGCCTGACAGTACCCTGCAGGAGGTAGGAGCCAGGAGATGGAGACAGTGAATTTTTGTACCCCCTATAGTTGTAGCCTCTCACAGCCTTGCTGGAGTCTAGCCTCAGAGCTGAGAGTGAACTCACACAAGGGTCAGACATCTGAGACCCTCGGTGGTTGCTTACTGTTCTCTGTATCTGGCAAGTGCCTACTTGTTCAGAGGTGGACTCACCTTCATGCCCATAGCATGTCCTATTGGGGATGATTTCAGAAAGGCGTGCCTCCTGGGGAGCTCTGCCTGATGTCTCTGCTCCTGAGACCTTACATTTTGAGAGTTGACATCTCTTATATCCCTGCTGAATGAGGCTTCAGTGTTACCATCCACCAAAGTCACACAGTGAGTTCGGGTGTGGAGGCCGGAGGCTCTGGAAACAAGGAGGCAAGCCCCATAAACTCCAGCCTGAGCTTTTCAGTGATGTTTCCTCTCCCAGTGGTTAGGATTGTCCAGGGGAAACCGAGCTGAGACTCAGCTGGATGTGAGGCTGGCTCCTCCTGGAGCAAGGCGCTCCATGCCAGTGGTCCTCTAAGTCTAGATAGTAGGGCTTGGAACGCCCGTTCTGTAGAGTTACTGTAAGCATCAGGAGGAAGGATGGCTGTAGTCCTCGGTACCGGCTGGACCCGGCTTAGCGGGCGCTCCAGTCAGGTCAGCACTTCCGTATCCTGGTGGATGGTGCTGCTTTGTTGGCCCTCCTGAGCGTGTTGTTTCTTGAGTTGTTCATCTTACTAAGTTGCCAAAGTTCAGCACAGACTTACACAGATACCTCCTAGAACCCTCCAGTTGTCCAGTCATGTGCCCCTGATCAGTGAGCTGGATGGGGCGCTCTGGTCTCTGTGTACATTAAGTTTCTTATGTCTCCCCCAAAACATGTACATTTTTTTGTGCCAGTGGGTACTGCTGTGCCTGCCCTGGTGTAAGGTACACCTAGGGTCAGCATGATCACTTTTTTGACTGAGAAGTGCTCTGCTTCTCAGCATTTGGATACAGGGCAGGAGTGGAAAACTGAAGGGCAGCTGTCCCTGTTAGTTTCTCAGCCTGGCAAGCAGGGGTGAACTGGAATCCTAGCTTCCTGGTTTCCAGTTCTGGAATAATAGGGGCCATCACAGTAGTGAACTTTTTGGGCTTTGGACTTCCTTTTGGATCAGCACTTCTTCCACCTAAAGGCAGCTGTGGGTTGTTAGAATGCTACCTGGATGCTTGAAAAGGAACTTTTTCCTTCCAGCCATCATAGAGGCCTAGCTTCCCCATACAAGAGCTCTAACTCAGGGGACTGTGGATGGAGTGGTCCTCAGTAGGAAGCGAGTCCCTTCGGACTCCTTTCCTCTCTGTGGCCTTTAGAGAGAACAGATCTAGTCCTTTAGAATTGCCCAGTTCATTCTCCTAGCAGGTCCTCAGCATCGTACAGCCTGCCCTTCCAGCTAGAGTGACTCTATCGCCAAGGTGCTTACTACTCTTCTTCAGATTCTTCTCCTGGAACAGATGTTCCTCTTCAGCCTGATCTCTGAGCTGCCTTCTTCTGGCTCCTGTTACATGCTTCTCTAGTGGGGCCTATGTCAGCTGCCACAACTCTGGCTCCACCTGGGAAAATACTGCCCTCAGAAGTGTAATTGTGTCACTGCCAATAATAGTTGGATGGCTCCAACAGCAAGGGCTTTTCTAGGATTGCTTCCTGATTAACTAGGTCAACATCTCCAAAATCAATTTCCAGCCAAGCTGAGCTTCCTGGTTAATGCCATTCCCCACCCAGCCAGGCCACAGAGGTGACATGGGGGGCAATTCCCTGGCTTTGGCTTGGGGAGGCCTTGTCTCTACCTAAAAAGAAAGTCACATTACATGTACCCTGACTTTTTGCTTTATCTGCCCCCCTTCAAATCTTCCGTTAAAGCCCCGTAGATCCTGTTTCAAACAGGCAATTAGACTAACAATGTAATTACATCCCTTCATGCTAATTGTAACTGGTTTAGGGGAAAAACAAAGAGAAGGAGGCTTTGAAATTTCTGGAAACCAAAAGCCACCGTTGTAATTCCAGGTATTTCTGTGTCTGGTTGCTGGCGGTGGTGGTGTCTGTTTCTGTTGGTGTCACGTGCCTTGGTCCAGGCTGCTGCTGGAACCACCCTAGCTCTCTTCCCCTCAGTGTGCCTGTGGCTCTTCCCTGTCCTGGGCCTTCCGCGCTTTCCCATTTCTCCTGCCCTTCATAGCTGACTGTGACTCTCATCTCTGACTGACTGAACTGTATTCACTCACAGAGAGTGTAGACAAGGATGTGGAGGGCAAAGGATGAAGGAGACATCTTTTCTTTCTGCTCTTGATTGTGCTGTGTTCCTTGGGAGGTTGTGGGAGCCCAGGGAGTTGGGGCAGAATTGGCCCAGGTCCTAGGATTTGAATCCAGTGTTGTAGAACATAGATGCCCTCAGGTGACAGGTTTTTTTTTTCCCCTACCCATTTTTAGCATTGTTGTCTGAGGCCAAGGCTTGGTAAGCTACGGTTCTCACCTTGGTAGAAATGAGAATCCGGGATAGTGTTTCAGGTGAGGGAATATGACAGGTCAGGCTTGTGCCTCATAAAGGTCAGACAGCTCGAGGAAGATTGTTTAAGGGGGCAGGTGGCATCAAATGGAGATAGGGAAGCCTGAGAGGAGAGCTCTAAGAAGCACAGGGACTTTCTGAGATGGAGCTGAACTAGTTCTTTGAGTTTGTAGCCTCACTTTCCTCACCAGTTTGAAGGGAGGAGGGCCTGTCTGTAGAGATTTTTGCTTGGTGCCTTATACAGAGGAGATTGGTGACTGGGAACCGTGTACCAACCATGCCCCAAACATCTCCAGGGTTTGCCTTCTGTCCAGTATACTCCTCCAGAGGTGCAAACTCAGTGGTTCTGTGGCTGTGACCCTTTCAGACGTGCTATGTTTTTGCAGTTGTGCCTTTTGCCCTTTTGGCCTCAGCCCATGGGAAAACCAGTGTTTTTATGTGATCTTTCTTGTCTCAGAAATAACTTCCCAATTGAATGACAAATGTGACCACATTTCCCTTAGGACAGATGTCATGTCATGGTGATTCTGCGGTCTAGAGTAGAGAGATCTTGTCATATTTTAGGTGTAGATCTTCTTGGAACTTCTTTTCATACCTGACGGCACCTCATTTGGGCTACCTGGTACCAGGTATTTCAGCTCTGGACCTACCATCAGTGATGTAGAACTGGTATTTCATTAAATTTCCATTAGCTTTTTTTTTCTTTTTTTAAACCAATGAGCAATTTATAGATTCATTAACTTTTTACAAGACTTGTGAAACCAGGAAGAAGGGAATAAAGGAAATGAAATATTTGGTCTGCAGAGCTTGACTCAAAGCTGGTGGCCCTTAAGTAGGGAACATGAAAGGTCAGAGATGAAGGCCAGTCTGAGAAGCTTTAGAAGATCTGGGATCTTCTAGAAGTATCCAAGACTAAAGGATCAGGTCCTCTTTCCTCCTCTCCTGTTTTCCCATTGCCATGCTGGGAAGACACTCTACCTTTCATCCAAATCTGAAGCTGTCTTCCCTGTCAAGAAGTGGCTGCTGTCTTGTGCTGATGGCCTGTGGCAGCTGACCATATCTGGGCAGTGACTCTGCACGTGACTTCTTATGTTGAAGTCTGTAATGGCATATGGTTCTTGTTATCTTTTCCTTAGAGAAAGGTGGGATGACTTGAGTGAATTGTGGGCTTCGGGGCCAGAGAAGCTGGGGCTCAAATATTGGCCTTGTTGCACTTGGGACAGTGTAACTAGGGACATGTGGCTTTGCTGATCTGAGCCTCTGTTTATATGAAATTGTAATAGTGCTAGAATCTCTAGAAAGTCCCAGGAAAGTGGCATGGCTATTTTGTTATTGTGTTTGAACTTCTGATCATCCTGCCTTGAGCCTTCTGAGTGCTGGGATTACAGGCATGTGCTGAATTTGTCTTTATGGGATGCTGTGGGTTGAAATGCTACATCCCTAGTTCACAGATAACCTTTACCACACAATTACCTGGTGAGGATGAGATGGAATGTGGCGGGATCCCATTCCCATTCCAGCCTGGACTGTGTGTGATTGGACCAATTTGTCATCCACAGGTGTGCTCGGTCCAGTTCTGCTCTACCAACAGCAGGACATGTCACCTTTTGACATTTCCGTTTCCCCAGCTGTGCATTGAATAAGTGGCTCCTAATAACGAGGCTGTTGGACAAGATCAGACATGATGAGCCCTTTGGGAAGCTGGGCATCTCAGAGGGTCTTCTGCACACCAGCACTGTGCCTCTCTTGTGGTTTTCACTGTGTGTGCTATAAAAACTGACCCTGTGTGTGTTTTATATTACAGAGCTACTTAGCCTGGAGATTTGCTGCCTGAAAGGGCCTCAGGAAGGGGAAGTTGGCGCTGGAGGGAGATGGCTTAGCAATCAGGGACTCTTCACTGCCTTTCTAGAGGACTCAAGTTCAGTTCCCAGCACCCACATCAAGCTTCCTCCAGGAGACCCTCTGGCTTTCATGGATGACACTATCATATATGTGACATTCATGTACGTATGGAGGTCAGAGATTACTTTCTGTGAGTCAGTTCTCTCCCTCCATGGTGTTGTACCCAGAGATTGAACTCAAGTATTAGATGCACAGTAAGCACTTTTACTGACAAAGCCATCTTGTCAGTCCCAGACCAGGTTTTTGTAAGGTTTCAAGTCCTCAGGCTGGGGCAGGATGGGACTCTGCAGTCACATGGTTTCAGTGCCTATCCTTGTAGATGTGTGGCTCGTCAGAGTATTGTGATGTTTTCCTCCCAAGTGACAGTAAAGGGGCTAAGCAGGGATGAGGGGGAAGGTTTTACACCCTCTGGGGCAAAATTGCTTTGGGGATCTTGTGCATATGCCTGATGCCTTGGTTTCAGTTCACTTTACCTAAAGTTTTGTATAGTTTTAATTAAGTTCTTGTCACTTCCTTTTGGCATGTATGTTTTACATAGCTCTCCACCAATTACAACCATCTGTCTTGAGGGCTTTGGAAGAAGGGATTTGTTGATGTTCATTTGGCTGTCCCAGAACTCCCATAGAAATAGCACAGTGATCGTCTTTGTGTGTGAAGCTTTTCCCTTCTTTTGTACAGTGTTCACTGGTGTAGTTTCTCAGAATGAGTTTCTGAAGTCAAAGGATTTGAGAACTGGTAAGGCTGTGGTGATGGTGCTGCTTAAAACTAGAGCATGGTGACATTTGAGACACCCAGGAACAGTGACGACAAAAGTCTACACCCTCATTCTAAAGCTTAGTGGGATGGGTGGTGGCTGACTTGGCCAAAGAGTGTGGACCAAGCTGTGAGCTGGTGGCTGGAATGCTCATCTTTCCACACCAGGCTGGAAGCTCATACTTGGTGCTTGTATTCCTAGAGCCCTATACACAGGCTAGCCAAGGAGGTGTAACACCCAACAGGGAGTCTTTCAGCCTGCATTCAAACACACATGACTGTGTGCACTGTTGCCTCTTCTAGGCTTTATGTTCTATGCATTCAGCATGCTACCTGGCTCAAAAGGCCATGCATCCATGGAATATCCTTTACACTGAAGACATCCACTAGTGAAGCAGGGGGTTCAGGTAGGGAACCTGCAAATCTAACTTTGAAACATGGAGTTATACTTGGCACAGGGAAGTCGGTGTTTGGGGTAGACTTCTGAGAATATTGCTGTGTCTTCAAATGTTTTTTTTTTAATTGTTAAGTCTTTCCATAATTCCCAGCTCAAATCAAATCTTCACCATAGTCTACTACTTTGTGTCTGCATTTTGTTTACTCTGGATGTTATGATAGACTGGCTTGTGAAAATAGGTATACTGGTGATGGGTATAGCAGTGTGGATGGTAGCAGTGAAGATAAGGGAGTCGTTACTTGCACAGCGCTTGGTCTCACCCAGCCATTGATCTTAGAGCCTTACACTTATGAACTCTTTTTCATTGAATGATTCTATCAAATCAACCCAGTTTGTGAAAGAGAAACAGGACATGGATCTTGGAAAAGGAAGGAACTTGATATTTGTCTTGGAAGACGAGAATTTAAATCTGTGCATGGCTTCTAACCTTCTAACTTTCAGTAACATGACCCAAAGCCTTCTTATTTCTCTCTGACATGGAAAGCATGATTCTGGCCTAGTGAACTGAATGAAGTCATGGATGTAGCAATTCCCTATCATTAAGCAGATGGATGCACAGGGCTTGATGGGACATGTCTTCTTCCTCACCCAGACCCAACCTTCCCAGAACCCGAGTCACCTTCCCCTTTAAGGATGCTGTGTAGACGTGCTTGTCTTTGGACCCTAGGGAACACAGAAGCATGGCCCCTGCTGGGGAAGATGGATGGATGGCTGAGAAGACAGGTCATAAAAAGATGACTGAGTATCCAGCTGCTGATCAATACTGTTTGGCTCAGGCCATTAAGTGCTTTAACAAAACAGGGAGGGGGTAGCCCCTGTGGCCTGGGAGAGGTGGAAACTAAGTCTTGAAGGCAGTCTTCCATTGTCTAAATCTTCCTTAGACACAGTCTTCCTGTGTCTAACCAGGACAGAGAGACCCCCAGGGCTGTGTCTGTGCCCTGATGTGGTAGGAATACTATCGCCTTTAGCAAACTTAAGCAACAACAAAAACTTGTAGCGGTCTGGAGTGGCTTTGCAGGTGGAACCTACAGAGCTACTGTCCATAAGGGTAGTGATTGGTCTGGTCAAGAGATGCTTCCTGGCTGCTTGGATCTCTGGGTAGAGAGTTGTGACAGCTAACCTTCCAGGTTTTTGGTTAGCAGTAGGCTCTCAGAAAAGGCTGGAGGTGAAAATCTCCATGGAGGTCATGTAGACACGTGTGAGAGACTATGGATACATTTCAGACACTTTCTAGTTGCAGTCCTGATATCCCAGAGTGGCTTCTCTGAACTCTGACAGTTCCTTTTCCTAGTTATGCTGTGGAAGAGGACTACATTTCCCAGGTGCCCTTGCTGTCTGGCCAATAACTTCTTCATCCCATAGGCTACTTAGTGGGGAGATTGGAATAGAAGAGGGAGAAGCTTAGGATTTTCCTCTTCTCTAGCTCTACTTCAAATGGTGTTTCCTGTGTGGCTGTAGCCCTCCCTTTCTGGTCCTTTCCTGTTGGGTAGCTCTGGCTGTAATTTTACTTATGTTGAATACCTCTAACTTTTGCCAACATAAGTTCTTCATTTCTCTCCAGGTCCTAGATCAAGGTTCTAGTCAAAGGCCTCACGGCCCTCTTAGGGGTCTGAGCACAGATCCCCATGTTAAATTGCTTATATTTAAAAGACCCACGAAGATTTTTCCCACTTCTTAAAAAAGTGTTTATTTGTTTGTTTGTTTGTTTTGGACCAATCACCGAAAAATACAACCAGTCAGACCCCAAAGAACTGGCTGGATGCTCCAACACTGTACAGTCTCATGGAAGCCATCTGAAAAATCACAGCTGCTCTAATGAATTCAGAGCAGCAGATTTTTTTTTTGCATTTGAGAAGAAAACAGAATTATAGAATAATTTCAAAATAGTCTGGCTGCCCAGATTTCCCAGCAGGCACCCACTGCGATGTGTAGAATTACTATCTTCTTTGCTAAGGCTTCTCGTTTTTTTGTTTTGTTTTTTTGGGAGGGAAGTGGGTGACTCCTTCCTTTCCAACTGAGAGAGGAACTATTTTGATTTTGAAAAAAATTATGCAGTTGTTTCTCCTCCTTCCCCAGTTTGCCTGGACTGTTGATCTTGTGGTGTATTTATAGAGCTTGTGGTTGGCTGGCCAGGAGTTATTTTGCAAGAGGAATTCATAAGATTTCGACTTGGAGCATGTGTGCCAGGCTTTTCTTTTTCATATATACAAAAAAAAGACTTAGAACATCTACTTTGCCCTTTATAATTATTTCTCTCTTTCTCTCTCTCTCACACACACACAAACACTTTCTGGATTTGTTTCTGGGTATCTCTCTGTCTTGTGTGTGTGTGTGTGTGTGTGTGTGTGAGTGTGTGTGTGTGCACTGAGAACCATCCTCTGACCAGTTCCAGGAAGCCATACCTGGGACACTGCAGGGGATTTGGTATTGTGTTGTTCTAGTTTAATTCTGTTGCTGTGATAAAACACTGTGGCCAAAAGCAGCTTAATTATATGTGTGTGTGTATAAATGTGTTTATGTGTGTATATATAATATAATATATATAATTATGCACACACACATATATATATATATGTATATATATATAAATATATATTCCAAAATTTAAAAGCACCAAACTCTACTGTGTTGGGATGTTTTGAATTGTGATGAGCTGGAAAAGGATGTTTTGGGGGTCAGGAGACTTGGTATCTCCATCTGTACAGAGAATACTGGCATAGTTTAGAGGTGTAAGCATGCTAATGTCCTCAGCTTAGTTCACTGCAGACATCAGTAATAGATCCCAGCACTCTCCAGCAGAGCTCTAATGTGGCCCTGGAATTCTCCGGGCACATTGTCCCAGGCAGCCACTACTAATTGATTAAAATTGGCACTGAAATAAAGCCTGCTTGCCATTCTTGGACTAGATGATTCCCTAGACCCCGGTTAGAACCATAGTTCTCTCAGTATTGGCAATGCAATTCATTTATGTTTCCAACCAGTCCCATGAAGCCCTACCCACTGTGACACAGTCCTGCCCTTGGAGGCAGTAGAACCACAAAGTATAAAACACCTAGCTATCCTCAGGCCCTACAGTGTGTCTGGGAACAAGACTGCAGAAGGTGATGGTGGACCTCAGTGTCCTAGGTCCTCAGTGCTGTTGTCCCTATGATCAGTGAGGACTTCCTGGTCAGAATAATCTGGACAGCAAGGCAGCAGGACAAAGGGACAGGTCAGGAAGCTTCAGACCTGGTAGAGTCCATGAAGCCCATTCTGTCAAATTTCTCTCTACTTGGGGAAACTGAGGTTTGGTGAAAAAAAGGACTTGCCCTATTTGTCAATGAAAGTATATTTTATCTCTTGTTTACCTGTGTATATATTTTTCATTTTCTTTTGAGCGTATAGACAGGATCTCGCTGTGTAGCCTAAGTTGGCCTTGAACTCTTGCTTCCTCTGTCACAGTCTCCTGACTGCTGGGATTATAGTTGTACCTCATCACTGTGGGTAGTAAGTGATGGTTTTATGAAGTCTGAGGAATCGTTTTAGTAAGAGGTCATTCTTTATGCAGGTCTCAGTGTGTCGACCACTGTTTAGAGCTTTGTATTGCAGATTTAGTCCTCAGTAATCCTGTGAAATGAGTGCTGCTGTTATCCTCTTTTGGCAGATGAGGAAACTGAGTCATGAGTTAATGTGTCACCTAGTGTCACACAGATTTTAAATAATGGAGCAAGGGCTTAAACCCAGCCATCAGCCTCCATATTGCATGCTGAAAATCACTATACAAAATCTGTCTTGCTGGAGTAATCAGGATTTTTTTTTTACTACAGTAATTTCATATTTTGCCAACTGTGTCATCAGAATGACACTCTTCAGGTCTGCGGGTCATGGAACATTTTAGCACTGACTAAGAATGTCCTGGCAGCCCTGTGAAAGAGCTGATTTTTAATCTTTACTTGACATTGGAGGAAAAGGAGACTCAGAGACAGAATGTGACTGGAACAAGGTCACAGAGCTTAATTGTCCTGTCAGAAATTGAATTCAAGTCTACCTGGTTTCACATGTCAGTGTTAGGAGGGTTTGAGAGGTTTCTGATCTGGTATTGGGCAAATGGGCGAACTGGGCCAGGAGCATCATCCCAACAGGCTCTTGTGTTGCCTGGAAGCTCTCCTGTGGTGTGCCTGTTCCTGAGGCACCAGAGGGCTGCCTCTTCCACCCAACTCACTCAAGACAGCCCTGCCCAACCATTCTTGATCTTCTCGTTCAGACTTCACAGTCCTTCCTGTATTTATAATAGATTTTGTTTTTCTCTCCAGGAAACCAAAAAAAAAATTTTTCTTTTTTTGTGTGCCCCTCCCCCACTTCCTGCTGATCTGAAGTGAATATTTATCATGTATTTAATGAGTAATCTGAGTCTTGGCATGGAGAGAGTGTGCCAGGACATAGTTTATGGCTGATCTGGTTTTAACTTGCTCCAGGCGGTTTTCCCTGGAGTTTTCTCTAAAATCATAAACCTGGAGAGAGAATTTTTGTAGAATTTGGTCACATGATGCATTCTTCTGTAAACTGAGAGGTTAACTGTGTGACTGCAAAGAGAAGCTTTTTTTTTCCCCTTTTTATTTTTTGTTTAAGAAAACAAACAGAGCAGCATTGATGCACCCAGAGGAGCCTGTCTGCTAGAGAAGACAGAGAAAGTCACTCTTCAAGGTCACCTTGCAGCCTGGGAATCAGGCAGCTGTCAGAGTAGGGTGGCCCAGGCCCAAGTCCTGTGAGTTTTTCTCAACTGGTCTCTGTATCCAACTTTGCCTGGCCATGAGGTCAGGACTTTCCTCA